>CP092882.1:6777336-7087309 GCA_030710605.1 Cordylochernes scorpioides | reverse complement strand
TATATCCGGATTCAGACAATAACTGAAAGATATTAAAGTGACCTTTATTGAAGACAAACGAGATAACCAAGTTTGAACAACCTCTGTCTCCTTCAAAAATACAGACAACCGGCGATTTAAAAGACTTTTCACTTCCTTAAGTTTTTTTTCCATGAGTGTATTTTTTTTTATACCTAGTATACATAGTACAGACCATGATAATCATGGTGAGTAGAAATTGACGACTGCTTTTACTGTAAGTGCACCACATATCTACACATGTGAAAAGCAGTTTGACTTTTACACTTACAAATGTGTCAGAGCCCCCATTTGGTTACTTGCACTTGATGGTGGGGTTGGACTTTTGCAAGAATCAAGGGCCATTGGAACAATTTTGTAATTATAAAAAAGTGCCCAATGAGAGGGATTCAATCTTAAGTCATAGCGGTCAAAATTCAACTGTTTAGATCATTTGTCCACCAACCCTCTCGTCAAAATATTGGATGTTTTGAATGAACAATATTGATCCAAGTTTTGTATCCAAGCATTCAGACCTTGATACAGGAGGACTTACTACAACACACTGCCTATTAGAAACAAAGATCTATTAAAATGTATTTTTACTTAACTAAGGTAAATTTTTACACTAAGTTAAAAAGAACAAAAATATCAAAAATAAAAAAAGTATATTTACATATGAGAAAAGTGTAAACACAAGGTAATACGACCAAATAAATAAATAGTGTGTGATATTTCGGTAACAGCGTTGTCTGAAGATGGTAAAGGAGGTTTAAAGAAACTTGGCTTGTTGATTTTGTTAAATAAATAGTTTTATGTAACAACGCTGTTACCATCACACACTATTTAATTATTTAGATTTGGTCTCATTTGTAGGAAAAAAATAATTCTATTTCATTTTACGATCAATATGCTTCCTATTTGGGGAAAAATATATGCCTGCTGGTGTGCAAGAAGTGTCTTGAAAGAACATTTTAAAAATTATTTGTTGATTGCTGTATCTTGGATATACAGAATTTTTACAGAGAAAGGCACCTCTCCCTTCAAAATAGGTCAAAACTGGGCGCCATCTAATGACCATCTCTGCATTCTAGCAAACTTGGGTCAGAGACACAACACCAGCTTTGTCAATACCAGAACAGCCACTTGGAGACTGTGGGTTATGGCCCTCTTTAGTCCAAAGCAGGCTTTGATTTCACAACATCCACATGGGCACAAGAAAATAAAGACCAAATCCAAATAAATTAATAGTGTGTGACATTTCAGTAATAGCATTGTTACCTAAACGTCACACACTATTAATATATTTGGATTAGTTCTTTATTTACTTGTAGCTATAATCTATAATATAAAATAAAAGGATTTGAAAGCGCGAATGTTTCTTTTATACATATAACAAACTTCTACTGTCCTTACTGCGATGAAAAAAATATAATGGGAGGGCTTGGCTCATCAGTGGTGAACCCTCCCAGCGGTTTTGCCAATTTAATCCACCAGACCACCTCTCAGAGCTCCAATACTGTATTGGATCATTCTGCCTTTATATGTGCTTTATCAATATCCATAAGGAGTTCATGTAATTTTCTAAATTTGCAAAAGAGGTGTTTGGATTTTTTCTTTTTGTGTCTATTTTGTCAGGAGAGAGGTAATCCTTTCTCTTTTAGATCAATTTCTTGATTTGCAGGACCTTTGGAAGAGGCCACTGCTTATCATCAAACATATCGAGGTCCAGGGACTCATGGAATTTGTGTAATCTTTACACAAGGGAATAAGAAACAACAAAAGACCATTTTTTTCGCAGGAAAACATCCGGCCATCTAGGTCATGTTCAAATACAATATAACCTCTTTAATATATCTACACCCATGGACAAAACTTAAGGAAACGGAAAGTCTTTGATGTTGCCATTTATCTATTTTTCTTTTAAAAGAGACAGAGTCAATTTTATTCCCACTTGGTTATCTCGTATGTCTTCAATAAAGGTCACTGTAATATCTTTCAGAGTTATTGTCTCAATCCCGATATACATGGTAAAAGGTACAACTTCCTTAAGATTTGTCTCTATGAGTGGATATTTAACTGTCTATAATTCAACACTTACATCAATTCAATAGGAAAAAACTTTCCCTTGTTGAATTAAAGAGTTTGGACTGCATTCTTCAAGTATATAGGTCTCAATTTTTCTCTCAAAATTAAAAACATTTAAAAAATAATAATAAATGTTACCATTAAAAAAAAAGGGGGGTGGGGAAAGGCATCTCCTTAACGTGCAACTGAAAGTTTCTGATGGCTTGCGCCATCTATCGAAATAAATATCAACTATTTATTGATTTTTTTATTATTTCAGAATTGGCCAAATACCCATTCTTGATTAATCAAGAAAAGTGAACCACGGACACGTTTCGGGCTGTTGGCCCTCATCAGCGTGGTGCAAGCTATACCTCAATGACAAAAAAAACTAGTCATTCAGGCATCCTGAAAAATCATGAAATATGTAGTTAAGGCCAGAATTGTGAGAGAACAGGAAACAAGGAGATGCCTTTTTTTTTTTCCTTCTTAATTTATGCACCATTTCCTAGTATAATATCACACACACACATTTGTACTATTTTTCACATTTAAAAAAAAAGGTTTAAAATTTCAAACAACAGCATCCTTTGCTGATAACACCAAGACCAAAAGTAAAACCACATTAAAAACAAAATAATTAAAAGTCATGATGCACGCCATCTGTTGTCAAAAAGATGAACTATTTATAACACGGCTACTTTTTTTTTTTTTTCATTTTTTATGTAAAACAAATTTTTCTAAACTTTCTATGGCCCTTACTCTGCGATAATAAAAATTATTGGAAGAGCCTGACTCATCAGTTGATAAACCTCCCAGTAGTTTCACCAGGTATTATGTGATTTAAAAATGAATACAAGATAGATTAGACTTGCAAACTTTTGAAAAGGTTTACCACTGATGAGCCAGGCCCTCCCAAAATTTGTATCATTGCAGTAAGTAAAGACAGGTATGGTTAGGTAAACAATTGGGATTATATATTAGAAAACACAAGGTAATAAGACTAAATCTAAATAAATAAATAATGTCATTGTTATACAATATAATGCGGCCTATGATTGTAGAACATTTGAAAATATCCCACATGTGTTTCTTTTGAACAAAAAAAAAAATTGAATTTTATTTTAAGGAGAAATAACGACTATTTCCAACCTTAGGGATGAAGTATGAAAGGATGAATTGTGAAGAGTAATGATAAACAGAAAATTCCCATCGCTGGACACTTTTATTTTTCCATTTATCATTACTCTTCCCAATTCATCCTTTCATACTTCATCCCTAAAGTTAGAAATGGTCGTTATTTCTCCTTAAAAATAAGTATTGATTTTTTTTTTTCATCCAAAAGAAAGACATGCGGGATATTTTCAAATGCTGTTCTACAAATAAATGATGTGTGACATTTCAGTAACAACATTAGGGGTCAGTGGAAGGCTGGTTAAACCGTTTGGTTTGTGACCACTACGACCCGGGTTCGATTCCCGCATTGGACACTTTTTTCTGTTTAAAAAAAAAAAAAATGCTCCAATGGCCCCCGATTCTTGCAAAAGTTCAACCCCACCAGTGAGAGCAAGTAACCAAACGGGGCTCTGGCACATTTGTAAGTGCAAAGTCAAACTGCTTTTCACATGTGTAGACATGTGGTGCGCTTACAGTAAAAGCAGTCGCTAACTACCCACCATGATTATCATGGCTTTGAGATAAGAAAGAAGAAGAGAAGAGTAACAACATTGTTATCATCATCAGACAAAAGTTCTGAATATTACCAACCTTGTTATAGAAACGTCACACAATATTTATTTATATTGATTTGGTCCTTGTATAAGGGCAGTAGAAAATTATTTGTGTCAACATTGAATAGAAACAGTAGAGTTATAAAGAGAAAAAAAAAGGCATCGCCTGATTGTACAACTTAAAGTTGCTGATGGTGTGCGCCATCTATCAGAATAAATATCTAGCACAAACCACCAGCAACATTTAATTGTACAATCAGGAGAAGCCTTTTTTCTTTATTTATCTACATGATCCCAGTACAATTCCATTTATGTTATACAGTAGAACTACCTCCCTGTAAAAGACAACACCTAATTGCAGAGCCAAAGTATCCTTTAGGGAGAAGTTACTCTTACCAGAGAGTTACTAAATAGTAAAAATGGTAATTTTTGCAAATGAAAAACTGTCTTTTATAGAGAGGTGTCTTCTAGCGCGAGTGTCCTCTCATGGAGGTTCTACTGTATAATTTTCACAGTTTTATAAACATGATAAGGCACAATTTGGATTATAGATTATAAACACAAGGTAATAAGACCAAATCTAAATAAATAAATAGTATGTGACGTTTTGGTAACAGCATTGTTACCATCTTTCTGTCTTTTGACTGCTGTTACCGAAACATCACACACTATTTATTTATTTGGATTTGATCTTATTACCTTGAGTTTTATAAACAGTTCATCTTTCCAAATTAAATTTTTTTTAAAAGTCAAGTTTTTTTTTTTTTGGATTTGAAAAAAAAAAAAGTAGAAAGAAAAAAACGAACGATCACCCACTTTTTATTTGATTATATTAATTTATATATATGTATATATAATATAAATATATCTCTATATAGATATAATATAATTATTATAACAAATCTTAAGGGTCTTTTTTTAATGGGGAGGGTGAGGGACAAAAAAAAAATTTTTTTCAAAGTTAAACAACCATTTTTTATATATTTTTTATACAATAGGATTGGGCTTGGTTATTGCTTTTTAATGGTGGACAACAACAACGACAACAACAAAAACAAAAAAGTTTTAGAGAAAAGTGCGTTAAACCAAAGTAACATTGCTACTGATAAAGAAGAAGAAGAAGTAAGAGAGGGAGTTTGTGGAAAAGGAATATATATATATAGAGCAATGATCAAAAAAAAAAAAAAATTTAGTTAAGAAATGGGAATGTGCAATGAAAGTTTTTC
This sequence comes from Cordylochernes scorpioides, assembly GCA_030710605.1. Classification (NCBI taxonomy): domain Eukaryota; kingdom Metazoa; phylum Arthropoda; class Arachnida; order Pseudoscorpiones; family Chernetidae; genus Cordylochernes; species Cordylochernes scorpioides. The sequence goes on along the minus strand of CP092882.1, from coordinate 7,082,289 downwards.
TATCTATTCATATATCCTATCTCTTTTGAATGAGAGAGCAAAAAAAAAAAAAATTAATAACCAATATATATATAAAAAAGATAATAATAATAATAATAATAAAATATATATGTAACAATAATGATGAGAGGGGGAAAAAAAATATAACAACAAAGAATGAAGAGGAAGTTATAAATGGGGTAGTAGGTAAAGGTGAAAAGAAAAAAAAATGGAGACAGAGAAATATCTCCAGAAGTCATTTAAAAAACAAAAAAAAATGTCTAATAGATATGAGGAGAGAGCACACCTTCTCTCTATGGAATTGTTCAGAAGAAAAACAAACAAAAAAACAACAAAGGGAGAAGACAACAACAATACTTAACAACAAAGAAGGTAAAAAAAAATCAAGAGCATGAGAGAGTATATATATATAGAGAATGGAAGGGAGAGAGGATGACACAATTCTATCAGAGTTGTGAGAAAAATTAATTAATTAAATATATAATTAAATATAACAAACCCAAAAGAATCTCTCTCTCTCTGTACAATTGTTCATGGGCTGACGTAGTGCCATTTCTTCACGGTGCCGTCCCACTGTGTCACACAACCTACATGTCAACTAAAGGTCATAAGCATGGAAGGTGGTTTTGTTGTGATGGTGTTTATTCCAAGTATAGACAGCCATGATAATCTTGGGTAGGGGTCGGTGGAAGGCTGGTTAAACCGTTTGGTTTTCGACCACTACGACCCGGATTCGATTCCCGCATTGGACACTTTTTTCTGTTTAAAAAAAATGCTCCAATGGCCCCCGATTCTTGCAAAAGTCCAACCCCACCAGCGACAGCAAAGTCGAACTGCTTTTCACATGTGTAGACATGTGGTGCGCTTACAGTAAAAGCAGACGCTAACTACCCACCATGATTATCATGGCCTGTACCACATGTACTAGGGATAAGCAAAAAATATAAAAAGATAATCTTGGTGGGTAGTTAGTGACTGCTTTTACTGTAAGTGCACTTACTTAAGTGCACCACATGTCTGAAATAGAGACAAGTAGCAAAAACAAAAATAAACAAGAACTGGAGGATCCCACCTAAGCACAGTTGGTACAGTGGAGTGGACACAAGAGGAGCTCTGAACCTCAGACAGCATCAAACAACACTAACAAGATTTAGAACAGGCCATCTCAAGCCGTTGAAGATAGAAAATAACAAAATCTACCCCACTCGCCCAAAATTTAGATTGGCACCTGCAGCTCCAGAACACATTTTGGCTTGCATTAGATGCATTAAACAAGACCTTTGGAAGAGGCCGCTGATTATCATAAAACAGCTCGAGGAGCATGAACTCATGGAAGATGGAAATATCCAGAATCCAGAAACAGCAATCCCGCACACTGTTGTTACCCAACAACAAACGTCACAACAAGATAAGGGACTGCTGATCTCACCTTTTATTTTATCACAACCTATCTCTTGTCTAGGTGAGATCAGCTGCCATGGTTTCCATAGGTGGTATAGCAGTGCACTTTGCCCCGGACCTCAGGAGATGAAAAAAATGCAATACAGTAGAACTATCTCTCCGTAAAGGACAACACCTAGTTACACAGACAAAGTATCCTTTAGAGAGAGCAGCTACAGTAGAACTACCTCTCTGTAATAGACAAAACCTAGTTACAGAGCCAAAATGTCCTTTATAGAAAGGTGTCTTCTTTACCAGAGAGTTGCTAACAACCAAAAATTATTATTTAGAAGATGAAAACTGTCTTTTATAGAGAGGTATCTTCTGGCAGGAGTATCCTCTCTTGTAGGTTCTGCTGTAGGCTTAAAAAAAAAAGGATTTAAAAGTTCAGAATGATATAGTTAAAAGGGACTTCCTGATTGCACAGCTGAATCCTGCCAACAGGATTACTGCCATGTATATTGGAATTAGAAAGATGTGAAGATTGGTGGACCTTTCAATCAAGAGCCTGCAACACACCGATATGAGCTTGAAACATATCTGTGGTTGGCTTTTCTTGATAAATCGAGATAGGGTAATTTTGGAAAGATGAAAACTGTCCTATATAGAGAGGTGGTTCTCTATCAAGAGTGTTCTCTATCGGAGGTTCTGCTGTACATTGTGTTATTGCACAATAATATTGTAAAGTGTATCTTTTTGGTGGAAGGCACACCCTGTATAACAGTTGGGGGTGGTATGTTGTTGTTTCTTGTCCCCTTATGTAAAGATTACACGAATTCCATGAGTTCATGCTCCTCGAGCTATTTCATGGAATGGGGTGTAGGGGTGCAGATTTCGTTGATCATGGCACCAGGCACACTTTGGTGAAAGTCTGACTTTGCCTGTTGACTGAGGCCGTTCCTAACTTGTAAGCAGAGGCCTTTGCTGCCGACTTTAACATGAATACAGACCTCCGTATCCCTGGAGAGAGACCCTTGCTGAGGTTCATCAACCAGGTCAGTTGAACTCAGGATTTTTAACGAGGCCTTTCTCTACTTCTAACAATGCTGCTAATGTTGGTCTGCGACTGCTTATTTATCAGAGTTATTCTGCTTGCAGGGGGTGGTGTAGTGAATAGAGCTATCAAATGGATTTTTCCTCTCTGTATGGTGGAATTAACAGTTCTGTACGGTGCGGAAACATCCAATCAGCGGTGGTGGTGTCAGCTGTCAAATGTCAATGCTCTCTTTGATAAAGGTTATCTCTATCCTCCTCCTCCTCTCACTGGAGTTTTACCTACCGACCTTTGTCCACCTTCTAAGTTCGGATGTACTTGGGACACACACTCACTTGCTCTATATATATATTTTTTTTTTTAAATGGAGAGCAATCCATAAATAGATCTTTAATTAAAAAGGCATATATGCCTTTTTAATTAAAGAAAAAATACATATACAGTAGAACCTCCATGAGAGGACACTCACACTAGAGGACACCTCTCTACAAAGGACAGCTTTCATTGTCAAAATTACCATTTTTACTATTTAGCTTCTCTCTGGTAAGAGGACACCTTTCCCTAAAGGACAATTTAGCTCTGCAACTAGGTGTCCTTTACAGGGAGGTTGTACTGTATAAAGGATTGTACAGTGGCACCTCGGTATAACAGCAATGTGGTTATACTATCAGGAAAGAGTCAATGATTTCAAGTCCACATTGTTTTAAACCTGGTTATAACAACAACACAATGGAACCTTGCTATAACAGCCTCCTTTATAACACCAACATGGTTATAATATCAGAATTCTAAAGAGAGCCATTGGTTTCAAGTCCACATTGTTTTAACCTTATTTTATTAGGAAAGGCTTGCTTTTTGGGAAATGGGACCTTAGAATAATAATGTTATAACTAAGTTGCTGTTATAAAGGAAGCTGTTATAACAAGGTTTCGCTGTATTTTTAAAAAATAATATTGAATTTATTATATTATATTTACAGTAGAACCTCCATGAGAGGACACACTCTCTAGAGGACACCTTTCTACAAAGGACGATTTTCATCTGCAAAAATGACCACTTTTACTATTTAGAAACTCTCCGGTGAGAGAACACCTAAAGGCTCTGCAACTAGGAGTTCTTTACATGGAGGTTCTACTGTATTTATAATTGGAAATACAGTAGAACTACCTCCTTGTAAAGGATAACACCTAATTGTAGAGCCAAAGTGTCCTTTAAGGAGAGGTGTCTTCTTACCGGAGAGTTGCTAAATAGTAAAAATGGTAATTTTGCAAATGAAAACTGTCCTTTATGGAGAGGTGTCTGCTAATGGGGTATCTGCTAAAGGGAGGTTCTCTACTGTATAATATGTATTTTTGAAAAATTTTACAAAAGTGAAACTGTACTAGGATCAGGGTGATAAATTACGAGAGAAAGGCATCATCTCCTGATCGTGCAACAGAAATTTGTAACTTGGGATATCTAACTAAGGGGTTTTAGATTATAGACTAGTCATTAGAGCACCAGCTGTTATATTTGAACTATTTATGACATATAGATGGAAAATTTGCCAGGAGGAAATTGATCCATAGAAACATTGGGCGCCTCTCCCATCAAAATAAACGTCAAAACCTGACGCCCGACATTTATTTTGACGAGAGAGGCGCCCTATGCTTCTATGGATATTTATGACATGTATGATTCTTTTAAATAAAACAAATTTTCTACTGTACTTACTACAATGATTAAAATTATGGGATGGCCTGGCTTATCAGTGGTGAACCTTCCCAGCAATTTCACCAGTTTTATATTAAGGGATTGCTAGGGAACAAGATCGAAATCAAATTGATGATGATGACAAGCATTCTTACCATTTTGAGGCAATATCCTGAAGGAATTTCATTGTCTAAAGAGATGGATTACAACAATTGAAACATAATTTTTTTTTCCCCAAATTTTATAGAATCTTGTTACCATCTGTGATATAGTCCAAATTGTATCTCTTTGAGTTTGGAGATGATGAAGTAAGAATGTATAGGGCCGGTGGCTGGCGATATAAACCGTAGGTTTCCGACAACCATGAACCAGGATCGAATCCTGCATTGGACACTTTTTTTTTTATATGTGAAGAACCTGTTCATATTATTCATTGTAAATCACATAAGCTAGGTTGTTCTTTTTGAGCGGTACCTGATAAAGTTATTTTGGAATAGGAAGCAAGAATGTATAAATTAAGAAAAAAAAGGTATTTCTTGATTGTGCAACTGAAAGTTGCTGATCAATCAATGCTATGTATTGAGTGGGAAACAAAAAACATCAACAGTAAAGAATTAAAAAGACTGATGTGTGCCTGAAACACCTATATCAACTAATTATTATTATTTTTTAATTACTCCAGAATATTGGCCAAATATATATATCCTTTCTTGATAAATCAAGAGAAGCAAGCCAACCAAGTATGATTTTCATGCTTCTGGCTCTTGTTAACCAGGCTGTGCCTCAATATCCTAAATTATCTCCACTGATCCCAGTACAATTTCACTTTTTGTACCAATTTTTTTCATGTAGTTTTGCATTCTACAATGCACTTCTTTCGCCTTAAATATCCATATCCCTTAATTTTTTAGGAAGCCTATAGGACCAGCCCTTTTGTGGTTTTTCAGTTGCACAACCAGGAGATGTATTTTTCTTAAAATTATTTTAATTATCTATCTAAAGTCGCTTTTTTGTTGTTGTTTCTTATCCCCTTGTGCAAATATTACACAAATTACATGAGTCGATGCTCCTCGAGATATTTTATGATGAGCAGCAGCCTCTCCCAAAGGTCCAAAGTTGCATTTTCTACCTTTGTGTGTCTCAGATGTTCCCAATAACAAAAACGTACCCAATTACTCTGGGTGAATTCTACTCTTCTCACTAATGCTGTACCGTCCATTGTACAGAATAAAAAGGGACGAGTTCAGGATTTAGGCAGAGGTTCCTGTTCGAAAGCCTACCACATCAAAGGTAGAGAAAAGTGGACTTCTAGAGATGGTCTAGGAGATAAGTATCACCACCATATTTCTAAATAAATAAATACGATGTCTGCCTGTTGGTGATGTACCGTTTCAACTCGGAAACAGTTGGAAATTGAGGCTTGATTTTTTTAAAGCAATTATTTATGTCTTCAGGGGAGGAATAAATCCAAAAATTTCAGGTTTCTAGGTCAAATGTTTTTTGAAGTTACAAGCCAAAAAGTGTCAAAAAACAATTATACAGGTACTTCAGAAACGCAATGCATGAGCACATGCTTCATGAGGCTTCCCCACTTCAGCCAGTTTCAAAGCCAACCTATTTATGATGTGAGTATTTTGATTTTCTAATTCTGACAAATTAATGAAAGAGAACACTTCCTGATTGTACAACTGAATGGCCATCTTTCAAAAAGAAAATTGACTGTGACTTAATTTGTGATATAAAAATTATTTTTATTTAAAAAAAAAAAAAGATTTAAATGAGCATTCAAACATGTGACACAGGCTAATGTTCTTGATATTTATACAATGTATATATTCTCAAATGTCTCAGTCGCATGTTCAACTGTGGGCTAATACATTAGTATATAGCATAAAAAGTGGGAAGAGTAACCTCTTTTGATACATACTACTACACGTTCAGCGTATTTACACAAGTGTTTGGCCTAAGAGACATTTCTCAAGAAGCCTCTGGGACCAAAAAATATGCGATTGTAGAGGTACAGCCTGCACCCCGCTGACGAAGGTCAACATTCCAAAATGCACTCATGGTTGGCTTTTCTTGATTTATAAAGAAAATGGGTTGGCCAAATATCAGCGAACAGGCTAAATTAACATTTAGTTGATTTCTGTTCCACTAGATGAAGCTCTGCCATCTAAAATGCGCATTTGAGCTCAGGATATGCCTTTTTTTATTTTAATACTAACATATATTTTTAATATATACAATTAGCGCATATATAAATAAACTGACAAAATTTCACTTTTAAAATATAAATATAGAAGAATGTCCATGAGAGGACATCTCTCTACAAAGGGCTGTTTTAGCGCCAAAAAAATTGTCATTTTTACCAATTAGTAACTCTCCAGTAAGAGAACATCTCTCTCTCTAAAGAACACTTTGGTTCTACAATTAGATGTTATCTTTATATAGAGAGGTTCTAATATTATATAAATATATTTTTAAAAAATAAATTAGGCATATCCTCACCACTAACATGAACATTTTTCTAATTTTTTCACATAGAGTTAAACCTGTCTATAACACCCCCTCTAAATAGCGCCTTCCTCTCTATAGTGCCCGATTTTAAACATTAAAATATAAACATTTTACATTAAAAGTGATCTGTCTATAGCACCCCCTCTCTATAGCACCCTATTTTGGTGAGTCCCATGAGGGGGTGCTATAGATAGGTTTAACTTGCATATATATATTATATTTACATATTTTTTAATATTGGAAATATTTTTTTTTTACGGTTTCCCTATAAATTGATACGAACTGACTTATATATTTTTAACTATATATTTTTAATATGCCATCATCTCTCCCAAGAAATAAACCCTTTCTTGGCACCATCTCATGTATTGGTCCTTAAATTTCATTATAAATAAGACAAAATAAGACTGAAGTACAACCCGGGTAATTGGCGACTTATGTACGTGGCTTCAGTCTGGGTTAACCAAATAATTTCTGAATTAACTACATATCCTTCAGGATTCTTAGCAACTGAGAATACCACATTTACATATTTACCTTTAAAAATATAAACACAGTGTAGAATATAAGAGAGGACATGGTGGGTAGACAAAGACTTACGTGGCCAGGTCAAAGACTGCATAGAAAATAGCTGTCGCGCACAGTGATGGCATCACCACTGATTAGAAAAAAAAAAGGTCAGCGGAATTATCACACAGTGTCGCCAGTGCGTATTGAACTTGAGAGCGAACTTTCTCCCTCCACTATCTCCCCTGATAACAGCTGGTACCTCGGTGAAAGTGGCTCGATGGTGGATGAATAACACAGAGAATGGTGGTAAATCCACTACATGTTTGAATTCATTAAGTAAAATTGTGCTATAAAAATTTATTCAAAAATTTAAAAATTAATTAAAAATATGTATCGTTGATAAGACACAATTTGGATTATAGTTTAGAAACTACAAGGTAATAAGACCAAATCCAATTAAATAAATAGTGTGTGACGTTTCTGTAACAGCATTGGTAACAATCTTCAGACAAAAGTACTGAATGAGAAATTATACCATAGCCTGTTTTACCGATAACAGTAACCATGCTGTGGTATAGAATCTCATTCAGTACTATTGGTAACAATGCTGTTACCGAAATGTCACACACTATTTATTTATTTGGATTTGGTCTTATTACCTTGTGAATATGTATCTTTTTTTTATTGTGAAAAAATGAGCTTTCAAGCAACGACGATTGAGAAACTACATTATGTTGTTTCTTATCCGCCTTGTGCAAAGATTGAGTCCATGCTCCTTGAGCTGTTTGATGATAAGCAACGGTCAAAGGTCCTGTTTAGACTATCTTATGTAAAGTATGGTAGGTGTGCTACTTACACAAGTTGAATGCTTGAATCCAACTTCTCTCTACATTGTGGAAATATATGGCTTATAAGTGTAAACATAACTAGAACATTAGCACGTTCTACAAACAACTCTGGGAATGACAGCCAGTTCTAAGCTTTACAAGGTAATAAGGCCAAATCCAAATAAATCAATAGTGTGTGACGTTTTAGTAACAATGCTGTTACCGAAACGTTACACACTATTAATTAATTTGGATTTGGTTTTATTATACCTTCTAGTTCTAATCTATAATACCAAATTGTGCCTTATCAACGTGGTTGCAGAAACACATCACACACTATTAATTAATTTGGATTTGGTTTTATTATACCTTCTAGTTCTAATCTATAATACCAAATTGTGCCTTGTCAGTTCTAAGTCTTATGTATGCAGTATAATGTCCATGAGAAAGGGACATTTGCTAGAAGACACCTCTCTACAAAAGACAGTTTTCATCTGGCCAAAATGACCATTTCTACCAATTAGAGGACACCTCTTTCTAAAGGACACTTTGGCTCTGTAACTAGGAGTTGTCCTCAGTTCTGTTGTTGTTTCTTATCCCCTTGTGTAAAGATTACACGAATTCCATGAGTTCATGCTTCTCGAGCTGTTGTATGATAAGCAGCGGTCTCACCCAAAGGTCCTGTTTAGGCCCTCAGTTCTACTGTATGTATGTTGTCCTATACAGGGAGAGGAAGTTCTACTGTATGTGTGTTTCACTATTAAAGCTAGGGGGTCGGTGGAAGGCTGGTTAAACCGTTTGGTTTTCAATCACTAGGACCCGGGTTCGATTCCCACATTGGACACTTTTTTCTGTTAAAAAAAAAAAAAAATGCTCCAATGGCCCCCGATTCTTGCAAAAGTCCAACCCCACCAGCGAGTGCAAGTAACCAAACAGGGCTCTGGCACATTTGTAAGTGCAAAGTCGAACTGCTTTTCACATGTGTAGACATGTGGTGTACTTACAGTAAAAGCAGTCGCTAACTACCCTCCTTGGAGATAAGAAAGAAGAAGAAGACTATTGAAGAAAATATTCTTAGAAATGGGGGAACTTAAAGTGCCATCCAGAGCTTATTTTGTCATATTCAATCCAAAAAACTTTACTTAGGAGGAAGGAAAATAGAGAGGGAGCAGTCTGAAGGACAAATGATAAGGATGGAGCCGAAAAAAAAATTTTTTTGAAAGTTTGTTTGTGACAAATATGGGCAGAGTATAGTCCAATCTTATCTTACAGTTCAAAGGGACAATGGTTTTGTGAATGAAAAAAAAATTATCTTTTCCATTTTATTATCCCTAGTCCAGATGGGTACAGCAGCCCATGATAATCATGGTGGGTAGTGGTTGGCAACTGTAAGTGCACCACATGCTTACACATGTAGAAGGCAGTTTGACTTTTGCACTTGCCCAATGTGGCTACATGTACTCGCTGGTGGGGTTGTAATATTGCATTTGGCTGTTTTCCTTTTATACTGAAGTTAAACTCTTGGTAAAAAGGTTATATTTAAATGAACTATGGACATAAGCTTTGAAGACAGTAGAAATACATATAATTATGATAAGGCACAATTTGGATTATCTCTATATATATAAAAGGCAATGTCTGTCTGTCTGTTTCGCGATAAACTCAAAAACTACTGAACCAATTGGTACCAAATTTTGCATGTCGCTTTTTATAAACCTGAGGAATATTTTTGGCTACATTTTGATTAGTATTTTTGGCCATTTCTTTTTTTCATTTGAAGAACTTTTTTTTTACGTGGAGTAATCCGGAATAGAATGAATACCCAAATATGGCCATTTTTTATACGTATCGGTGGTTCAGTGGTAGAATGCTCGCCTGCCACGCGGGCGGCCCGGGTTCGATTCCCGGCCAATGCATTTTTTTTTTACAATTTTTAAAACTCATTTATATTATATATAATTTAAATATATATTATTATATCAACTATATTAATTAAATCAAATACCTAAACACTAATATAATACAATTTTTGCCATCACACACACTTTTTTCCTGTAGTTTATGTGTTACTTCTGTATTGCTATTCTATGGCACTTCTAATATTTATTATTGATGTACTTTCAGTATGAAGGAAATTGCAATCGGGGGAATTCTCGGGCGAAGCCGGGTCATACGTCTAGTAGATTATAAAACAAGGTAATAAGACCAAATCCAAATAAATAAATAGTGTGTGACGTTTCTGTAACAGCGTTGTTACTATCTTCAGACAAAAGTACTGAATCAAGTACTTACACTTTCTCATTCAGTACTTTTGTCTGAAGATGGTAACAACGCTGTAAATATGTTTTGAGCAATGCTCTCCCCCCACAAAAAGCGAATAGTATTTTTAAACACAATATTAGTTTTTGCTGGAAATCTTCTACAGTAGAAGCAATAACTTTTTATACTATATATAACTTTATAAAGGGACAAGACCTAGTGCATAGCTGAAGTATATTTTTAAATACTTTTATAAAAATATACTTTAGTGCAGTGAAATCTCCCTTTAGCGGACACCTCTCCACAAAGGACAGTTTTCATTTGCAAAATTACCATTTTTACAATTTAGCAACTTTCCGGTAAGAGGACAGCTCTCCCTAAAAGACACTTAGGCTCTGCAATTAGGTGTTGTCCTTTACAGGGAGGTAGTTCTACTGTAGTAGAATAGCCAAAGTGTTCTTTATGGAAAGAGGTGTCCTCTTACCTGGAAAGCTTCTAAAGAGTATAGATGGTAATTTTGGCAATGAAAACTGTTCTTTTGTAGAGAGGTGTCTTCTCTAACGAGAGAGTTTCATAGAGATTCTACTGTATTGCCTTGTATTGACATTGTACATTTAGATGTAGTACAGTTAAACCTGTTTATAGAGCCCCCTCTTGGGACTCACCAAAATAGGGTGTTATAGAGAGGGGGTGCTATAGACAGGTCACTTTTAATGTAAATTGCATCGTACTACGTATTTAAAATAGGGCGCTATAGAGAGCAAGTGCTATAGACAGGTCACTTTTAATGTAAATCGCATCGTACTATGTATTTAAAATCAGGCGCTATAGAGAGGGAGGTGCTATTTAGAGGGAGCGCTATAGACAGGTTTAACTGTAGTTATCTCAGTTGGAGAGGATCTCTCAACATATTCACATAGAGGTAGATTACCCTGCGAAGAAAAAAATGTGTCCCACACATCAATGAAGAGAATCCCCCCGCAAAGAGATCCCCTAAAAAATAAAAAGAGTGTCATTTGGTGAAATTTTATCTTACGAAAGTGACATCCTGAAAGTCTTCATACCCAGGTTATGGCGCCTATTTTGACAGGTGTCCTTTCTTATAGATAAATATCGGGGGCAAAATAAAAATTCTCATCTCTGTTTTATCCAAAGAATTGACCAAGCCATTTTAAAAGCTAAAAAATCACTTTGGCATATTCTGAAGAGACCATAAAATCCTTGTGGATCACATGAAATCAAGTTTTCTCTGGACTGATCAGGGCCATAGCATGAAACCGCAGTCTCCAAGTGGGTGTTCTAAATTTTTCAAAGCTTCTAGATTGATGAGACAGTAAAGGGATATTGTGCATAGTTTTTGAGTCTATTTTGATTACAAAGGTGATCTTTATATGAAGAAATGTATAATGAAATGTTGGAAGAACTCACCGAGGCTGTCACCATTTCTGGTCGGTAGGGATGCCAGTCAACGTCGCGTACGCAAGCGCTGTGAGCACTGGGGCTGAAGACAATCTTGCCAGTGAGGACGTCATACACTGGATCACACAGTTGGAGTTAGGAAGACTTAGAAATAGACAGGTGTGAATATGTGAGTGAACTCAATGACTACTCCACTAGGGAATAACCTCTTCAACACACTGACTTCAAATAGAATCACCTGTCCTTTGGGGTGTTGCGAATTGAAGAGTTGTAACTCTAGTTTTGAAAAAAAAAAAAAATATATATATATATATATTTTTTTTTTGTAAATTATCATTATCCCTAGTACATGTGGTACAAGCTATGATAATCAAGATGGGTAATGGTTGGTGACTGTTATTACTGCAAATGCACCACATGTCTATACAAGTATGGAAAAGCAGTTCAACTTTTGCACTTGCAAGTATGGCAGAAAGCCCCATATGATTACTTGCACTCATTGATGGGGTTGGACTTTTGGAAGAATCGGAGGCCATTGAAGCAATTTTTTTCTTCTTCTTCCTTCTTATCTCCACTCAATCATATTAAGGTATCAAGCTTGTAAAGCTTGAGACTTTTGATGGTGTCTGCCGGGGAAGAGTAGAGCTCATCAATAGATGAGATTTTTTTTTTTAAATGTACCCAATGCAGGATTCCATCAGTTGTGGTTGTGGAAAATCAAGGGTTTATAGCCCTTGTCTACTGATCATTTGGTTTGGTTGTTAGATTAATACGTTTTTAGGGCTCGCATTTGTGGAATCCTAGATTGGATTAAGTTGAGAAGGATTGAGGTTTATACAGAAAGATGTTAATGAGTCCAAAGGAATTTAACTTAGCAAACAAGAAATTTACCAAGGAAGTGGGGGTCGGTGGAAGGATGGTCTAAACTGTTGGTTTTTGACCGCTACGACCCGGGTTCGATTCCCGCATTGGGCACTTTTTTCTGATTAAAAAAAAATGCTTCAATGGCCCCCAATTTTTGCAAAAGTCCAACCCCACCGGCGAGTGCAAGTAACCAAATGGGGCTCTGGCACATTTGTAAGTGCAAAGTCAAGCTGCTTTTCACATGTGTAGACATGTGGTGCACTTACAGTGAAAGCAGTCGCCTACTTCTACCCAACATGATTATCATGGCTTGTACCACGTGTACTAGGGATAAGCAAAAAAAAAAAACCAAGGAAGTTTGTTGGTATGCAACAAGGAGATGTACCCACCCACAAATTTGCCGGCCCCACACCCGGAGTAGATGTAGCACTGCGCTGTGGTGTGCGCGGGGGAGAACCTGCAGCGGATCAGTGTCTGGAGCACGCTGTGTCCGCGGTACGTCATGAGAGAGGTGTCCCCGGGGAGCTTGTTCTTCACCCCTTGGCAGACTGCCACCACACAACAAATGTCCTTGTAGACATCTTCTTCTTTCTTATCTCCACTCAATCATATTAGGATATCAAATTGTGACCCTTGATGGTGTTGACAACCATCATGACTGGGTGAAGTAGAATGCATCTGCCTTTGTCATTTAGACTGGGAGCACTACTCAGTGGCAGGCCGACCTTGTAGACATAATGTTTTTTAATAAATAAACACAATTCACCATATGGGCAGAGTTTCTTTTTATCACAACAATACAAGCTTTCGGGTATTCATGCCCTTCATCATGTATGTGTTTCACTCACTTTTTGAGATAAGTCTTAGTTAGAAGCATTACTTTTAAAGAAATAGAAACAATAGCCAAAACAAAAATAAACAAGAACTGGAGGATCCCACCTAAGCACAGTTGGTACAGTGGAGTGAACCCAGGAGGAGCTCTGAAGATCAGAAATAGACAGCATCAAACAACACTAACAAGATTTAGAACGGGCCATCTCAAGCCATTGAAGATAGAAAATAATAACAAAATTTATCCCACTTGCCCAAAATGTAGTTTGGTACCTGCAGCTCCAGAACACATTTTGGCTTGCATTAGATGCACTAAACAGGACCTTTGGGAGAGGCCGCTGCTCATCATAAAACAGCTCGAGGAGCATGAACTCATGGAATTTGTGTAATCTTTACACAAGGGGATAAGAAACAACAACAACAACAACAGAAGCATAAGGCATAACAAAACCACATCAAAATCAATAAATTATATGTGATGTTTCAGTAACAGCATTGTTACTATCATCATTCAGTACATTTTGTCTAAAGATGGTAACATCACTGTTACCAAAAAATGTCACACATAATTTAGTTATTTGGATGCGGCCTTTTTATAGCTGATATTTTTAATGTACAATCTAAATTGTATCTTATGACAAGGTCTTATTTACTTTCTGTGTAAAGTAAAAAAAAACAAAAAGTGTAACAAAACATCACACACATGTGCAAACTCACATTTCCGAGGAACACTCTGCCACCTGTAATCCCAGTTGGAGGAAGCCATGGCTCTCTTCTCAACCTGGGCAACAAGCCATGTTGGTGGACTTTGGGAAACACCCTGTATAGTATCACCAGCATCTTTTGACAAGAGTTCATGTGGCCACTCACCAAACTTTCTTGGGGAACTTCCTCCAGTTCCTCAAAGAAGTTTGGCGATTGTGGCCACAAGAAATTTTGGAAGAAAATTAAAATTTATTGATCCAAATATATAGAATTACAAGACTAAATCCAAATTAATAAATTGTGCATGATATGTTTCAGCAACAATACTGTCAACGAAACGTCACGCCACAATGTGTTAATTTGGATGTGGTAATGTTACCTTATATATTTTTAATCTACACTCATGGACAAAACACCTGAGGAAAGTTGTACCTTTTAGCATGTATATCAGTATATAAACATAATAACTCTGAAGTATATTTGATACACAGTAATCTTTATTCAAGACACACGAGATAACCAAGTGTGAACAAAATTGCCTGTCTCCCAAAAAAAAAATGGACAAATGGCAACACCAAAGACTTTACACTTCCTAAAGTTTTGTCCATGAGTGTAATATAATCTAAGTTGTAACTTATCATATGTACTATCTATTATAAGGAAAGATTATCTAATGGAATGGGTGTAGGGGTGCAGCTTTCCTTGATCATGGCACCATGATTCAGGCACACTTTGATGGAAGTCTGACTTTGCCTGTAATTTGAGGCTGTTCCTAACATGGAAGCCTTTGCTGCTGACTCTAACATGAGTACAGACTCAGTCCCTCTGTATAACTAGAGAGGAACCCTTTGCTGTATTCTTTACACTAGGGGATAAAAAATGACAACAAACAACAAAAAGGCTTTTATTAGGGCCCATTGCCCTGTATGGATTCACCATACAACAACAAAATAATACAGTAATTTTTTTTTTCTCCCTATCCCCATGTGCATGTGAGTCTTTATTTGAAAAGGGATTTATTTACACATCTGTTCTAAAACTTTCCTCACTACCTCTTTTGTGTATGAATCTATTTACAATTGATCTGTAGAAATTATTAGTAGTTCTATTGCTATATTAACAACAACAATAGGGAAGTATATCCGAGGTAAAAGTTGTAGAAAAGAAAGTGTCAACACGACATGGTTGTTTAGAAAGTTCCAAGAGATAGTCTCACCTCTACCAGGTTGGAAGGTGAGAAGGCCCGAATATCCCAGAGTTTGATGGTCTGGTCTTTGCTGTTGGTGATGAGGTATCTGCCATCCCCCTGCCATCACAGTACCATCACTAGTAGAACGATATTTTAAACTTATCCCGCATGTGTTTCTTTTGAACGAAAAATCGAAATTTATATTAAGGGGAGAAATAACGATTATTTCTAACCTTAGGGGTTTAAGTATGAAAGGATGAGCCATGAAGAGCAATGATAAGCGGAAAAACAAAAGCGTCCAGGGATGGGAAATGAACCCAAAGTGCTCTGCCCACCGGGTAGATGCCATGTCCACCAGGCTACCCTGGACGTATTTTTCCGTTCGTTTAAAATATCGTTCTACAATCATAAGCCGCATTATATTGTTAAGAAAAAGGCATCTCCTTATCGTGCAACTGAAAGTTGCTGATGGCTGGCGCCATCTATCGGAATAAATATCAACTATTCTCGTTGATTTTTAATTACTCCAGAATTGGCCAAATACCCATTCTTGATTAATCAAGAAAAGCTAACCACGGACGCGTTTCGGGCTGTTGGCCCTCATCAGCGTGGTGCAAGCCATTAGCAACTTTCAGTTGCACGATAAGGAGATGCCTTTTTCTTAATTTATGCACCTTATCCCAGTACAATGTTACATTTGTACTATTTTTTCGCATTATATTGTATTATGAATTACCATCACTAGTGTTCATGGTGAGGTTGACACAGAACACACATCTTCTTTATTCTTTTTACAGAGGAGTGTGTGTTTTTGTTTTTTTGTTTTTTTTTTTTAATTAATATTATTAATAATTCCATGAAATGTTTTATAGACTGATGCACTTTATGCCCATTGGCAGATTGTAAACATTTTAGATGGCAAAAGGAGAGAGAGGGGGGAAAGAAGACAGAAAAGTAAGACAAAACCTGTGAGACTTGTGTGTACCTTGGAGTCCACGTAAGTGATGCCGTCGAGATGACCTGCCAGAAGTCCAACAGGCTTAGGATTCTCCTCACTCAGCACTCGACGGTCCCACACCTGCCAAGTCCATCACAAGTATGGTTGGGTAAGCTTTTAGTTCTTTTATTACTGGGGCTTATCGGTTTTATAGATGGGGGTGATTCAATTTATGAGAGATTTGAATATTCCATGAAATATGGCAAATTAATTCAAGATTGTGTGGGTTTAAGCAATAATTGGACGGCTGTTGGGGGGGGAGGGGGGGGTGACCTAGAAAACATCCTCCATTCAATAATGGTGGGTAGATGTAATTATTTTTTACAAAAATAATAAAACACTACCAAATTCATACTACATTGAAGGTGCATAGATTTTGTATCTATTCTAACTGTAGAAGTAATCTTTCTCTTTTTAAATAACACAAGCTGAAAAGGTTCAAATCCAAAGACAATTGTCCAACTTCTTTAAAGGATCAAAATTTCGGTTTAATTAAAGTTGTTGTTGAATTATAATCGGTTCAATTGAAGAGGCTATACTGTAAACACAAGGTAATAATATCAAATCCAAATACATTAATAGTGTGTGACATTTCAGTAATAGCATTGTTAAC
The DNA here is from genome assembly GCA_030710605.1 of Cordylochernes scorpioides. Classification (NCBI taxonomy): domain Eukaryota; kingdom Metazoa; phylum Arthropoda; class Arachnida; order Pseudoscorpiones; family Chernetidae; genus Cordylochernes; species Cordylochernes scorpioides. The sequence goes on along the minus strand of CP092882.1, from coordinate 7,065,432 downwards.
ATCATCAGACAAAGGTACTGAATGTAAGTACTTGATTCAGTACTTTTGTCTGATTATGCAACAATGTTGTTACCAAAACGTCACACACTATTTATTTATTTGGATTTGTGGTCTTATTACCTTTTGTTTATAATCTATAATCCAAATTGTACTTTATCAGGCTATACTGTAATTACATTATATATGTAAGGTTTCTGTAACACCGCTGTTATCCCCAAAATTTTACATAGAACTATTTGTTTAATTAAAAAGGCATATATTGAATCAAAATATAATTTATTTTACCAATATTTCAGTTAGCTGAATGCCAACCTTTTTCAAAGTATTATACCATATTAATATGTGTCAACAACAAACTCAGCACCACATAACATCAATAGAATTAAGTTTTTAAAAAAATATATTTTAATTAAAGAATTATTTGTATTTGGTCTTTTTATCCTGGGATTCTTATATATAATCCCAAATTGTATCCCATCATTCTTTTTATATAAATATTCTCCCAGCAAAATTCCCATCTAAGGCCATCTTACAGAAAATTGGGTGGTCATCTGTGGTTGGTTCTCTTTTGTAATTGTATATATTACATTCATTTCTGCTGTGGTTTGGTAGCATGGACCATTTCCATAATGATATCAGACACCTGGTCCAACTCAGCTTTCTGTTTGGTCATCTTAACCACTGTTGTCTTGAGGGAGTATAGGCTATTTGGATTGCCATTGTTATGGAACTTGCATAAATGGTTGGGATGGGATTTGACTACTTGTTGGCACAAGTCACGCAATTTTATAATTGTAGTGCAAGTGGCCACAACCACCAGACCAACTGTATTAAATCCTGAGAAAAGCCGCCATTTTGACATACACAAAACCAGTGCGGATAAAGAACATGATTTATTTTATAAAGGGAGAAGGGAAAACTTACCTTACACAGGCTGTCATCTCCGCAGCTGAACAGGATCTGAGAGTTGAGATCAGCGAACGCCACGCTGTTTACATCGTTGTCGTGGCAACGAATCTGTAAACACCAGTCATCCTCAACTTGGTGTGTTCAGTTCTCTGATACATAGAGAGTATAAGCTCTTTTTCAACAACAACAAAAAGTCCTCCAAAATCTTCAAACACCCCAAGGGATCATAATTTTTGGCTAAAGTCGAGTGTCGCATTTTATAGTAGGTTAAGATGAATTTGTTTACAATATTCACTGCTAGTGGACATTTTTTTCGAAGACAGTCTGTTGTCAATACTATAGACTATGTTTTTTTTTTTTGCTTATCCTTAGTACACGTGGTACAGGCCATGATAATCATGGTGGGTAAAATTAGGCAACTGCTTTTACTGTAAGTGCACCACATGTCTACACATGTGAAAAGCAGTTTAACTTTGCACTTACAAATAGACTATGCTGTCAATGCATTAGAATGGGTGTTGAATTATAGCCGGTTAAAGTAAAGTAAAGTAAATAGGCCAAATATGTGGGATATGAAAAACACTTGAATTGTAATAAGGTTTCTTTTTTTATTCATTCTATTATTATCCTTAGTATACATGGTACAGACCATGATAATCATGGGGGGTAGTAGTTGGCGACTGCTTTTACTGTGAGTGCACCATATGTCTACACATATGGAAAACACTTCAACCTTTGCGCTTACAAGTGTGCAAGAGAGCCCCATTTGGTTATTTGTACTCACTGGCGGCGTTAGACTTTTGCAAGAATTAGGGACCATTGGAGCAATTTTTTTTAAATATAGAAATAAGTGCCTAAAATGTGAGATTTTTGGATCTTGGCTGTTGGATGCATTTATACCACTCATCCCCCGACCCCTGTTATAGTAAGTGTTGTGGTTATCAGAATAAGGGAGTCGGTGGAAAGATGGTCTAAACCTTTGTTTTTCAACCACTAACAACCCGGGTGCGATTCCCGCTTTGGGAACTTTTTTCTGATTTAAAAAAAAAAAATGCTCAAATGGCCCCTGATTCTTGCAAAAGTCTAACCCCACCAGCGAGTGCAAGTAACCAAACAGGGATCTGGCACATTTGTAAGTGCGAAGTCGAACTGCTTTTCACATGTGTAGACATGTGGTGCACTTACAGTAAAAGCAGACGCCAACTTCTACCCACCATGATTATCATGGCCTGTACCCCCTTTACTAAGGATAAGCAAAAAAAAGTCTGGTGAATTAAAGGGGGGGGGATAAAACTATATCATTATTATAGGAATGATTTGGATGAAGGAACCTGGTTAAGAATCGCATCTACAATCCAAATAAATGTTATTTCAAAGAGATACCTTTGTAGTACGTAGATCCACCTGCATGTCGTAGATATAGAGGCATTCATCATTTGCCCTGAACACAAACACACAAAATGTTTGCTTTTTTATATATTTACTTTATTTTATAAAAATGTTCCCCTGATTGTGCAATATGGTTGCAGGAGATAATGTCTTAGCTACAGATATACATTTATTTAAAAAAAAAGAAAGGAAACCTCCTTTTAAAAATAAATGGAAGCAAAAAACCAAGTGTCATCTTTTAACTGTCTCGGAAATCTAGCAGAATTTTCAATTAATTAGAAGTTTTTTTTTTATATATACATTTTTAAAATTTAAACTATAATAAAAATGCTGGAAAACCAATTTTTTTTTCTTAAAGATATTTGTTTAGTTCTAAGTGTAAATTTATATAAAATGTAATTGAAATTTATTTATTTAAAACCTCTCTGTAAAGAACAACTCCTAGTTGCAGAGCCAAAGTGTTCTTTATAGAGAGGTGTCCTCTTATTGGAGAGTTGCTAAATTAATAAAAAATTGTAATTTTGTCTATGAAAACTGTCCTTCTTTATAGAGAGGTATCTCCTAGTTAGAGTGTCCTCTCAAGGAGTATATACTACTCTATGTAGAACCATGAACCCTCTCTAAATATCCCGAGTTCAATTGACCTGGTACTCCAGGGATACGGAGGAGTTGCATCTGTACTCATGTTTAGAGTCGGCAGCAAAGGCTTCCATGTTAGAAACGACCTCAAATTACAGGCAAAGTCAGACTTTCACCAAAGTGTGCCTGAATCATGGTGCCATGATCAACGAAAGCTGCACCCCTATACCCCATTCCATGAGATCATGAACTCATGGAATTTGTGTAATCTTTACACAAGGTGATAAGAAACAGAACCATGAACAAAACTTAAGAAAGTCTAAAATCTTTGAAATCACCGGTCATCTATTTTTTTTTTTTAAGTCAGAGGCAATTTTTTTATCACACTTGGTTATCATATCATTTTTTTAATAAAGGTCATTATGTATAAAATATCTTTCAGAGTTATTGTCTGAATCCCGATATATACATTCTGAAAAGTAGAACTTCCTCAAGTTGTGTCCAAGAATGTATACTACAACAAAAGTAGAGTTGACTTACCCTCCTACAATCTCCCGGCCATCTTGGGAGTAATTCAGGGAGAAGATGCAGAATCTACGGTCGTCCGGATGGAGAGGGAGAGCGTGGTGGGTGTCATGTTCACCGTAGATGTTACACACATGGACTGCACCTCAACATCCCTAAATATCTCTATATACGTACCAGCGATATCAACAGAAAATAAAGTAAAATGCTTTTCAAATAAAAAAAAAAAACATCGTCCACAACCTGTTATCATGGAACTTCACACTCAGTTAGATGGTCACAAGCCTTTCATTGAGAGGAGAAACACAATGGGTATGCTAAAAATTAAATTGATCACTATGTATGGAAGTGTGGGGGGCAAAGAGATAGCCAGAAGGAGCAAAGTCAGGAGAGCAAGCTGGATTCAAGATATCTCAGATATATAATCTAACTTCTTTATTTCCACACCTCAAGGTTTCATAATTTTTGTTGACTTGAATTATAGCCGGTTAAAGATACAATAAAATAAGACCTAATTCACACATACAAATAAATTAATGATGTGCAAGATTTCGGTAACAGCATTGTTACCAAAATATCACACACTATTAATTTATTTGGATTAGGTCTTAATTTCCTGTATCTATAATCCAAAATTGTGCTTTTATCATTATAGTCGGTTAAAATAAAGAGATAATTATTGGATTAGGAAAAAAGAAAACGGTTGAATTAAAGTAGGCGTTGAATTATAGTCGGTTAAATAAAAGAGGTTCTACTATAATTTATACTCAACTTACGTTAAATCTTTCTTTAAAATTGAGGCCATTTCAACAAGAGAAGTTTTTATTTCATCTATTCTTTTTTTAACTGGACTCATGGAATTTGTGTAATCTTTGCACAAGGGGATAAGAAACATTTTTTATTGACCAAATATTATTTTGTCTCTCTCTCTCATCAAGATTAAATGGGGGAAAAAAAATTTTTATCAGGAATTTATCAGCTTAATCAAATTTCTAAAGCCCCACTAAATGTTTTATTTTAAATTTAATTGTAAGGAAGACAAAAAAAAAATAATAATTTTATTGGATATGATAAAGTAACAAATGTATCTGGCCAAAATGTTCTTTTTATTAATCAATCAATGTAAAACTTTTATTTCTACAAATAATTTTTAAAAAGCAAAAAAAGAAAAGATATTTTTTTAATGTACTTTTATAAAAAAGTGTACTTTCTGGAAGTTTATTCCCTTTGAAATACTAATTGAATATTGAAAAGAATTGTTGTTGTTTCTTATCCCCTTGTGTAAAGATTACAGGAATCCCATGAGTCCATACTCCTCGAGCTGTTTTATGATAAGCATCGGTCTCTCCCAAAGGTCCTGCCATGATCAATGAAAGCTGCATCCCATTCCATCCTTCAATGGATTGAAAAGAGTGGTTCCTTTAAAAAATCAGGAAGAGATTGTTGTGCCTTTGGGAGGTTGATTTAAACTAGAAAACTAGTTAGGTTTTGTAGAAAAAGGGAGAGGTCACTTTAAAGAGAATTCTGAAGATTGGAATGAATTGAAAAATATTTGTTTCTGTCCTCTCCCACACACACCTACCTATACATCAACTACTGAACCTTCCCAAAAAAAAAAAAAATTTTTTTTTAAATGGAAACTCAAAATTTACTGATTTTAGTCAAAATTGGTATCCCCAATTTATCAATTTTGGGTATAAAGCAGTGATGCTTAAACAATTAAATATAAAGAGAAGAGAAATTTTTTTTTTCTTTTTTGACTCACAGAGTATGGATTAATAAGAAATGACTTTCAGACATAGCAAAAAGAAACAATGTGGAAATACATACCACTCTCAGACCAGCTGCAGTAGACAAAGTTATAACCATCGGGGCTGCAGACACAACAAGCACTGTGTCCCAACTGTAGGATGACATGGCTAGGAGTCAGTCACCTGATGGCTGTGTCCAGGATACTCCAGCCCACGTCCCTGGCCTTCACCTTCTTCAACTGCACGTACGAGTCACTCTGGGTGTTGTAGATCCTGATGTGGTAGTCTGCAGCAGCCGCCAGGGGGTGAGAAACACACAGTACACAACTACGGGGACAAAACTACCTTTCTGTAGAGTACAACACCTAGTTACAGAGCCAAAGTGCCCTTTAGAGAGAGCAGCTACAGTAGAACTACCTCTCTGTAAAGGACAACACCTAGTTACAGAGACAAAGTGTCCTTTAGAGAGAGTAGCTACAGTAGAACTACCTCTCTGTAAAGAAAAACACCTAGTTACAGAGTCAAAGTGTCCTTTAAAAAGAGCAGCTACAGTAGAACTACCTCTCTGTAAAGAAAAACACCTAGTTACAGAGACAAAGTGTCCTTTAGAGAGAGCAGCTACAGTAGAACTACCTCTCTGTAAAGGACAACACCTAGTTACAGAGCCAAAGTGTCCTTTAGAGAGAGCAGCTACAGTAGAACTACCTCTCTGTAAAGGACAACACCTAGTTACACAGCCAAAGTGTCCTTTAGAGAGAGCACCTACAGTAGAACTACCTCTCTGTAAAGGACAACACCTAGTTACACAGCCAAAGTGTCCTTTAGAGAGAGCACCTACAGTAGAACTACCTCTCTGTAAAGGACAACACCTAGTTACAGAGACAAAGTGTCCTTTAGGGAGAGCAGCTACAGTAGAACTACCTCTCTGTAAAGAACAACACCTAGTTACAGAGCCTAAGTGTCCTTTAGGGAGAGCAGCTACAGTAGAACTACCTCTCTGTAAAGGACAACACCTAGTTACAGAGCCTAAGTGTCCTTTAGAGAGAGCAGCTACAGTAGAACTACCTCTCTTTAAGGGACAACACCCAGTTACAGAGCCAAAGTGTCCTTTAGAGAGAGCAGCTACAGTAGAACTACCTCTCTGTAAAGGACAACACCTAGTTACAGAGCCAAAATGTCCTTTAGAGAGAGCAACTACAGTAGAACTACCTCTCTGTAAAAGACAACACCTAGTTACAGAGCCAAAATGTCCTTTAGAGAGAGCAGCTACAGTAGAACTACCTCTCTGTAAAGGACAACACCTAGTTACAGAGCCAAAGTGTCCTTTAGAGAGAACATCTACAGTAGAACTATCTCTCTGTAAAGGACAACACCTAGTTACAGAGCCAAAATGTCCTTTAGAGAGAGCAGCTACAGTAGAACTACCTCTCTGTAAAGGACAACACCTAGTTACAGAGCCAAAGTGTCCTTTAGAGAGAGCAGCTACAGTAGAACTACCTCTCTGTAAAGGACAACACCTAGTTACAGAGCCAAAGTGTCCTTTAGAGAGAGCAGCTACAGTAGAACTACCTCTCTGTAAAGGACAACACCTAGTTACAGAGCCAAAGTGTTCTTTAGAGAGAGCAGCTACAGTAGAACTACCTCTCTGTAGAGTACAACATAGAGTTACAGAGCCAAAGTGTCCTTTAGAGAGAGCAGCTAAGTGTAGAACTACCTCTCTGTAGAGTACAACATAGAGTTACAGAGCCAAAGTGTCCTTTAGAGAGAGCAGCTACAGTAGAACTACCTCTCTGTAAAGGACAACACCTAGTTACACAGCCAAAGTGTTCTTTAGAGAGAGCAGCTACAGTAGAACTACCTCTCTGTAAAGGACACCTAGTTACAGAGCCAAAGTGTTCTTTAGAGAGAGCAGCTACAGTAGAACTACCTCTCTGTAAAGGACACCTAGTTACAGAGCCAAAGTGTTCTTTAGAGAGAGCAGCTACAGTAGAACTACCTCTCTGTAAAGGACACCTAGTTACAGAGCCAAAGTGTTCTTTAGAGAGAGCAGCTACAGTAGAACTACCTCTCTGTAAAGGACACCTAGTTACAGAGCCAAAGTGTTCTTTAGAGAGAGCAGCTACAGTAGAACTACCTCTCTGTAAAGGACAACACCTAGTTACAGAGCCAAAGTGTCCTTTAGAGAGAGCAGCTACAGTAAAACTACCTCTCTGTAAAGGACAACACCTAGTTGCAGAGCCTAAGTGTCCTTTAGGGAGAGCAGCTACAGTAGAACTACCTCTCTGTAAAGAAAAACACCTAGTTACAGAGCCAAAGTGTCCTATAGAGAGAGCAGCCACAGTAGAACTACCTCTCTGTAAAGGACAACACCTAGTTGCAGAGACTAAGTGTTCTTTAGAGAGAGCAGCTACAGTAGAACTACCTCTCTGTAAAGGACAACACCAAGTTGCAGAGTCACAGTGTCCTTTAGAGAGAGCAGCGACAGTAGAACTACCTCTCTGTATAGGACAACACCTAGTTACAGAGCCAAAGTGTCCTATAGAGAGAGCAGCCACAGTAGAACTACCTCTCTGTAAAGGACACCTAGTTACAGAGCCAAAGTGTCCTATAGAGAGAGCAGCCACAGTTGAACTACCTCTCTGTAAAGGACAACACCTAGTTGCAGAGACTAAGTGTCCTTTAGAGAGAGCAGCTACAGTAGAACTACCTCTCTGTAAAAGACAATATCTAGCTGGAAAGCTAAAGTGTTCTTTAGAGAGAGCAGCTACAGTAGAACTACCTCTCTGTAAAGGACAACACCTAGTTACAGAGCCAAAGTGTCCTTTAGAGAGAGCAGCTACAGTAGAACTACCTCTCTGTAAAGGACAACACCTAGTTACAGAGCCAAAGTGTCCTTTTAGAGAGAGCAGCTACAGTAGAACTACCTCTCTATAAAGGACAACACCTAGTTACAGAGCCAAAGTGTCCTTTAGAGAGAGCAGCTACAGTAGAACTACCTCTCTGTAAAGGACAACACCTAGTTACAGAGCCAAAGTGTCCTTTTAGAGAGAGTAGCTACAGTAGAACTACCCCTTTGTAAAGGACAACACCTAGTTACAGAGTCATAGTGTCCTTTAGAGAGAGCAGCTACAGTAGAACTACCTCTCTATAAAGGACAACACCTAGTTACAGAGCCAAAGTGTCCTTTAGAGAGAGCAGCTACAGTAGAACTACCTCTCTGTAAAGGACAACACCTAGTTACAGAGCCAAAGTGTCCTATAGAGAGAGCAGCTACAGTAGAACTACCTCTTTGTAAAGGACAACACCAAGTTGCAGAGTCACAGTGTCCTTTAGAGAGAGCAGCTACAGTAGAACTACCTCTCTGTAAAGGACAACACAGTTACAGAGCCAAAGTGTCCTTTAGAGAGAGCAGCTACAGTAGAACTACCTCTCTGTAAAGGACAACACCTAGTTACAGAGCCAAAGTGTCCTTTAGAGAGTGATGTCCTTTTACTGGAGAGAGCTGAAAAATAGTAAAAATGGCAAAATCAATGGTGAAAACAGCTTTTTGCAGAGAGATATCCTCTAGTAAGAGTATCTTTTCAGAATTAAAAAAAAAAATAATCATTCCCCCCTAAGGAGGGTGACAGGAGTTACTGAAACATCAGGAAGAAAATGGAAGAGAGGATGATGCAGCTGTATCTTCTCAAACAAACATTTCTAACCAGGGCATCTGAGATGTCCAAGACACTCCAATTATTTTGTTTATTATCCCTAGTACACGTATGGAACAGGCCATTATGATCATGATGAGTATAGTTATAGTGACTGCTTTTACTGTAAGTACATCACAATTCTACATATGTTGGAAACAGTTGGACTTTTTGCATTTACACCTGTGCCAAAGCTCCATTTGACTACTTGCACTCACTGGTGGGGGGTTAAAAAACTTTTGCAAGAATCGGGGGGGGGGGGGGGGGGGGGGTCATTAAGGCAATTTTTTTTAATTCAGAAAAAAAAAAGTGTGTAGAAATTAAACTCTTAAAATCAAGATCATTAAAACCAATAATAAACAATAAGAGGAGCTTCTTGTGTAAATTTCTTTATTACCGCACTTCATAAAGAAATTTACACAAGAAGCTCCTCTTATTGTTTATTATTGGTTTTAAAAAAAAAAGTGCCCAATGAAAAAATCCCTCCTAGGTCATGGCTGTTGAGAATCAACATTTTATACCACTCTTCCACCTCCAATTATAGTTTGTCAATACCTATTATAGCGGATCACCATATGATTATCACGAGAGACCATAGCCATAGATATGGCTGAATCTGATCTCTTCTTTATCTAACTCTTTATTAGAGTGTTTTTTTTTTCAGTTCACAGACTTTAAAAATCCTGAGTTCAACTGACCCAGTTGATGGACCTCAGCAATGGTCTCACTCCAGGGATACGGAGGAGCTGCGTCTGTGCTCATTTTAGAGTCTACAGCAAAGGCTTCCATGTTAGGAACGGCCTCAAATTACAGGCAAAGTCAGACTTTCACCATAGTGTGCCTGGATCATGGTGCCATGATCAACGAAAGCTGCATTCTTATACCCCATTCTATGAGATCATGAACTCATGGAATTTGTGTAATCTTTACACAAGGGGATAAGAAACAACAACAACAACATCATAACCATGCCTATACATGGTGATAAAAGTGTAAAAAAAAAAAGACAATAATAAAAAACCTTCATCCAATAAGTGTGACAACAGAGAAACACTACTGCAGTGTAGATCATCATTAGAATGTCACTGAACTACGGCTGGCTTACCTTGGCATGCTGTGATGAGGAGATCTCCTTCTTTGGCATAGGTGCTGCAGAACACTTTGTTCCTGTAGTCCTCCTTGGTACTGCTGGTGTTGGGGATGAAGCTGCACAACACCAGGCAGACATGTTGTAAAAACCAACCTAATTATCCCAACATATGGTCAGCACTCCCAAACATGGTACCAATGGAGACTAAGAAACTGAAGTACACTCCATGGAAGCAATGGTCGCCTCTCCCGTCAAAATAAACGTCAGAATCTGACGCCATCTATTGACCGTCGCCGCAACTAGCGGCATCGGGTCGGAATGGAAGAAAGGATGCCTCTAGGAAGAAAGAATGGTCTCTAGGTGGACGCTTATCAGTTTGCCAAAGTTGGTGTTGTGGCTTTGTCACCGACCCGATGCCGCTAGTTGCGGCGACGGTCAATAGATGGCGTCAAATTCTGACGTTTATTTTGACGGGAGAGGCGACCATTGCTTCCATGGATTAATTTCCTCCCGGCAAATTTTCCATCTATGAAGTACACTCATTACTTTGACGAGAGAGGTAGCCAATGCTTTTATAGACCAACTTCCTCCCAGTAAGATTTCCATATATATAGAAAAGAGAAATGCAATAGGGGGTGGGACCATATACTCACTTGGCTCCGACCTGACATTGTTTGTTGCGGGACAAATGTGGTCGTTGGAAGGAACCCAGTTCTCTCTGTACACATTGCAACATCAATGGCGCAACTTCTACTAGCAACAAACACACATGGAATAAATATCTCAATGTAAATTAATATTAAATATTTAAATACAATCATCCTTTTTAGGATACAATCATCCATCTATCGCTGAAAATTGTAAATAATTTTTAACACTAATTACAACAAAAAAAAAAACATAATTATAGCTATTTATACAGTACCTTATACTGCAATGAATGAACATTGAATGAGGGAGTTCACCTCCAACAAATAATGTCCTCCTTCTTTCAATTTTTAACTTATTTCAGCATTAAGGTGTAGAGAAATATAGCTTTTTTTTTTTGCTTATCTCTAATACACGTGGTACAGGCCATGATAATCATGGTGGGTAGAAGTAAGTGCACCACATATCTACACATGTGAAAAGCAGTTTGACTTTGCACTCACAAATGTGCAAGAGCCTCGTTTGGTTACTTGCACTCGCTGGTGGGAATGGACTTTTGCAAGAATCAGGGGCCATTGGAGCATTTTTTTTTCAAATAAAAAGGAGTGCTCAATCCAGGAATTGAACCTGGGTCATAGCGGTCGAAAACCAATGGTTTAGACCATTCTTCCACCGACTCCCCAAAAATATAGCTTTTAATTATATTAAATACATCAAAGAGAGGTTAAGTATCAATTCTATGGCTAATAATAGGAATGGAAATTTTGCTCTGAAATTTTTTTTTTTTTTTTACAATAAAAAATAATAATAAAGGGTGCATCCCCAGTCGAAATAAACATAAAAATTATGTATCCTCTATTGAGCTTTTCCTACAACCAGTAGCTTTTCCTAAATAGAGATCTTGTTGGATCCTATTGTTTATAATTTTCTTGAATTCAATTTTATTTGTGCAAAATTGGGTCAGGATCTTTAAATTAATTGCACCAAATAAAATCTTTAATATGTAAAAATTTTTAAAGCAGTCAACAAGTATGTAAATACAGTGGTACCTCGACATACGAGCGCCCCAACATACGAGTTTTTCGAGATACGAGCCGACGAGCAAGTGATTTTTTGCTTTTAGTTACGAGCGAAATTCGAGATACGAGTTCGGTTCGGTAGTAACACGCAGTCGCGCCATCACGATCAGTTAGCAGTGTGCTTTCGCTGTGATAAGTTGTGTTTTGTGTTCGCGTTTTGTGTTGCGTTTACATTTACAGTTTTAGTTCATTTATTTTTATAACCATGGATCGGAAGAAAGTTTGTAAAAAGTCAAGTGCTAAGAAAAAGATGATGAGTATTGAATTAAAACATGAAATTATAGAAAAACATGAGCAAGGTGTTCGAGTTGTTGACTTGTCGAGGCAGTATGGCCGTAGTACGTCCATAATATGTTCTGTGCTTAAACGGAAGGGGTCGAAAAGAGTGTAACGCCGGCTAAGAGCCTTACGATGGTTACATTGGTTTTGAGGAGTCAGAGGAGGAGGTTATTTCTACAAGTGAGATAAAGGAGATCTTAGGAATGTGGGAGAGAGTTTCACAGTTCGTGGAAAAAAAAACACCCAGAAAAAGTTGCAACAGGTCGTGCATCTGACCTTTTTAATGACACTTGTCTAACTCATTTCCAGAATATTCTGAGAGGGAGGAAGAAATAAACCTCCTTGGACATGTTTTTTTCTAAACGGCCTACAGGTGAAAGCGAGAAAAATGTAGCGAAAAAGGCAAAGACCAGTGAGGATATCTAATTTATTTCTTTACATTCTCTTTTTTATTTTTGTGCAATAAATATTTGATATTTATAAATACGTTTTTATTATTTAAAACCACGTAACAAAAATAACTGGGGTGACATTTTGGAGGTTGGAACGGATAAATGTTAGTTCAATTGTTTTGTATGGGGAAATTTGCTTCGAGATACGAGTAATTCAAGATACGAGCAAGGTTGCGGAACGAATTAAACTCGTATGTCGAGGTACCACTGTAGATGGAAATTTTGCCGGGAGGTAATTGATCTAAAGAGACAAGGGTCGCCTCTCCCGTCAAAACAGTGTTTTGACAAGAGAGGCGACCCTTGTCTCTTAAGTATGTAAATGCTATTGTTTAAAAAAAACTCTCTCTCTCTCTAGTAAACTAATTCTGAAGCTTAATAAACAGTTATTCAAAGTTAAGTGGTAAAATGCTTCTTTATAATTTCTACTGAACATTCAAGTTGACCACTACAGGTCTTGAGAAAGCTGGATGTGCACATCCACAAATAAGTAGGGTGAAGACAAGTGCCATCACAGACTTCAGGTCAGTAACAAAACCACAACATCGAATGAATGGACCAAGACAACCAAGTCTTACCAACCAGACTATGGCTATGGATTTATCATTGCTTTGGAGGAACCTGTGATTGAAGAGGTACAACAGTTTGAGGTCACCTGAAATAAAAGCTTACATCCCGAAAGCCCTCCATTTAATTCCCTCCAAACTACGTGAAAAAAAAAAGAGAGTTATTCTTTTTTTACAAAACATAACTGTCTTAGAATTTGATAATAAGGGGGGGTCGGTGGAAGGCTAGTTAAACCGTTTGGTTTTCGACCACTACGACCCGGGTTCGATTCCCGCATTGGACACTTTTTTCTGTTAAAAAAAAAAAATGCTCCAATGGCCCCCGATTCTTGCAAAAGTCCAACCCCACCAGCGAGTGCAAGTAACCAAATGGGGCTCTGGCACATTTGTAAATGCAAAGTCGAACTGCTTTTTACATGTGTAGACATGTGGTGCGCTTACAGTAAAAGTAGTCTCTAACTATCCACCATGGCCTGTACCACGTGTACTAGGGATAAGCAAAAAAAAAAAAGAATTTGATAAAACACAATATTTGGAATATAGATATTAGCTACAAGAAACTAAGATCTAATCCAAATAAATTGTGTGTGACGTTTTGGTAACAGCGTTGTTACCATCATCAAACAAAAGGATGTCTTAGTATTTGGAAAAACAATTTTTTTTACTTCACTCACACATCCATTGTAATATTCATTAAAGCAATTTAAAAGAAGTAAAACCCTAAGTATAGAAAAGAAGGATTCAATTATTACCAATACTGTACATTGCAAGTTTACGGGTGATATCACGATATTCCTAATGAAATTCTCCATTTCTGCAAAACCATTAAAACTAATTTACAACATTAAACAAGAATATATGATACAGTAGAACTACCTCTCGGTAAAAGACAACACCTAATTACAAAGCCAAAGTATCCTTTAGGGAGGTGTCCTCTTACCAGAGAGTTGCTAAATAGGAAAAATTAACATTTTGGGATTGAAAAATAGTTCTTTGTAGATAGGTATTCTTTAGCGAGAGTGTCCTCTCATGGAGCTTCTACTGTGTTATTATTATTTTTCCAAATTTCAGAGCACACACAGTTTTTAAAAAATCAAAGGTATAGGGAAGGTGTCTCAGCAGCTCTGACCTGCTTTAGAAGAGACAAAATCTTGAGTTGGTTGGGGCGGTTGAGCTTGGTCCGCAGAACCAGGCTCAGGTCATTGTTCTGAAGGCAGGCAGGGAGTTAGGTCACGAGAGCAGGGGGGGGGGATGGCCAACTTACATCTAAGACGGAGGTGTCTGGATAGACATCCGCTGGAACAAACCACCACAGAGTCACAGCTGTCTGTATTCTAGTGGGTTTCACAGGATGGGAGATAGATACAACCCTCTCTCTCATCTATATATATATATGTCATAATTTGTATAATTAATGCCCAAGAGATATAATATTTTTCGTCAAAAGAAGTATGTAAATATGTTAAGCTTGTGTTAAAAATGTAAATATGCAAATTCATCCATCTATAAAAACTGTACAAAAAATAAAGGTGGCAGACATCGCGGGTGCGCTGTTCGCTTGGCTGGAGCTAATTCTTGGTTGCGCCCTTTCATTTGACCACGACAGCTACGACATATATATATATTAATATAAAGCAATATAATATGCCATCTATATTGTAACATAGAAAATCAGAAAAAAAAAAAAACTTCACTTGTTCCTGTCTTCACACCACTTATTTGTGGATATGCACATCTAAAGACCTGTAATGGTCAACTTGAATGTTCAGTAGAAAATATAAAGAAGCATTTTACTACTTAACTTTGAATAACTGTTTATTAAACTTCAGGATGACACGGCAATTTATTTAAGACAACAAAAACCAAAATCAACATTTATAAGATAAGCAATGGGGGAAGAGTTTCCAGAATAGCAAAATATAAATAATATAATAATCAAAAATTAATGATATATACATAAAATATAATGAATATTTTGTTACAATATAAGGGAAATAAAAGCATCCAAGATAGTGCGAAGGTTTCTTTTATACATAAAATAAACTTCTACTGTCCTTCCTACAATGAAAAAATATTTGGAGAGCTTGGCTCAACAGTAGTGAACCCTCCCAACGGTTTCGCCAATTTAATCTACCAGACCGCTTCTCTTAGAACTCCAATACTGTATTGTATCATTCTATTTATATATGCTACACTGAAAGTTGGAATCTTAGAAATGGTATTCAAGTAAACTATGGACATAAGCTTTTAGGACAGTAGAATTACAAATAAATATTTGCATCGAGCAATGCTCTTCCACAAACAATAACAACAAGGCCAGTTAGGTAAAAATTAATATGATGCAATAACGCGCCATCTATATATAGCAAATAAAATTATTAAAGCGTACAGTAAGGACAGTAGAAGTTTGTTTTATGAGTAAAATAAATAACCATACTTTAATATTTTCATTTCCTGTTCCTATGCTACCGAGTGGTACTTCCAGGTCTTCAGACCAACAGCAGGTGCACCCTTCTTTCCATCTCCATGATGTCTACAACATATTGTGGTGATATGGGAATCAGTCGTGGTAGTTGTGTAATGAGTGGTAAGGACACACAGAAGAAAGGATCCATAGGCAAAAACCTGTTGGGAGTAGATCAGGGAGGAAAGAGAGAAGATCCGAAAACCACCCTGGGAACAAGTGGTGTCAAGACCACCTCGGTGCGAACTGATTATCACATCCAGCTGCTTTTAAACTGCTTTGAGTAAGATCAATTGCTCCCAGGGGAAGTGGGAGTGAAAATTTGACACCTGATGACCAAGGGGGTTATTTTAACCTGGCTATTTTATCTTCCCTTTCCTCATACTCCCATACAAGCCATCTTATTTATATATTTCCAAATACAGTAGAACCTCCGTGAAAGGACACTCACAGTAGAGGAAACCTCTCTATAAAGGACAGTTTTCATTATCAAAATTATCATTTTTACTAATAAGCAACTCTCCAATAACAAGTCTTTGATTTCCAGACTTAAGTCTGGTCATCTACGGACAATGACTTTCCAGAATGGTTGCAAGGTTTTCCCACTATGTACTAAGTGTCAACCTACAACCCCAAAACACAATATTACCTGTATTGACTCATTCATTGATGAGATCTACTCTTCCCCGGCAGACACCATCAAAAGTCTCAAGCTTTACGAACTTGATACCTTAATATAATTGAGTGGAGATAAGAAAGAAGAAGAAGCAACTCTCCGGTAAGAGGACATCTCTCTCCCTAAAGGACACTTTAGCTCTGCAACTAGGTGTTGTCCTTTACAAGGAGGTTCTACTGTATTATGACATATATATATATTATGATTAGAATTTTTTTGTGTGTTTGTTTGTTGAAAAGAGGTGCAGTCGTGGAAAAGTAAAGATAATTTTTTACCTTTCAAGCAGATTTTTATTTTGAATCTCTTGAAGTAAAAATATACATAAAATTATTTTTATTACAGGAATATAGAATTTATTAAATGAATTCTATAAATTGTGAATAAAAGATAGGTAGGGTTAAATATACATTATTTACAACAATAATAAAAAAAAAAGTGGTATGTTTTGCATCTATGGTCAAATATATATAATAGTCAATGAATGAAAATAAAATATGTTTTTTAAAAATAAAATAATTGTATTTTAGATTATATAATATATATATATACACACAAGGTAATAAGACCAAATCCAAATAAATAAATAGTGTGTGACGTTTCGGTAACAACGCTGTTACCGAAACGTCACACACTATTTATTTATTTGGAATTGGTCTTATTACCTTGTGTTTATAATCTATAATCCAAATTGTGCCTTATCAATATAATAGACTGAGAGGAAATGGAAGTTTGTATCACGGCAACATCACAATCTGCTCAGGTTTTCCCAACATTCAGTGGTATTATATAAGGAATAGAGAGCACAAGAGATAAGATAAAGACCTTCAATAAAGAATAGAGCAAGGAAAGATAGAGCCCCAAATTAAAGAATGGAAATGATAAAGCACACAATTTAGATTATAGATACAGGGTAATATAATACCTAATTCAAATAAATTAATAGTGTGTAACTTTTCAGTAACAGCGTTGTTACCATCATCAGACAAGAGAATAGAATTTAAAAAAAAAAGATTTTTAACACAAGGTAACTGAAGATGGTAACAACGCTGTTACCGAAACATCACACACTATTTATTTATTTGGTCTTATTACCTTGTGTTTATAATCTATAATCCAAATTGTGCCTTATCAAAAAATATATATATATATTTTTTAATCTTTTGTCTGATGATGGTAACAATGCTGTTACCGAAATGTCACACACGAATGGAAAATTTTTCTAAAGGAAATGCATTTATATGGCTAAGAATTGAAATGTTATATTTTGACTAAGAATATAACCTATTATTTAGTTGTGGTGGGTAAGGGAGTGGTTTAAACCAGTGAATTTAGAAAGCCATGACCCTGGAATGAATCTCACATTGGGGACCTTTTTCTTTAAAAAAATAAAATTTCTTCAATGGACCCCCCTATTCTTGTGCAAAAGTCCAACTTCCACCAATGAGTGCAAGTAACAGAGCTCTCTGACACATTTGTAAGTTGTTGTTGTTGTTTCTTATCCCCTTGAGTAAAGAATACATAAATTCCATGAGTCCATGCTCCTCATACTGTTTGATAATAATCAGCGAGAGCTTTACAAGCTTGATACTCTCTTCTTCTTCTTCTTTCTTATCTCCACTCAATCATATTAAGGTATCAAGCTTGTAAAGCTTGAGACTTTTGATGGTGTCTGCCGGGGAAGAGTAGAGCTTATCAATGGATGAGTCAATACAGTCAATAATATGTTTTGGGGTTGCAGGTTGAGAATTGCACTTATTACATAGTGGGAAAACCTTGCAACCATTCTGGAAAGTCATTGTCCGTAGATGACCAGACTTAAGTCTGGAAATCAAAGACTGTTGTTCTCTTGGGAGGACAGAACCGGTGCTTATCCCTCCTGCTCTGTACCAGTCATGTGCAGCATTGCTTAATACCCTGTTATGATTGAGTGGAGATAAGAAAGAAGATAATAATAAAAGAATTGGCAATCACAGAATAATTATATCCTAAATACTCTCTATATAAGCATTATTTAAATATTTTACTAAGAATATATATAATTTCTTTTAAATTTGAATTTTGAAGACTTTGAAGGCCCAATTTGGATTATAAACATAAGACAATAAGACCTATCTATTTATTTGGATTTGGTCTTATTACCTTGTGTGTATTGACCTTTTTTTTTTAAATACAGCATCAGATGGGAAAAAAAAAGAAGGTGGGGAGAGGGGAAATGTAGAACAAACAAAAAACACACACAAGAGTGTAAATCTGAAAAGATACTAACTTACTTTGTGGTGGTTCCGACACCGCCGCATACTCCTCGTCTGAATCATCCTGGAAGATGCAGCCGGTGTCTGCGGTGATGATCCTCACTTGTCCGCTGCAGATAACACTCTTGAAGTACACTGCCTACAGATACAAGTAAGGAGATGTTGTAGATTTTTACGAATTTTTTGTAAATACAGTAGAACCTCCGTGAGAGGACACTCGCGCTAGAGGACACTTCTCTATAAAGGAGAGTTTTCATTTGTAAAATTACCATTTTTACTATTTAGCAACTCTCTGGATACAGGACACCTCTCCCTAAAGGACACTTTAGCTCTGTAATTAGGTGTTGTCCTTTACAGGGAGGTTCTACTGTAGGAGAGAGACCTGTTGATTATTTAACCAATTTTGTAACTATATTTATGATTATCTTTCTAAGCTGAAAGGTTTAGGTTCTTAATCCATCTTATCGTTTCTTTTTCAATTTTTTTTTTCTCGCATAATGCGTTTGATAACTGTTTCTGATTAAAAATGTAAATTGATGCAATTATCTCTAGCGGGGATATCACATTTTGTGTGTTAAAATTAAAAAAAAAAAAAAAAAAACAGGGGAAGAAGGGCATTCTTGCCTGAAAGCTTGTGTTTTACCATTAAAAGAAAATCACCACGTTCTTATCGCCTTCATTTCAAATGTTACAGCAGCATTCTTCACTTCTGGAAATAATGTCAAACAAAAAAATAAATTGTTAGGCCTTTCTCTCCCAAAAGTCTTGTAAACAAAACTTCCAATAGGATTTTATTTACTCCGTGCTATATAATACACTCCCAAATTACACTGCATACACTCATGAACAAAACTTAAGAAAGTGGAAAGTCCTTGATATTACCAATCATCTCATTTTTGAAGGAGACAGGCAACAATGTTCACACATTGGTTATCTTGTGTGTCTTCAATAAAGGTCACTGTAATATATAAGTTTTTAACTTTTAATTAGACAATTTTAATTTATATTTAGACATTTTTCATTTTAATTTAGACACTTTTCTATAAAAAGTCCATGTGTCTAAATTAAAATGAAAAATGTCTAAATTAAAATAAAAAAATGTCTGAATCTAAATTAAAATTGTCTAATTAAAAGTTAAAAACCTATATTTCAGAGTTATTGTCTGAATCCTGATATACATGCTAAAAGGTACAACTTCCTTAAGTGATGTCCATGAGTGAAATTCCCAAAAAACAAGAGGCATAATTTACATAGATGAATGTGGTCTTTTTTTTTTTTGCTTATCCTTAGAACACGTGGTACAGGCCATGATAATCATGGTGGGTAGAAGTAGGCGACTGCTTTTACTGTAAGTGCACCACATGTCTACACATGTGAAAAGTAGTTCGACTTTGCACTTACAAATGTGCCAGAGCCCCGTTTGGTTACTTGCACTCGCTGGTGGGGTTGGACTTTTGCAAGAATCGGTGAATGTGGTCTGAATGATTTATGATTTGATTAGGGATAAAAATCAAGAGAAAGCAAGAACAAATCCAAATAATTAAATGATATAAGACTTTTTTTGTATAACACAACATTGTCACAGTTCATATATACTTATTTGGTCTAGTTACTTGGGAATTTATTTTCTCAACATTCTATATACAATTACGAGCGTCATCATCTCTGTCACCGTTTGCTTTTTTTTGGAATGGCGCTCTCCTATTGGTTGGCTACGATCACGTGGCTACGATGGCTCCGCCACTACGCGAGACACTTTGTTTTTGACTTTGCCCCCCCCCCACTCGCTTTTTGGTTTTTGTAACTATTGTGTTGGAACGGGTCGCTCCTTAAATAAATGCATATATTAGTTAACAACTAAATGGAATCCTCTCTTTCTTTTTCCCAGTAAGAGACGCCTACAGAAGCCAACAGTACATAGACAGATAAAGCACATAGGCTATAGTTATTAACTAATATATGCATTTATTTAAGGCGCCAATTTATAATTGTAACAAATAGTATTTGAATCAAAACATTCAATCGGGTAAAACACGGGCGTTGCCCGGGTCATTCGGCTAGTTTATATATATACAACACACCACATATACATATATACACATATTGCAGAAGTATAGAAGAATAATGTTTATATGCAAATACTATTTTCAATAATATAACAGAAATTGCTTTAATATATGGAGGAGGTGTCTTCTATTACACCCACATATATATTAGATAGTAAAAAGACATATATTGGATTGAATAAAAGCTTTATTTGACAATATATGCCTTTTTACTATCTAATGATTTGCGCATGGATTGATCTATTTTCAGAACACATCTATATATATAAAAATGAATGTATGTGTGTGTGTGTGTCTGTTTGTCCTTTATGCCTGACCAAACCACTCATTGGAACGCCATGAAACTTTGGGAAGTTATTTAGTATAGTACTGGAAAGGTTTCTAGCAAATAAAAATTTTTGAAATAACTTTTCGCTTTAAAATAATCAAGATAAATATTCTAATTTATCTGTTATAATTCAACAATCTGCTCTAAATATTATCATGATGATACGATGATTTTGTAATGTAGAAAATTAGGAAAGACAAAATTCAGGATGACACGGCAATTTATTTGAGACAAGAATAATGATACAATTCCAAGGCAAGATACTATTCCTTTAACTTCCAATTACCGAGGGAACCAATTAATATTGATTTTATTCAACTTATCGAGTATTTTTCAAGGGACCGGGAAAAAATGTTCACTTTATTGAGAGATTCGTTAGGTAAACCTTTACTCGGGTAAAACCCGGGCGAAGCCGGGTACGTCCGCTAGTATATATATATACAGTTAAACCTGTCTATAGCGCCCCCTCTAAATAGCACCCCTTCTCTATAGCGCACGATTTTAAATATGTAGTTTGATACGATTTACATTAAAAGTGACCTGTCTATAGCACCTCCTCTATATAGCACCCTATTTTGGTGAGTCCCAAGAGGGGGCGCTATAGACAGGTTTAATTGTATATGCTTAAAACTGTATACCTTACCACTTAATTGAGCATTAAAGATGACAGAGAGCGCCATCTATTGGAATAAATATCAACTAAACATTGATTTATGTTTGAACCATGCAGATGAAGGAGGGATTGCCAGCAGGCTGAAGATGGTTAGCATTTGTTAAATAATTTTATTTATAAAAACTGGGTGTTGCCCGGGTCAATCGGCTAGAGTTCTTTATAAACATAAAATTCAAAACTATTTTAGATGCTTAATTGATAAGGCACAATTTGGATTATAGATTATAAACACAAGGAAGGTAATAAGACCAAATCCAAATAAATAAATAGTGTGTGACGTTTCGGTAACAGCGTTGTTACCATATTCAGACAAAAGTACTGAATGAGAGAATTTTACCACAGCATGCTTTTAAATAGTTCCTGTTATAAACATCCTGGGATAAACACCTGATTATCCCATCTGTTTATCAGATAAATATCTTCTTCCTATCTGTTATCTTGTTTACACACTTGATAACAGGAACTATTTAAAAGCATGCTGTGGTAAAATTCTCTCATTCAGTACTTTTGTCTGAAGATGGTAACAACGCTGTTACCGAAACGTCACACACTATTTATTTATTTGGATTTGGTCTTATTACCTTGTGTTTAGATGCTTAAGATTCTTTTTGAAATTAAACAATTTCTACTGCCCTTACTGCAATCCATTTCAGTAAGGACAGTAGAAATTGTTTAATTTCAAAAAGAATCTTACGCGTCTAGAATAGTTTCGAATTTTCATAACAGATGGCGCGCTAGTGCATCATAATAAGTATAAAATGTTTCATTCATTTAAAATAGCAATTTATTATATTTAGAATAGCATTTATATTTACAGTAGAACTATCTCCCTGTAAAGGACAACACCTAATTACAAAGCCAAAGTGTCCTTTAGGGAGAGGTGTCCTCTTACCAGAGTTGCTAAATAGTAAAAAAGCTAATTTTACAAATGAAAACTGTCCTTTATGGAGAGGTCTCCTCTAGCATGAGTGTCCTCTCATGGAGGTTCTACTGTATTTACTGCTTAATATTTTATCATTTTTCCACCTTTACAGCAAATATACTCATGGACAAAAATTAAGGAAGTTGTACCTTTTAGCATGTATATCGAGATTCAGAAAATAACTCTGAAAGATATTTGTAACACGGTGACACTTATTGAAGACACATGAGATGACCAAGTATGAACAAAATTGCCTCTGTCTTCTTCTTTAAAAAAAAAAAATAGACGACCGGCAACATCAAAGACATCCATTTCATTAAGTTTTGTCCATCAGTGTAAATATAGCCAAATTATTTCTCTATTTGAAAGAACCACACCTGCATTGGTAAACAACTATAGAAATTGTCTTTGACTTCTTTTTTTTTTTAATTCTTTAACGCACATACAAAATATAAAAACCTATCAATAAAAAAGCATAAAAGATATGTTTTTTTTAATTTATGTTAGATACCCACACACACATTTACATATATCCTGTTGTCTTCTCACAATTCTGTGGCAAAAAAAAAATTGGAGCAAAAAAAAAATTATCCTTCCATCTTAATATGTACCTCTTCAAAAAGATGGATAAGGTACAATAGGGATTAGAGATAAGAACCTCAAAGTAACAAAAATAGAAAAAAGACATAACAATAAAATAGAATTTTGGATACGCAAGTATGATTTCCCAGCTACAAATAGAAAAGATAATGCAATTAATGTGATCAATCTTTCCAAGACAATTTTAAGCAAAGATGAAGTCAATATATTATCTAAAGGATTAAAACATAGACCAATAGGCAAACCACAGACCATCAAAATAATTAGTGGAATAGAAGCAGCTATCTGTAAGCTCAATAACTATGAAAAGAATACTATCAGAAATTCTGTAATAAACATACTAGAAGAACCAAACAAAATGCTGCCAAACAACCAGAGAGATAAAACTGTTTTGAATGATCTCAAAAATAGAAAAGACATAATCATCACGGGTGCAGACAAAGGAGGGATGACAGTAGTGATGGACAAAACAGATTATATAGGCAAAATGAACAACATACAGTATAACCTCGTTAATTCGACCCACCCCAATTCGACACTCGGCGATAATTCGACCATGTTCCGATGTCCCGACCTCCGGCCTATCAAATAACAAACCGTAATTCGACAGTATCGATAATACGACAGTTCCGATAGTTCGACCATTTTAAAATTCGAATTTCGACAGTTGAATGTTATTTTACATGCAACTTTACCGCTAAACGGTATTACGGCGGGCGCCGATCGGCATCGGCGGGCGCCGATCGGATCGCGCCTGCGCACTTTTGGTTTCTGGTTAGTTTAAGTTTCACTTTGCAGTGCCGTTGCGCAATTTCGCGGATGTTATTGTTGTTTTTTTACGCGGGATTTCGGCATCATGCGCTAACTAATAATAATTTTTATTTTTAACATTGAAATATTTTAGCTATTTTTAAATTTATAAATAATTTCTTTTTAAATAAATAAATCTTTATAAAATGTAGCCACAATGATTATGATAACATTTTATTTCAATCTTCCATTTCTGTGTTATTATAAAAGATTTAAACACAAAATCAATAACACCTGCAGCAGCAGTGGATGCCTTTAATACATTAAAATTTATTTATTAAAAGACATTTCAGAGGAAGAAAGGCATGCATGTTTTTTCAAAATGCCATCTGGAATACATCCTGAATAGAATTTCATTGCAAAAACAGATATCTATAAAGAAATTTTTTAAAAGATCTCTTCATGATTATTTTAAAATAATATTTTAAAATTTTCTTTTTATTTACCATATTTATTTCCTTTCAACTGCTATATTTTTCAATTAGAATAAAATATTATTTAATATATTATATTTAATATTTTAATGTCTGTAGAGTTAATATTTGATTATATTACTGAAAAGAAACACATTGCCAATAAATTTATTTGTTACAATTATTTATGTTTCTAAAATATGTATTAATGCCATTTTGCCACTGATACTAAAAGTTAATCATGAAAATAAAATAAAAACACACAATGGTTTCAATTAATATCATTAATTTATATTACAAGGCTATTTTAAAAAAATATTATTTTAGCGAGTTAGATGATTACCTAATCATATAACCTTAATTCAACACTTCCTTTAATTCAACCGAAAGCTCTGATCCCTTGGGGTGTTGAATTAAAGAGGTTCGACTGTATTAGAAGACAGAAGCATTTTTACAATAGTTAATGAAAGTGATAAGAAACGAGAATATACATATTTCAAGAAAGAAATGAACAGGATGTACAAAAGCAATATGATATCAAACGATGAATTTAAATTATTCATATCTAATTTAGACTCTGAAAGTTATATATACAGAAAACCTAAGGTTCACAAGCAAGGGATCTCATTAAGACCAATAGTTGCCTATCACAGCTCACCACTAGCACCAGTAGCCAAGTATGTTACAATATTTTTACAGTCATTAATTAAGAATAATGTATTTCCAATGTCAATAGCAAATATTCCAACATTCATCACTGAAATAGCCAATTACAATTATCAGAGAGATCATATTTTAGTATCATTTGACGTAGAGGCCTTATATCCCAGTCTCCCCCATAACTTAATAATTGAAACTACTAAAACCTTTTAAGATAACAATATGATAGACTCTAACACAATAGATAAAATAATAGATTTAATTACATTATGTCTTAAGGTTAACATATTCGCTTTTGACCAAAAACAATATAAACAAATCAAGGGTTCCCCTATGGGAAGCCCATTATCAACTCCATTAGCCGAAATAGTTATGAGAGAAATAGACAATTGGATCACATCATCATATCCAGCAGACATCATATTATACAGACGATATATAGATGATATATTTTGCATTTGTACAGAAAAACAGATTCCCAACATATTAGCCTCACTCAACAATTATAACAATAGCTTACATTTCACAATAGAAAAAGAAGATAATTGCACATTACCATTTTTAGATATTAAAATAATTAAAATAGACAATAGATTGCAAACAACAGTTTACTACAAACCTTCATTCACCCCCAATTATATAAAATTTTATTCATTCTGCCACATTAGTCATAAAATTAACACAGTGAAAACATTAACTAAAAGAATTTATACTCATTGTTCTTTAAATCAATACAAAATGCAAGAAACGCAAACTGTTATCCATAATTTGACATCAGCTGGTTATCCCAAAACATTTATTTTAAAACATTTCTATCAGGCACAGGTCACATCTAACATGTCAGCACAAAAAACTAAAATATACAGGCAGAATTGCTACATCCCATATTCCCCGAAATCCATCCACATTTCTAGAACACTAGATAAATATGGAATAAAAACCTTTTATAGCAACTCTCCCAACTTATCTGATATCTTAAGAAACCCGATTACAAAAAACAGGCAAACCGATTATATATCAAGCAGAAAAGAGGTAATTTATTCTATAGAATGTAATAATTGTAATGCCAAATATGTGGGAGAAACGGGAAGAAAATTACATAATAGAATCATTGAACACAGAAGAAACATAAACAGAAATGACCCATTATCATTAATAGTACAGCACTCCAATTCAACAGGACACACATTTAACTTAAATGAACCTAAAGTACATTACAACAATATCAATAACAAATATCAAAGATTAATAATTGAAGCAATAGTGTCCAAACAATATAGCAGTATAAATCGCAGAATTGATTTACCAGAAGCATATAATTCAATAGACCTAAATAAAATAAGATAAAACAAATTCATTCACAGTATAAGATATCACATGTCTGATGGGATACCTTGCAAGTTGATATGCACGTGTATCGTGGATATGCACGTTAAATTTATATATAAATCTTATTTCAAACTAGTTGGATTATTGTTTCATTAATTCCTGTAGAAGGGCGTATGTGCCCGAAAGCTCGTATATATTTGTTCTAATAAAGATACGCAGCCCTTGATGCTTTGTTTTATTCATTTATAAATCGTACAGGGCTTTTTCAATTGATATAAATAAGTGTGTGACATTTCAGTAACAACACTGTTACCGAAACGTCACGCTATTTATTTAGATTTGATCTTATTACCTTTTATGTTTCTTATCTCCACTCAATATTAAGGTTTATGTAATAAGGCATACCTCTGGATCTGTGACCAAAAAAAAAATGCTTTTCTTTCATAGATCCAAGTATGTGCCTTTAATATAGAAATATATTAGTAAATTAAATTTTATTGCCCTCTATCGTTAAAATTTTATGCAAATAAATTTACTGGCAATGCGTTTCTTTTTTAAATCTCTACAGACCTTACTGCAATGATATGATTTAATGAATGAGAGGGCTTGGCTCATCAGTAGTGAACCCTCTCAGCGGTTTCGCCAAATTAATCTCTATTTACTGGCAATGCGTTTCTTTTTTAAATCTCTACAGACCTTACTGCAATGATATGATTTAATGAATGAGAGGGCTTGGCTCATCAGTAGTGAACCCTCTCAGCGGTTTCGCCAAAAACGCATTGCCAGTAAATTTATTTGTGTAAAATAGAAATATATTCACATGAATCACCTTTTAAGTTGCTTCCATGTTAGGAACAGCTTCAAATTACAGGCAAAGTCAGACTTTCACCAAAGTGTGCCTGGATCATGGTGCCATGATCAACGAAAACTGCACCTCTATACCCCATTCTATAAGATCATGAACTCATGGAATTTGTGTAATCTTTACACAAGGGGATAAGAAACAACAACCTTTTAAGTCAAACATATTAAGATGTCAAGCCTGTGAAGCTTGAGATTTTTTATGTTGTCTGCTGGGGAGGTCATTAATGGATGAGCTAATGTAATCAATGATTGGGGTTGCAGGGGGGTTGAGAATTGTGCTTGGTACATAGTGGGAAAACCTTGCAGCCATTCTTGAAGGTCAAGATGACCATACAAAGGTTAAAAAAAAAAAAAGAGCACTAGGAAGAAAAAGATAAGAAGGAGGGAAAGATGTTGCAAATTCTCACGGGTACAACTACTACTGACCTGATAATGATATGATCCTGCAGATTGCGCCACCTACACAAACAAACCCAGGCTCAATCCCCAACCAAGGGAGATCTACTGGGTATGAAGGAAGGGAGGGAGAGGAACCATTCTGCTTTTTTGGATTTTTCAAGGGGGCGTAAGGGGGAAACTAAGGAGAAAAACAAAATGAAATGAAAAAATATGGAAAGAGAGGGGGAGAAGGGAGAAGAAAATGTGAATACACATAATTCAAAAATTTAAAAATATATATATGTCGTACCACAAGTACTAACAGTCATGGGGCCAAGTGGCTTCAGGCATTAATGGGTAACACAAAGGAAGAGGCAGGTTGGATGGCACCTAAGACAGGCCAGTGGTTGAAAATGCGGCAAGGTCCAAGAGGGTGTCTGAACTGCAGAGATATGATCTGTTGTTGTCCAGCCTGCTTATCGAGTGTCCGGCGGTGGTCGTAATACTTACTAACAACTTATGGAAGTTCCATGGAAGGAAATGATGTAAGCTTTATGAACTGGACTGTACCTCAATTAAGAATTAGATACACTTGCCTTCAATGTCCGCCTCTAGAAAGATTTTCCTTGCAAACAGCCAGCTCCCGTCCATTGTCACCAGACTGTCTGTTCTCCCCCGCCTGTCTCTTCCTCAGCTGAACTCCTTCTTTTAATCCCAGTTATATTGCCAAATAGAAGGAAAGACAAAACTTCAGAATGTCACAGCAGTTTGCAATCTTGTCAAGGATTCCCTCAGAGTCTTGGAAGTTTGTCTCTAGTACCTTTGCATCCTTTTTCTTGAGGCATGAAGAGCTGCTTTGTTATCTTATTGTCTATAAGGACATTGTCTTCTTTGAGGGAAGTCTTGGCTTAGACACGGCGGTGGAATCCTGGAGTCTGTCAGATAGATGCAGACCACAGCACCCATGCCCTCAAGGTCTTCTTGGGAAACTTCAGTTTGTCTTTCCCTAATCTACCTAGCATCTCCACCAGAATGTCACGTAGAAAATTAGGAAAGACAAACTTCTGGATGACATGGCAATTTATTTATAATGCAAGAACAAATCAACATTTATAAAATACCAGAAAAAAGGGAATACAAGAAAATAAGACCTAATCCAAATAATTTATTAGTGTGTGACATTTCGGCAACAACATTGTCACCATCAACAAGACAAAAGAATAAATGGATTTAAATAGAAAGAAATAAATAAATTTATTCTTTTGTCTGATGATGGTGACAATGTTGTTGCCGAAACTAATAAATTATTTGGATTAGGTCTTATTTTCTTGAATCTATAATCCAAATTGGGCTTTATCACGGCAATAAGGGAAGTTTTACAGAATAGCTAAAAATATCAAAATCTGTTCATAAAAGATTAAATATTTTGTTACAATAGCTATTAATTTTTTTTCAAAAAGAAGCATTAAAAAATATCATTCACATATTTAGAATGCTCTCTCATATATACACAAATTGGCAAACTAATGCTATCAATGGTTTGCACACCTTTTAATTCACATTTTTGAAATCTGATGCTTATCAAAAATTAAAAAAACTTAACAGAACTCCTGGTCTACTGAAAGAGGAATATTGGGGAACATACAATCAATTATATTAACTTTATAGACCTTTTTTTCAACTTGCCCAAGTATACATGGTGCAAGCCCATGATAATTGTGGTGGGTAGTTAGCAACTGCTTTTTCACTGAATGCACCACATATCTATGCATGTAAAAAGCAGTTTGATACTTTTGTACATACAAAGTATGAAAAGAAGTGTTTGGTGACTTTGTACTCAGGGTTGGGGTTGGGACTTGTGCAAGAATCAGAGACCATTGAAGCAGAGAAAAAAAAGTGTTCAAGGCAGGGTTCAACCCTGGGTTGTGGTGGTCAAAAATCTATGGTATGTACAATTCCCTTCCCATAATGTAAACATCCTTTTTCTTTATTATCCCTAGTACATGTCAGATTCTCCCTCTCTCTCTCTCTCTTGTATGCGTTCCTTTGGGCGCCAGTGTCCTTGGCGGGACATCGCACTTTGTATTTATAGTTGAATAAAGTTGAATCCCTAGTACATGTGATACAGGTCATGATAATGATGGTAGGTAGAAGTTGCCGACTGCTTTTACTTTAAGTTCACCACATGTCTACATATCTGAAAAGCAGTTCCACTTTTACCTTCACAAGTATGCCATAAAGAGGCCAAGTTTGGTTACTTTCATTTGCTCGTAGGGTTGGACTTTTGCAAGAACCGGGAGGCCATTGGAGCATTATTTTTTTTCAATTAGAAAAAGGTGCCCAATACGGGATTCATTCCCGGGTTGTAGCGGTCAAAAACCAATGATTTAGACCACTGTCCACCAATCACCCCAAAGTGAACATCCATCTCTTCTTCTTCTTTCTTATTTCCACACTGAGTGAAGTAGAATGTGTCTGACTTTGTCATTAAGACTGGGAGCACTACTCAGTGGCAGGCTGGCTTAGCTCCAAAAGAAATGGACACCTCTGACATGAGGAAGAGACGCCATGTACAGCCGCTCCTAACATGGAGTACAAACGCTGCTCATCCTGTATCCCTGGATTAGGAGCCCTTACAGGGTACTATTAGCCAGGCCAGCTGAGCCCAGGTTTTTTTAGTGAGCTTGTTACTGCTCCCCCTCCTCCTTTTTCATCCGGGCTTGGGACAGGAGGAGACATAAACATCCATGACATTGAGGAATGGAGTAGTAAGGAGACTTACCTCCGTATGAGGTACTGTAGAATGGTGGTGATGTCTGGCTCCGAGTCAGAGTCTGAATCTCCCATCCTACTGCCCAGTGTGCTGCTTGGACCTCCACACCTGGAATCCACCCAACTCCTCACTCACACTTTTCTCAATAACTATCCCTTATTCAATGAACAAGCAATGATGGTGGTCTTGTCCATAATTAACAAGCAATATTATAAGATTTATAAACTCAAAAGGAGCTTCTTCTATTCTTCAATAATCATATATATATATACTATATACATAATACTATATTCCCCTACATTTTATCTACCCTTTCACACACACACACACAAAAGCCTTTATTAAGACACACAGGTCTTACAGAGGATTCTCCTTGGGGTTACAAAACGGAGAAAGTGGGAAATAAAAATGGTGAAAGAATATATACATATGGTAAATATATACAGATTATAAGAAAGAATAAAGAAATAAGAAGAATTTTAAAAAATAAATAAAAAAATAATAATAAAATAAAATAAAATTTGGAAATATGGATGGGAGAAGTGGAGAGCGAAGAGAGGAAAGAAAGCAGGTATTTACATATGGAACAAGTCAATTTAAGTTCTTCTGCTCACATAGCACAAGTGGACCATGGCTTTTTCAAGAAATATTCAAGAGATTTTCCAGGAAAATCCGAGTGTTCAGGGTTGTAAGGTAAACACCGTTTTATCAGTGTGGGGGTTAACTTATCGTACCTGCCTAAACAAATAATTGGATGTTGGTTCTGTCCTTCTCATCAAATCATTTTATCTACCCTTTATTTACTATTTTATTATATATTTTTTCCACCTTTGTAAAAATTGATTAGAAGAATCAATAAGATTGTTTAAATTGTCAATTGTCAATAATCATATACAGTTAAACCTGTCTATAGCACCCCCTCTAAATAGCGATTTCCTCTCTATAGCGTCCGATTTTAAATACGTAGTACGATGCGATTTACATTAAAAGTGACCTGTCTATAGCACCCTATTTTGGTGAGTCCCAAGAGGGGGCGCTATAGACAGGTTTAACTGTATAATTATCCCTTAAATCATTGATAAAACAATAACACTTTCATATGATAAGGCACATACAATTTGGATTATAAATTATAAGAAAGTAACAAGACCAAATCCAAATAAATAAATAGTGTGTGACGTTTCGGTAACAGTGGTTACCATCTTCAGACAAATTCAGTACTTTTGTTTGAAGATGGTAACAATGCTGTTACCGAAACGTCACACACTATTTATTTATTTGGATTTGGTCTTATTACCTTGTGTTTATAATCTATAATCCAAATTGTGCCTTATCAATTTTATAACAATACTAAAAGGAAATAAGCCCAATGTAATATTACAGCGATATGAAAGTGCAAACTGGCAAAAATGCTGGGAGGGTTCACCACTGATGAGCCAGGCCCTCCCATTAATTTATCAACGCAGTAAGGGCAGTAGAAATTTGTTTTATTTTGATAAGTGTCAAAAAAAATTTTTAATTTCTCATAACAAATGTCGAACTAATGTCAATTTATAAACATTGCTTACAATATTCACCAAAAACTAAATCCTGAATATATTTGGCATTTAATTGCAATTTTCAAGATTGACAAATTATAGTGTCATTTCTTGCTTTAGCATTTAAAAAATATTTTTTACATTAAAATTTTTAATCAGTAAATATATTTAATACTACTTTAATTACATGATAGTTTGACACCATTTTTTAATAATGGATTAAGTGGTTAATTTTATTGAATAATTTTGTGGATCACATGGGCAATAAGACTGTGAAATTGTGTCAATGGTACAAATTATGTGTATTTGTTTTTATCTAAAATTATATTTGAATTCATTGGAAATAATTATGAAGGAAATTTTGATCGAATATATAATTTCTCATTTAAGAATATTTAACGAACAATTATTAGATAAATGTGAAATATTTCGATAACTATTATGATTGCGAAAGATAAAATTGTATAATGTTTATCTCTTTATGTCATAATATTGAATTTGTTTTAGAATACGCAGACAGTAATTGTTATTGATTTGTGATATAAAATATTAATAAAATATTTTTTAAAATTAAAACATTACCATCAAGGAAAAATTATTTTCATTATTCCAAATGAATAAAACCCAAAAATATTAAATGTTCAATCAACAAATAGATTGTTGGTCAGGTGATATTTTGATATTCACGAAACTATATTGTATTCGACAACACTGTAAATAAAAATAAATAAATAACTTACTTTTGCATGATGATATCTATATATATTTAATTTAACAGTTTATTCTGATTCAACAGTTTTCTTCATTATTAAAATATTTGAAACTAAATTAAAACATTTGTAAATAATTAATTATTTGCATTTATTTTTTAAAAATTGTATTTTAAATCCCCTCAAGACTTTTCTACAAGAGAATTTTATTATTATGACAAGAATTAGTCTAGTGCATATTACTGATCATTGCATCTTACCTAAATCAAGAACCCATATCTATATACTATTTTTATTCTGAACTTTACATATTTTTATTAACAAAATGAAACAAATTACCACCATAAGATATCTATGTTGAGATACAAACTAAATGGGCCTGCTGAAATGAACCATTCTGAAATAAACTTCCTTTCATCACGAGCTCTCACAAATTACTTCACTATTTTAAAAACACTTTTAGGCATAATTAACACGTTTTATTCTTTATCTAATATAATATTTATATTGCTATGTTTTAAGTTAATAATTGATCTAGATGGACTGTTCTGTGCTTCTCTCTCCCTCCACTCCAAGTAAATATTCTGGCATTTGTCGAGGAAGAGAAAGTTTTTGATCATTTTAAAAGTCAAATTACTGTGTAATCGAGTTGGATCACCAAGAAATTGGTAACTTGTTAGGGGAGGGGGATAAAAAAAATGCCTCCTTTGAACTTTTACTTTGTTATGTCTATAACAAAAATATCTTAAAGTGTAATATTGTTGGGGCACGTTTTTGTAACCATACCCCAACAGAAGGCGTATGTATAATCAACATAAATGGATACATGGCTTCCCTCCCACATAGACTTACAGACCATTTTTTTTTGCCCAGAAACTTAGACACTTGGTGACACCAGACTTCCATGCCTGGTGGAGAAGAAGACACCAGTGACATCCAGAGACATCCGAGCTGGAAACTGTTGTTCCATATGTACATATAATCCCCTCATCTAAAATTTAGGTAGAGGTGACCAGAAGAAATGGAGAAGGAAGATTTCTAAAAGACTAAGCCATTAAATATCCTTCCCGAAAAAAGGAAGCATCACATTACAGTCCAGGTAAAAGGGGCCTGGGTCGATTTTTAGCCAAGACGGGGGGCGATATATATACCGTCCCGAGAAAAGGGAGGATCGTATTACAGCCCATGTGGAGGAGGCCTGGGGTCTGATGAAATTTTACACTATTGCCGTGGCTGTTTCTCTCTTTAGATTTTTTTTTGTTTTGGTAATACTATATGTTCTATTTTGATGGGAGAGGCCTGGGGCGTCTGTGAAATCGTATACTGGAGCCGTTGGCCATTTTGATTGGTGTTTCTTTCGGCGAATGAAAATGTCAGCCAATAGAAACTTTGGCGCGGCCAGCGAATGAAAACGGAGAGAGACAAGAATAAAAGAGGGTTTCTTTGCCAAAAGGCAGATTCAATCCGAGTCGCTTAGTGAGAGGACAGTCTTCAGTCGGGAGACCAGACCTTTGCCGGCACTTTCGAGAAAAGGTAAGCCATTTGTCATTATGACTTAGCGCCCCCCCCCCTTTTTGTGTAGTAACCAACCTAGATTTCGCATGGGCCCTAAAGGGCTTTAAAGTAACTTCAGGTCACCTCTATCTAGATTACTATGTAAATAGCATATCTCGTCAGTATAGACATGTTCCCAAATTTTAATTTATTTAAATAAATATCTAGAGAAATTTTCTTGTTTCCTCTCATACATATTTCATTCCTTTTGCTTTATGGTACTACCCCACACCTTAATTTCACAAATTGTACTAAATATAAAACTACCGACTCTGTTGGAATAGAGTTGTGTACTATATCTTTGCTGTGATATATTGACGCAGCAACAGTTGCAAAATACGACTTTATTAGGGCTACTTTGAGGGTATCTATCTGTCAGGTTTTAGTAATGTTTGTACTTTTATGTGTTTCAGTGCGTTATTCCAGTATATTTACCATTATACCATATTTTCTGATTCCTCGGGCTATTGTTACGCTGTTAGGAGGGTACGGCATGATGCAAACAGATTTGTATGTTTGACTATTGTTTGTGTTATTTGGGCTATAAAAATGCCTTAATATGAATCTATTTACAGTTGATCTGTAGAAATTATAGAGATCTGTTGCTATAATTTTCCTCTATGAAATAGCTCCCAGCGTCTTCAGTGGTTGCTAAACCTCCAGAAGGAGTCTTTTATAGATTGTCCAATTTAATAACGATTTCATGGGTTGTCTGATGAAATTGTATACTAGTGTCGTGGCTGTTTCCATCTTTAGACCTTTGTTCTGACAATATTATATGCTCGATCCCTGCTTTAGCTCAACTCTTAATCAATTACAGAGTTTCCCCCCCTTTTTTTTATTTTATTTATCCTGTTTGCACAAATTGCATTACATGTGATGATATAAAGACATATGTCGATAGTGCATCATTGACAGCTGTGCTTCTATTATACAACATTAAGGTTTGCTGCGGGTTATATACATGGGGTTGTTGGCCTAAATTGCTATATATATATATACTTAAGTAAGGAAAATTTAATAAGTCACATCGTGTATCCTCCCTTTTCATCTATCCAAACCGGGAACGCAACAATATTAAGTTATTCTTCTATTTGAGCTTACTCATCCAATTTTTATATAAAATTTGTTTGAGAAAATCTTCTATACTGAAATAAGTTTCTATCACACCAAATTTTTAAACAAGTTTCTGAAGAAATAATTAAAATACTAAACATGTCATTTATGAAATAAAGCAGCCCACCAGGATCATTTGTGAAACAGCATTTAGAAGAATTTTTCATTACTTCAGTAATTTTTATCACAGAGTATAATTATTTCATAGTAAAGGTTAAACAACACAGTTAAACTCCTTCAATTAACAAATAGATTTCAACCGTGAATTAACTCAAAAATTAAAGTGCGCTATAACCATTTCTATAATATTTTCCAAAGTCTCCATAGCAAAATGAAATTGAGCAAAAATTAAATTGCGTTATGATTATATATTAAATGATAAATCGTTTGTAGAATAATTATTTTAGAGTTTCATATTTTATTTCAATTTTCCAAAAAAAAAACACAATTCAGAAATTTTTATATTAATATTCATACTTTAATCTAATCATATATAGTTTTGAAAAGCTATATAAAGGGCAGTTTGTATTATTTAACTAGATCATTATATATTGCCACGAATGTCTTTATAATTTGATTATCAACACACACCTCTGTTGCTTTACAAATGAATATTCAAGGCTTTATTTTACTTTCAAAACGTACCTATATTAGTTATCTAAAACGCATTTTATGTTTAAAATGTGAGTGTCACTTTGGTTGTGGTTGAAAACCCTTTCAGATTGGAGATGGATTTTGCTTAGCTAACAATCAAATTCAAAATAAAATATTATAGGCAAAATGTATTATTCATTTATAAATCAATTTGGCATTTTGGAAACAATTTTATTCAAAAATTAAAATACTACTAAATTATAATATATTTAAATAAATATCATATTTCACCTATTTAAAATGCGTGTGAAAAAAAAGTTAAAAAAAACTAAATCATTTCTGTCACAATAATATTTTAAGCGTAAATATTATAAAGTATGATAATTCTATAATAAACTTTAAAAGGTATAAATATTAGATGTTAAAAGCACTCTAATTTATAATAAGCTCATTACTTCTAAACAAATAAAAAAATAAATAAAAAATAAAGAATATATCTGGTCACGTGACGTAGCCTTTGTTGATTGCTTCTTCGCCAAGAAGCAATGGCGACGGTTTCAGAGGGTGGCTTAGTTTTGCGTTTTTCCTGAGCCATGTTTAAATCACCTTTTTTCTCTTTTAGCATTCTGAATTATGCAATAAAATTAAACTAGGTGTGCTCAAGAACTAAAACGTGAACTTTGTAGGTATTAATATTTTCAATTTATTAATATTTTTTGTTTTAAACTCACGTGCTTTGGATGGCGGGTTTGTGTCACAGTTTGATATATAAACATTCAACTTTATCTCACCAAAACATGAAAATATTGGTTTATATTTGATCATTTAGGAACAAAATCACCTTTATTATATAAAATAATCACTTGGCTTCAACCTTTATATATAATATTAGCCATTTATAAAAAGTCGAAAGCTTGTCAAATTATCATGTAACATTTAAAATAGAAATTGCCATTTGAACGTAAACAACAATTTCTAATATTATATTTAGAACCTTTAATATTTTATTTTAATATTTTTTACTCATTTAATTAAAATTTATCATTTATATACAATTAAATGGAGAATAAATTATTGCCAAAATATATATATATAGTTTTAAAAAATATTTTAAAAATAGAATCACATAAGAATAAATGTATATTCAATAAAAAATATTATTGTTATCTCAATATTTAAATATTTAAAATAATTTTTTGTGTTACATTTAAAAAACTATTTAAAATATGTTGTTAAAAGGTTTTAACATTTAAAAAAAATTTTTTTTTTTCTTAAAAATTATTGAATTAACAAAGCAAAACAATATTATATATATAATATTTATTTAATAAATGTTTTTTTTTTTTTATGGATAAATTTTTACTCAAACATATTGTACTCTGAAAACAAATGCGTTCTTAGTTTATAAATAATGTTTCTTTTATTTGGCCAGGTAAAAGGTGAGTGTTAAAATTTAAAAAACACACTCATCTATGGGTCAAAAGATGTTTTTTTTTTTCTTTAGGCCCTTTTATGATCTTCTTAACTTAAAAACACAATAATATATACAAAATGAAAGGACCCAAAAGCACGAATGTTTCTTTTATACATAATGCAAGCTTCTACTGCCCTTACTGCGATGAAAAATATATTGGGAGGGCTTGGCTCATCAGTAGTTAACCCCCCCAGCGGTTTCGCCAATTTTATCCACCAGACCGCTTCTCAGAGCTCTAATACTGTATTGGACGATTCTGCTTATATACGCAGCACTGAAGGATGGAATCTCAGAAATGGTTTTCAAGAAAACTATGGACATAAGCTTATAGGACAGTAGAATTACATTCAATGTAATTGGATGGATGGCGTACTGTTGCTTTGTGTTAACAATAATATATAAATATATATATATTTTAAATTATCCCTAGTACACGTGGTACAGGCCATGATAATCATGTTGGGTAGTTAGCAACTGCTTTTACTGTAAGCGCACCACATATCTACACATGTGAAAAGCAGTTTGACTTTGCACTTACAAATGTGCCAGAGACCTCTTCTTGATTACTTGCACTCTCTGGTGGGGTTGGACTTTTGCAAGAATCGGGAGCTATTGGAACTTTTTTTTTTTAACAGAAAAAGTGTCCAATGTGGGAATCGAACCCAGGTCGTAGTGGTCGAAAACCAAACTGTTTAACCAGCCTTCCACCGAACCCCCAATATAATATATATAATATATAAATAGTGTTATGATACATTAGTCTACCATTTGTTATGAAAATTCGAAACTAATATTGCTTGGAGGGTTCACCACTGATGAGCCAGGCCCTCCCTTTAATTTTTCCATTGCAGTAAGGGCAGTAGAAATTGTTTTTATTTCAAAAAGAATATTACGCATCTAAAATAGTTTCGTAATTTGATAGATAGGTTTTTAACTGTATTTTTTTTTAATATTCAAGTTTGCTTTTAATTTTTAAATAAAAAAATAAAAGATTTCGGGACTTATGGGCCCACCCTGTATATCAATTTTTTCTAATCATTCTTTACAAAAGAAACGCCTCACCAAAGTCTTGCTGTTGTTTCAGCGATACAAATTATTGAGGATATAGCTTCTTATGATAATTGAAGCATACACCAATACCTCGCTTTGCGTTGTTTCGTTTTGTGTTTTTTTCGAAGTTGCGTCGCTGCTTAATTTTTACAGATTTTCACTGTGCGTCGTTAGATTTTCAAAGTTACGTTGTTTTGGATTCGAGTCTTTAATTTTTTTTTTGAATTTTTTTCCTAAAATATGGCAACATCTTTGTTTTTGATTGCACCTTCACATATTTTCACTTTGCGTCGTTTCAATTTACGTCGTGTTTTTTTTGGAACGTAACCCCGACGCAAAGCGAGGTATGGGTGTATTTAATATTTTTTTCCTAGCAAGAATGCTTCATGTACCATCTCTCGTTATGTCATTCTTCTTCTTTCTTATCTCCACTCAATCATATTAAGGTATCAAGCTTGTAAAGCTTGGGGTTACAGATTGACACTTAGTACATAGTGGGAAAACCTTGCAACCATTCTGGAAAGTCATTGTCCGTAGATGACCAGACTTAAGTTTGGAAATCAAAGACTGTTGTTCTCTTGGGAGGACAGAACCGGTGTGTCATTATGTCATTATTATCATGTATCATCTCTTTTATAAGAAATTTTTAAAAAAACTTTTTTTTGACGCGTATGATTCATTTTTAAATAAACACAAGGTAATAAGACCAAATTTAAATAAATAAATAGTGTGTGACGTTTCGGTAACAGCGTTGTTACCATCTTCAGACAAAAATTTAGACAGAAATTCAAATTTAAATTTCTCATTCAGTACTTTTGTCTGAAGATGGTAACAACGCTG
Source organism: Cordylochernes scorpioides (assembly GCA_030710605.1). Taxonomy (NCBI): domain Eukaryota; kingdom Metazoa; phylum Arthropoda; class Arachnida; order Pseudoscorpiones; family Chernetidae; genus Cordylochernes; species Cordylochernes scorpioides. The sequence continues at coordinate 7,026,392 of CP092882.1, read as the reverse complement.
TTACAGAAACGTCACACACTATTTATTTATTTGGATTTGGTCTTATTACCTTGTGTTTATAATCTATAATCCAAATTGTGCCTTATCAATTTTATACTGCAATGATATAAATTAATGGGAGGGCCTGGCTCATCAGTGGTAAACCCTCCCAGTGGTTTTGCCAGTTTAATCTACCATACTGCCGTAATATTGAAATTTGCTGTTTTCTCTTATATGCCTCTAGCGGCCTCGGGTCGGTGACAAAGCCACAACACCAGCTTTGGCAAACTGAAAAGCATCCACCTAGAGACCATGGTTTCGGGCTAATGGCCATCCTCAGCCTAGGGCGGACTTTATTCTATGAGATCCACATGGGATCTAATGGAATCTTGACAATCTGCCAAAGAGGTGTTTAGCTGGCAAAGTGGCTGGGCCAAATCTATGGCTAAAATATAGATGGAAATTTTGCAGGGAGGAAAATGATCTAAAGAGACAAAGGTCGCCTCTCCCGTCAAAATAAATGTCAAAAACTAGACGCCATCTATAAAAATCTTAAGCATGTTGACAAAAAATGTTCAAGAAAAATGTCTTCTCAGCAGTGTTGATCATCTTACAACCATCTATAGTTCCACACACACCGACATTGATTTAACCAAAATTTCTGATCCATTGGGAAATTAAATTAACGAAGTTTGGAAGGTATATGGAGACAATAAGAGAGAGAGATATATGTAAATAGGGCAGAGGATCAAGATGGTTGGTTATATGATAGCCGACTCCATCTATCAAATAAGGCACAATTTGGATTATAGATTAGAAACACAAGGTATTATGACCAAGTCTAAATATATATTATGTGATGTTGTTACCTAAACGTTTATTTATTTATCTGGGTTTGGTCTTATTACCTTGTGTTTTCTTCTCTCAGAATAAATGTCCACCAATCACGGATTTTTATAATCATCATCATCCTATAGTGCAGCTTTCTCTGATAGCAGGAAGTCAGCCATTATGGAACACCATTTCACCCTGTTTTGATCAATTCTCTTCACCTCTACACATACCTTGTAATTCCAAAGACCAATCTACAAGGTGCGTTCATTAATTTCCAGGACTGGTTAAAAAATAAAATAAATAAAAAAAACTAAAGAAAAAAATTTTATACAGAGTTAAATATTAGACATTCGACCACACCTGACTGAAAGCACGAGTCTCAGCGCGCACGCGCCGATCTAAAAATAGAACAAAACAACTTCCTTGTAAGGTTCGCATTTCTAATTTTAAAATGGCCTTTTTCGAAGAGCAGAGAATCTGCATTAAGTTTTGTTTTAAATTGAAAAAAAGTGCTACTGAGACGTATGAATTGATTAAAGAAGCTTTTGGCGATGCAGCTTTATCCTGTTCAAGAACTTTTGAAATGGTTTTCACGCTTCCTAAAAGGTCGGGAAAAGGTAAACGATGATCAGCATACTGCTCGTCCAAGATCATTACGTTGCGAGGAAAACAAGCTCAAAATAAAGTAATTAATTAAATCTAACAGAAGAATTTCTATTAAAGACTTATCTTCAGAGACTGGACTATCTGTAGGACTGTGTCATCAAATAGTAACAAAAGATTTGGACATGATCCGGATGTCTTCAAAATTTGTTCCCCGGATTCTAACAGGAACAAAAGGAGGTTAGAATGGATGTCTGCAAAAACATGGTTGAAATGACTCGGACCGATCCAGAATGGATGCAAAAAATCATTACCAGGGATGAGACATGGGTGTATCAGTATGACCCGGAAACCAAACGTCAATCCAGCCAATGGATTGAAAGAGGGGAACCGAAACCCAAAAAGGCAAGATTTGCAAAGTCCAAAGTCAAGACATTGCTTGTTACATTTTTTGATATTAATGGTTTGGTTCACCATGAATTTATTCCTTTCGGACGTACAATTAATCAAGAGGTTTATTTGGGGATAATGAGGCACTTAAGGGAGGCAGTGCGTCTTAAAAGACCTGAAAGATGGCAAAACAATGACTGGATACTTCACGTCGATAATGCGCGGCCGCACACAGCCCATGTTGTTTTGCAGTTCTTGGCCAAGCATTCAACCATACAGATCCCTGATCCACCCTATTCCCCAAATTAGCCCCCAATGACTTTTTCCTCTATCCTACATTGAAAATGAAGTTAAAAGGAAGGAAATTTGACAACGTTGATATGATACAAGCTGAATCGAAGGCAACCTTGGGGAACCTCTCAAAAAGTGATTTTTATCTCCTGCTTCGACAATTGGAAAAAAAGATGGAACAGGTGTATTGAGGCAGGAGGGGCATATTTTAAAAAATATTAAATTAGTTTTTTATTTGTTTTATTTTTTTCAAAGATACAGAGCAGTCCTGGAAATTAATGAACGCACCTTGTATTACATTGTCAAACCAATCCTTCCTGGGTCTACCTCTCCTTTGGTTCTTCAAGGTGTTTCTTTCTAGTATGGTCAATAGTCAAAATTCCTCTGTTCTGAACAATTCTCTTCATCTCTTTCCATATTATAATTCCAGAGATAATTCTATTACCCTTTGTTTCTAATCTATAATCCAAATTGTACCTTATCATTGAGGATAAGTTAAAAAAAAAGTGTCCAAATGTAAGATTTGATGCTGTGGCTGTAGAAAATGGACAATGTATACCATCAACACTATTCCCAAGTAATATTATATGTAAATATGTCGGTAGTTTTACTGTCAGGAAAAAATCTGTTGGAAAACTTTACACCCTAATTGAATGGCCTTAATTAAATGTTTGCTCTAACGGGGTCAATCAACACTTTCCCCCTTCTACAGCGGCTTCTTCAGCCCCTGGTACATTCAACTTATGTGAGATTACGCATCCAAGCAAAATGTGAAACATTGGGTGTTCAAATTGATTTTCTTCTTTGGTAAATACAGTCCATGGGACTGCTGATAATTTGTATTACTTCTAATTCTTCACTTCCATCAATAATTGACAATATGACCCAGAATAAGTATATTGCTACGGCGTTTTATGGTTTCCACAAGTCCATATCTCAGAAGAAGGCCAAGTGACACTCACTCCTCACTTTCTTACTGCTACTCTTTTTGTGTTGTTTTTCTTGCTTCCCTCTTTCTCTTTCTTTTTTTTTTTTCTGTCTATATCGTTGTTTCCTTTGTCTCACTGCTTTGTTCTTATGCATACCTCTGGTGAATCCTGTATAGGGTCAGTGACCCTGAATAAAGGCTTTTTGTTGTTGTTGTTGTTATATTACTTCTAATTGGGACTATTGATAACTGGGAATGTGCTGATAATTTAGACTATTGATAATTGGGACTACTCAACATTTGTATTGCTTATAATTGGGACTACTGATAATTTGTATTGCCTATAATATTGGGACTACTGATAATGCCTATAATTGTATCTATATTGATAATTGGGACTACTGATAATTTGTATTGCCTATAATATTGGGACTACTGATAATGCCTATAATTGGGTCTATATTGATAATTTGGGTTACTGATAATTTGTATTGCCTATAATGGGGTTACTAATAAACAGAAGTTGTGATAAAATTGGGACTCCCATATTTTTATTAAAATAGAACATACTCCATGAGAGGACACTCACGCTAAAGGACATCTCTCTACAAAGGACAGTTTTCATTTTGCAAAATTACTATTTTTACTATTTAGTGACTCTCTGGTAAGAAGACGCCTCTCCTTAAAGAACACTTTGCTCTGCAATTAGGTGTTGTCCTTTATAGGGAGGTTCTACTGTACTTATGATTGGACCCATTGATATTGGGAATACTGATAATTTAGACTATTGTTAATTGGGACTTTTGCTTCCTCCCAGTCACTAAGAATCCTTTAAAAAATTGAAAAGCTTGACTGTATTATGAATACTTGGATCTATTTGTGTTATAAAGGGGGAGGGATGTTTCATTGTTAATTCTTAGCTTGATAAGGCACAATTTGGATTATAGATTATAGATACAAGAAAATAAGACCAAATCCAAATAAATAGTGTGTGACGTTTTAGCCTTAGGTAGATTAGGGATGTTTCGGTAATAACGCTGTTAGCAAAATGTCACACGCTATTAATTTATTTGGATTAGGTCTTCTTGTATATAATTCTTGTCTTATAATAAAGAAAATGAGACCTAATGATGGTGACAATGTTGTTGCCGAAACGTCACACACTAATAAATTATTTGGATTAGGTCTTATTTCCTTTTATTATAATCCAAATTGTGCTTTATCAATTCTTGTCTTGTTGATGATGGACCACTGAAGAGCCCCCACTGCCCAACCTCCCCCTAAAGAACAAACAGAGCACCCACCATGACTGTGTGTGTAGCCCTGATGGCCGGTCAGCAAGTGACCGCCCCACCAGCCCTGACTGAATGGGACCCTTCTCCCCACGCTTCCATGGCCCTTAATGAGTCTCCACCTCCAGGAACCCTCAAACCACTCGGTAGGTTGAAGCTTCTTGGTGGAATTCTGGGTCTTCCACATAAATACAGAGAAATATATATCCTGTATATGGATTAAATAAGGTGACAGGTTTCTGGAAATGTGTTCATTATCATTTTTATTGCAATCTCAAGCTTTCAGGCATTTACTGCCATGAAGTGCCATTAGCATCTAACAACGTTTTATTATTGTTCATTTTTGTACTCCTGTAGAAGGGGGCAGTCTTCTTCTTCTTCTTTCTTATCTCCACTCAATCACACTAAGGTATAAAGCTTGTAAACCTTGTTGATGGTGTCTCTTCTTCTTTCTTATCTCCACTCAATCACACTAAGGTATCAAGCTTGTAAAGCTTATTGATGGTGTCTCTTCTTCTTTCTTATCTCCACTCAATCACACTAAGGTATAAAGCTTGTAAACCTTGTTGATGGTGTCTCTTCTTCTTTCTTATCTCCACTCAATCACACTAAGGTATAAAGCTTGTAAACCTTGTTGATGGTGTCTCTTCTTCTTTCTTATCTCCACTCAATCACACTAAGGTATAAAGCTTGTAAACCTTGTTGATGGTGTCTCTTCTTCTTTCTTATCTCCACTCAATCACACTAAGGTATAAAGCTTGTAAACCTTGTTGATGGTGTCTCTTCTTCTTTCTTATCTCCACTCAATCACACTAAGGTATAAAGCTTGTAAACCTTGTTGATGGTGTCTCTTCTTCTTTCTTATCTCCACTCAATCACACTAAGGTATAAAGCTTGTAAACCTTGTTGATGGTGTCTCTTCTTCTTTCTTATCTCCACTCAATCACACTAAGGTATAAAGCTTGTAAACCTTGTTGATGGTGTCTCTTCTTCTTTCTTATCTCCACTCAATCACACTAAGGTATAAAGCTTGTAAACCTTGTTGATGGTGTCTCTTCTTCTTTCTTATCTCCACTCAATCACACTAAGGTATAAAGCTTGTAAACCTTGTTGATGGTGTCTCTTCTTCTTTCTTATCTCCACTCAATCACACTAAGGTATAAAGCTTGTAAACCTTGTTGATGGTGTCTCTTCTTCTTTCTTATCTCCACTCAATCACACTAAGGTATAAAGCTTGTAAACCTTGTTGATGGTGTCTCTTCTTCTTTCTTATCTCCACTCAATCACACTAAGGTATAAAGCTTGTAAACCTTGTTGATGGTGTCTCTTCTTCTTTCTTATCTCCACTCAATCACACTAAGGTATAAAGCTTGTAAACCTTGTTGATGGTGTCTCTTCTTCTTTCTTATCTCCACTCAATCACACTAAGGTATAAAGCTTGTAAACCTTGTTGATGGTGTCTCTTCTTCTTTCTTATCTCCACTCAATCACACTAAGGTATCAAGCTTGTAAAGCTTGAGATTTTTGATGGTGTCTGCCGGGGAAGAGTAGAGCTCATCAATGGATGAGTCAATACAGTCAATAATATGTCTTGGGGTTGCAGGCTGAGAATTGCACTTAGTACATAGTGGGAAAACCCTGCAACCATTCTGGAAAGTCATTGTCCGTAGATGACCAGACTTAAGTCTGGAAATCAAAGACTGTTGTTCTCTTGGGAAGACAGAACCGGTGCTTGTCCCTCCTGCTCTGTACCAGTCATGTGCAGCATCAGATTTCCATTCCTTCGGGCAGAGTAATGCCTGAAAGCTTGAGATTGCAATGAAAAGAAAATCCTCTACAGAAAACTGTCTGCTTATCTAATTCATACATTCAGAGTAGTGAAGTTGGGTGGATAGAGGCTCATGTTGTTAGCCAAGTTAGTCCGTATTATAAGAGTAGACTTGCCCATCATGAATATCATGGCCTGTACCATGTGTACTAGGGATAATAAAAATAAAAGAATTGTGGATAATCTGGCCCACATCCTAGACTTCCACCTGCAGATAGATGAAGATAGTTCTGAAAGAGGTACAACCTCAACATCTCTGGAACGACCACCATTCAACCCAACAAAGAAGCCACATGTTATTCTCCCTTCAGAATAGGGCACACAAGGAAGATGGGATTCAAGGATGGAGTCTTCCAAACTGTCACTATAAGGAGAAAGCAACCTCAGACCATCTTCTCTTGGGGATTTCACTAGACACTGTCTAGCGACTAACCACAAATAAATTGTAATTAAAATCCCTGTAAATAAGGCTCTATGAACATGTGTACTTTGAGAACAATTTAGTTAGAGATGAAGTCTCACCAACCATCTGAAATCTTGTGTTGTGAGGAGTCTAATCAGTCCTAAGCTGACTTACACTGACTCCCTCTACTCTGGTTGGTTGAAAGAACTCAGCATTGTGTTGCTGTGGCTTCAGTGTCTCCCCCTCCCGGAGGAGCAGTCCGGGCTAGACAGCTGTCAGAAGAGTCCGGTGGACCCCCCTTGGATGTCCCCCGGCCACCAGACCCAGTACATGATCTCCCGCTGGAGCTGCTCAATGCAGGCTGGCGCAGGTTCTGGAGCAAGAGGGAGAGCCGGCCTTACTTCTTCAACAAACTGACCAACGAGTCGGTCTGGGAGATGCCTCCTATGCCAGGCATGGCTCAGGTCAGTGTCATAACTACTCTCCAGGTATCTTGGAGAACATTTCCACCTTATAACATCAAGTCAACCCCCTGTGTTGGAAAGACGATAAGTAAATAATATACCTCTAACGCAATCATTTAAAAAAAAAAATTTCGCACAAATTTCATTCCAGCTCACAAATTTCTTTTCATTCAAATGATTTTAACAGGAGAGAGAGATATAATTAAAATAAGCTTTTTTTTTTAATTATCCCTTGTACACATGGTACAGGCCATGATAATTATGGTGGGTAGAAGTTCGGAGACACTTTAAAGGACGACGCTTTGCCTCTGCAAGTAGGTGTTTGGTCTCACTAGTGAATCCATGTAAGATACTAATTGACTTAGCTCTGTGTTTACATGTTGATGTGGCCCAGGGAGGAGGAGTGGACCTGGTGACAGATCCTCTGGGCATCCAGTCCCCCAAGCCGGGAGACAAGAGACGGCACTCGGATGACACCTACCCCACGGCTGCCAAACAGCGTTTCTCACCCATGTAAGAAACTCCACAGAACATGTAGTTTATATATCTCTGATAAGTGGCTTTAGCCATCATGAAATACCATTTCACTCTGTTCTTTCCAATTCACCTCTTCCTATCATCTCAATTCCAGAAACTGTTCTATTAGAATATCAAACCAAACTCTTTTTGTGTTGATTTCTTGCTTCCCTCTTTCTTATTATTATTATTTTTTTTATTTTTATTATTATTTTTTTTCCTTTTCTTGTTTTTCTTTTTCTTTTTACTCTGTATATGTCGTTATTTCCTTTGTCTCACTGCTTTGTTCTTATGCATACCTCTGGTTAATCCTGTATAGGGTCAGTGACCCTAAATAAAGGCTATTTGTTGTTGTTGTTGAATATCAAACCAATCCTACCTTGGTCCATAATAACAACTAGAATCCACATACAATAGAACCTCCATAAGAGAACACCTCTCTTCAACAAAGTTTTCATCGCCAAACTTACCAATTAGCTGCTCTCTCTCTAAAAGACACTTGCAACAAGGTGTTGGCCTTTAGAGAGTTTTTTTCTACTGTACTGGATAATTGAGGTCTGATATATTTCACCAGATACTTGGTTGTAAGGGAGACTGCTTCCACGGATCACCACCCTCTGGGGATGTTTCACCCTTGGTGCACTCTTCAGGATAAAGCATATTCCAGCTAGAGGAAACCTCTTCACAAGGGATAGTTTTTATCAGCAAAATTACCATTTTTTACTATTTAACAACTCTCTGATAAGAGCATACCCCTCCCTAAAGTTCGCTTTGGCTCTTAAACTAAGTTTTGTCCTTTACAGAGAGATAGTTCTACTATAGTTCCAATTGATGAATGTTTTTTTTTTAAATGCAAATTTGTGAAATTAAGAGAAAGCTAATTACAGTAGAACATCTTTAATTCAACCTACTATAATTCAATATCTTCCTAAATTCAACCTACTAGAATTCAATATCTTCCTAAATTCAACCTACTAGAATTCAATATCTTCCTAAATTAAACCTACTAGAATTCAATATCTTCCTTAATTCAACCTACTATAATTCAATATCTTCCTAAATTCAACCTACTAGAATTCAATATCTTCCTAAATTCAACCTACTAGAATTCAATATCTTCCTAAATTCAACCTACTATAATTCAATATCTTCCTAAATTCAACCTACTATCTACTTATATAATTGCCTTATTCTGTCTGTGTGAAGTTCACGGATAGATTTTGGTCAGAATGGATAAAATAAAAAAAGTGTCAAGGGATGGGAATCGAACCCACGACCTTCCGCTTACCGGGCAGATGCTATGACCACTAGGCCACAATTTATAATTGTAACAAATAGTATTTGAATAAAAACATTCAATCGGGTAATAATTCAATATCTTCCTAAATTCAACCGCTTTCAAACCCTAAAAAATAAGAAACATTTTCTAACAAGCCATGTGTTGTGTGTGTGTGTTCAGTGGTCCGTGGGACTTGGAGGTCCAGTCTAACGTAGTGATGAAGGAATCTGGACCTTCGCTGATGGCTCCACCCCATCCAGAAGTGGAGCAGCTCCGAACGACCCTGACGGCGAAGCTGCGGCTGCAGTACCAGGAGCTGTGCCACTCTCGGGAGGCCATTGAGCCCCCGCGGGAGTCCTTCAACCGATGGCTGATGGAGAGGAAGGTGACGGACCGGGGCCCAGACCCCCTCCTGCCCTCCTCCCCCTCCCCCACCACCCGCCACTCCAACCCCATCTCCCAGTCCATGTACCGGGAGATCATGAACGACCTTCCTGTCAAACTCACCCGGCCCAAGTTCTCCGGGGACGCCCGCAAGCAGCTCTGCAAGTATGCTGAGGCAGCCAAGAAGATGATTGAGTCCAGGTAGAGTTAGTTCTCTTCTTTCACAGTAGAACCACAGTGTTGAAGTGGCTAAACGACAACCTTGACCAGAGATCGAATCCTGCCACATTGCACACTTTCTTTCTTTTGAAGGAAAAAAAAAAAATTATTCCAATGGCCTCCCAATTTTTTTGCAAATGTCCAACCCCCACAACTGAGTGCAAGTGAGAAAGTCAAACTGCTTTCCACATATTGTTGTTTCTTATCCCCCCCCTTGTGCAAAGATTACACAAATTCATCGAGTCCATGCTCTGTTTTCCAAACATGTAAACATGTGGTGAACTGTACAATGTGTAGTTGGGATAATGAAAAAGAAAACTGTACTGTAACCATAAGTCTGAAAGGAGTTAGCCCATATCCATTGTTTTGTAAATTTGAATATTTCTATGTGTGAATAGAATATACCTTTGTTATGCTAAGCTCTCCTTTAGGCCAATAAATTTGTGGCTAAATTGTGTTTTACTGGCCATGAGAATCATGGTATTGTGTGATTACTGTAAGTACACACCACCATCCTCTAAAAGTACTGGAGGGTTTTGAGAAATGCCATTTGGTCTCAATCCCAATAAATGAAAACCCCTTTTGTGTACCTCCAATAGAGGACAGGCAACATCCTATTTGCACAGCTAACACAAAAGGGGACTGATAATGAAAGCCGGATAAGCTTTCAGCTTCATTCTTGTAAAAAAGAACTTTCCAAAAAATAAATAAACAAACAAAATTGCTCCAAAAGGTAGAGGAGCTAAATTTATTTGGTCAATGGCATAAATGGAAGAAGACACTGACAAAATACTTCTATATCAAGCACTACTGAGAAACTATATCAACAAAATATCTAAAAATAGATCAAATTGTCTATATAGTCGCCAAAGGTCAAACTCAATGGATGCTAACAACAAGAATTAAAGGCCATTGAAGCAATTTATCACTTTTATTGAAGGAAAAGAAGTTTGATGCGAGATTTGATCTTGAGTCTTGTTCGTACAAAATTAACAGTACCTACCACCATGACTGGTACAGAGCAGGAGGGATAAGCAACGGTTCTGTCCTCCCAAGAGAACAACAGTCTTTGATTTCCAGACTTAAGTCTGGTCATCTACGGACAATGACTTTCCAGAATGGTTGTAGGGTTTTCCCACTATGTACTAAGTGCAATTCTCAGCCTGCAACCCCAAGACATATTATTGACTGTATTGACTCATCCATTGATGAGCTTTACTCTTCCCTGGCAGACACCATCAAAAGTCTCAAGCTTTACAAGCTTGATACCTTAGTGTGATTTGAGTGGAGATAAGAAAGAAGAAGACCATGTGTAACATGCTAATGACACTTTGTGGCTGTCCCCAGGAATGCTTCACCAGAAAGCCGGAAAATAGTCAAGTGGAACGTGGAGGATGCCTTCCAGTGGATCCGAAACTCCCTCAATGCCAGCTACGAGGACTACCTGGTAAGTTGTTGTTGGATCCTCCCTGCTCTGTGCCACTAACACTCCGGGATTCTAGGAACGACTGGCCCACCTGAAGCAACAATGCCAGCCTCACATCACAGAGACGGCCAAGGCCTCGGTGGAAGCTATCTGCACCAAGATGGCTGCCCTTTCCACAGAGTACTGTCGCAAGATCAGGGAGAAACATTGGGGCATTCTCAATGAACATGGTATTGAAGGTAAGTTTTCTAATTCTCCCCTCCTTCTCCCTTTTTCTTCTTTTCCATGTTGTTGAAGCAAAGTTGTCCTTTACAGAGGAGAGGGTTCTACTGTATTTGGAATAGGATTATCAAGAGCCCTCAACTCTTCTGATGGATAAGCAATGTCCTTGAAAACATGTCAGCTCTAATCTTTTTTTTTTTGAAACCTATATTGTTGTTGTTTCTTATCCCCTTGTGTAAAGATTACACAATTCCATGAGTTTGTGGGGGCTGAAAGAGAGGACCAGATGTGCATTCCGGGGTGTTGTCCTCTTTGTCTTCCCATGTGAATGTAGTGTTAACAAGAAACTTCAATAAAACACTAACTTGAGAAACTTTCTGAGCCATCGCTGGACCAGTAAATCGAGACACACCACAAGTTCATCTTCCTCGAGTTGTTTTATGATAAGCAAAAGCCTCTCCCAAATGTCCTGAAACCTTTATAATATTGTCGCGGAGATAAATAAAGCAAGGGCAAATTTGGGAATAAATAATTTATTACAAGGGGTATTTGTAGGGAGAGAGAGTTTTGTACAACTTACCCAAGTTAAAAGTTAATCCTAATGAACGGCGTTAGCCACCGTCCCGTTTTCCTTATTTACATATCAGCTTCCCCCCTCCCGGGGTCCAGGGATGATTGACAGTTGTCCCATCTGGATGGAGCTATTTGACATTACTCCCTCTTTAGAAAAAACAGCGACCCGCTGATTAGCTTGTCTCGGCCCTTGTTCTGGAAGGAAATCTATCACGGCCTGTGTTCCCTAGCAGAATGGAATGTTGTTCTTCAGGGTCCAGGTAGGGCTTCATCCGAATGACATGAACGATATCCTTGGATTTCCGTGATCGGGGAGACGGGTCCACGGGCTCTACTTCATACGTAACTTCTGAAAGCTTCTTGGTCACCTTGTAGGGACCGAAGTATCTCTTCAGTAGCTTTTCTGAGAGCCCTACTTTTCGGATGGGAGTAAAAACCCACACAAGATCATCCTTCTGGTAATAGACTGGAGTATGTTTCTGGTCGTAAAGTCTACGGTCTTTCGCCTGTGATTGTAGAAGGCGTGATCGGGAGAGTTGACGCGCTTCCTCAGCTCTGGTCACAAGTTCCCCAACGTAGTCGTCAGAGATCTCATCTGGTAGGTAGGGTAGTACGGCATCGATGTAGGTCTCGGCCTCGCGGGCGTGGACAAGAAAGAACGGAGTGTAGCCGGTCGCCTCCTGTTTAGCAGTGTTGTAAGCAAAAGTTACATAGGGTAAAACTTGGTCCCAGTCCTTCTGCTCAACACCTGTGTACATGGACAACATGTCTCCCAGAGTTTTGTTGAACCTTTCAGTCAGGCCGTTGGTCTGGGGATGGTAGGCTGTTGTAAATCTGTGCACAATTCCGCACAGAGCATTGATCTCTTTTATTACTTGAGAAATGAAATTTCTTCCGCATCTGTTATCATTTCTCTAGGAGCTCCATGCTTCAAGATAACATCTTCAACCAGGAACTTAGCTGTTTCGATTGCTCCTCCGTCTGGGATCGCTTTCGTTATGGCATACCTTGTCATATAATCGGTGCACACAATGATCCAACGGTTTCCATCTTTAGAAACTGGAAATCTTCCAAGGAGATCAACCCCGACCTTATAGAATGGCTTTTCTACAGGTGGTATGGATACAAGTTGTCCAGCCGGACGTCGAGGTAATTTCTTCCTTCGTTGACACTCCCGACAATGGCTTACATATTGGCGAACAGTTCTATAAAGGGCAGGCCAATAGAATCGTTTTTTGACTTTGTCATACGTCCGGGCGAAACCCAAATGCCCAGCTGTAGGAGCATCATGTAAATCTGCCATAACTTCCGATCTTAAGTGCTTAGGGATCATCATAAGCCAGGGTCTTCCAGTTGTGCTATAGTTTTTCTTGTATAAGATGCCGTCGATGATGCTGAATTCCTTTCTGGTGTAGCCCGAGTTTAAATTATCGATTATTTTAGCTAAATCCGGGTCTTTAGTCTGCTCTATATCGACGTTGGTTAGTGACATCACAGCACTTGGTGGATCGTTCTCAAGCGGGCTCCTTGACAGACAATCGGCATCCTTATGTTTGCGTCCGCTCTTGTAGATAACGGTCACGTCAAATTCTTGCAACTTCAGCGCCCATCTTGCCAAACAGCCAGAAGGATCTTTCTGCCCTACCAACCAACATAGAGAATGATGGTCAGTGACAACCGTGAATGGTCGACCAAACAAATATGGGCGGAATTTGCTAATAGACCAGACTACAGCAAGGCATTCTTTTTCCGTTGTAGAATAGTTATTTTCAGCCTTTGTCAAGCTTCTAGATGCATAAGCTATAGGCCGCTCCTTTCCACCTTGTATTTGTAGAAGAACAGCTCCAATACCATGTCCGCTTGCATCCGTGTGTAGATGGGTATCAGCGGATTCATCAAAGTGTCCTAAGACAGGCTCTGAAATTAGAGCTGTTTTAAGGACTTCAAACGCTTTCTCTTGAGCTGCATCCCAATAAAATTGTTTTTCAGTCTTCAGTAGGTCATGCAAAGATCTAGCTTTGTCGGCAAAGTTCTCAATAAATCTTCGGTAATAGGAACATAATCCAAGAAAGCTCCTCAGTTCAGAGATATTCCTTGGCCTCGGAAATTTAGAGACGGCTTCAACTTTATCTGGATCTGGATGAATTCCATTGGCGTCAACAAGGTGTCCCAAAATCTTTATCCTCCTTGATCCAAAAAGACACTTTTTGTGGTTCAAGCTTAGTCCAGCTTTCTGGATGCAGCTTAATACAAGTTGTAGACGACGTAGATGTTCCTCAAAGGTAGGTGCGTAAACTACGATGTCGTCCAGGTAGCAAAGGCACATGTTCCATTTAAGACTGCCCAGAACACTATCTATCATCCTTTCAAACGATGCTGGAGCGTTACAAAGACCGAAAGGCATTACTTGGAATTCATACAACCCATCTGGAGTGATGAAAGCAGTTTTCTCCCTGTCTTTTTCGTCCACTTCAATCTGCCAATACCCGGACCGAAGATCCATCGTGGAGAAGTAACTAGAGCCGGCTAAACTATCCAAGGCATCGTCAATGCGTGGCAGCGGGTAAACATCTTTTTTTGTTATCTTATTTAATCGACGGTAATCTACGCAGAATCTCCAGGTCCCGTCTTTCTTTCGAACTAGAATAACTGGAGATGACCAAGGACTTTCAGAGGGCTTCACGATGTGATTTTCAATCATCTTGTTCACTTCATCTTGAATTAGTCGTCGTTAACTTGGTGCTACTCTATAGGGCCTCTGTTTGATAGGAGAGTGGTCTTCTGTGTTTATCTTGTGCTTCACAGTACTGGTGGGCTTAATAGAAGTACTCCCAAAGTCAAATATGTCGATAAACTCGTCAAGGCATGAAACAAGCTGTAACCTTTGAATTTCAGACAGCCCTGGATCTAGAGTAAGGTTTATCTTCTGTGACCATTCACGTGACTTTAGCTGCGTTTCTTGTAACTTATCGCTGGATTCAATAAGACTGCAGATATTCCCATTCTCATAACTTTCCATGGTGCACATATTCATTCCTGATGGAATCAGTTGCGGCCAAGACGCTCCATTCGCCACCCAAATGCTACCTCGGCCGTGTCGAAATGTAACCAATGAGTTTGGTATAAGAACTTCTTTTCTTAATAATAAGTCCTTAGAAGTTGAGACTAAAACATCTCTAACACCGCATACTTCTTCGTTTATCACACTGATCTTCTTTATTGATTTAGGCGGGATGACAAAGTCGTCGGAAGCAAACAATCTCTGGTTTTCCTCCTCTCGAGATTCCAGGACGGAGGTTTCCCCGAGATGGAGTTCATTTCTGCCACAATCAATGACGGCTTCGGTGGCCTTGAAGAAGTCCCATCCGAATATGATGTCATGGCTGCATTCCACCATAACAACGAATTCAAAGGATATCTTCAGACCATTAACTTCTATGTTCAGGACACATTTTCCTAGGGTCTCTATTATATTTTTATTTGCGGCTTTAAGAATGGGACCTGGTTCTTTGAAGAGAGGTGTCTTTAGTTCGCGTCGAAATTTGTCTGAAATAACAGAAAAGTCGGCTCCTGAATCCACCAATGCTTTAATTTTGCGCCCATTTATTTCGACCATAACAAAATTTTCTTTTAATTTAGCGGCGATATACCCTGGAGGATTTTCCTCAATGGCGACCTCACCCCCGTTAGAAGCCGCTCCACTTAGTTTTTCACATTCTGAGGCTTGGGAGAACGGCTGAAACGACGGGTTGGCGACTGGGATTGTCTTCGGGCTGGCGACCTTGCGCTGCTTGGATGTGGGGAAGAGCTCCGGTAGAAGTACGTCGAGGTTTGGGGCGTTACATAGTCGTCGTCGGCGTCATATCTCGGGGGTCGACTCGAAAATCCAACATTTCTTCCTTCTCCGCCATTCCTTGTCCTGGCTTCAGCGAAGACCTGCCGTCGTTCCCTACAATAACGGACGACATGTCCGGGTCGTCCGCAGTGGAAGCAGATAGGTTTGTCGTCGTAGGTTCTCCAATGTTCCGTCTTCCTGGGTTGGGTTGGTCGGTCGATATTATAATAGGGCGTTCGTGGTTGTTGTTGTACCACGTTGACTTGTGGTCTGGTAGGTTGTAGAGCACGGCTGACCTCTTCCCTCACAGTCTGTTCCAGGGCGTTCACCTCTCGGAGAGGATTGATCACTTCAGGTGCTGAGAAAACCTTTTGTATCTCTTCTCTAACGATGCGGCGAATTAAGCCGGCCAAGTCGTCTGAGTCGTCAACACACAAAATGGGCATTACGTTTGACAACCTGGCGAATTTCGTACGGCCGATCCGGCGCTGCTTGACGGTTGTCAGATGACGGCAGAACTTCAGGATCTCATCTACCGTCTGTATGTCTTTCGCCACCAATACCTGGTATGTGTCCTCCGAAATTCCCTTTATAATGTGAGCAACTATCTCACCTTCTTCCATGCGAGGGTTCACCTGGTGGCAGAGACTAAGAATCTCCTGGATATATGACTCGCTGGATTCCTCGGCCTTCTGTGCTCTTGACTTCAGAACTTCCTCGGCGCGTCGAGCAGAATCCTCCCTCAGTCCGAACACACCGCGGAATGCGTCTTCAAAGCTTCTCCACGAGTTGAGTGATTCTTCGTTATTATCAAACCACCTTCCAGCAGTTCCGTTCAAGTAAAATACGACGTTGGCAAGCTTCATGGTCTCGTCCCATCTGTTGTACTTCGAAACTCTCTCGTACTCTTTCAACCACTGTCCAGGGTTTATATTTCCATCTCCAGAAAAGGTAGAAGGATCTCGTTGGCGTTGACAAGGGAGGTAGGATCCGTTAACAGTAGGTCTGTGGTCGTCTTCCATTTCTATTCGTTGTGGCAAAGGTTGAAGAATTGGTTCACGTCCCTGTAGACGTCGACTTCTTCGAAGTTCCGTCACGCTACCCAGCGTCTCCACCAAAATATGTCGCGGAGATAAATAAAGCAAGGGCAAATTTGGGAATAAATAATTTATTACAAGGGGTATTTGTAGGGAGAGAGAGTTTTGTACAACTTACCCAAGTTAAAAGTTAATCCTAATGAACGGCGTTAGCCACCGTCCCGTTTTCCTTATTTACATATCAGCTTCCCCCCTCCCGGGGTCCAGGGATGATTGACAGTTGTCCCATCTGGATGGAGCTATTTGACAATATAGATATTCTACGGGAGGAAGGGATGGAGTTCAAATATCATCATCTCTATCTTAGTGCTCCTCTTTGGCTGAAAATTGAGACAGATTTTTAACATGGCTATTTTTAATTATTATTATTTTTAAATAACTCTACAGTAGAACCTCTGAGAGGACACTCCTGCTAGAGGATACCTCTCTACAAAGGACAGTTTTTACCAATTAGCAACTCTTCAAGTAAGAGGACACCTTTCCTCCCTAAAGGACAATTTGGCTCTGCAACTAAGTGTTGTCCTCTTTCACTGAAAGGTAGTTCTACTTTATTCTCTTGTATTGCTGGAATGGCTCCCACATCCTTTTCCACTGTTCTCCAAGAATTAGGAGGAAAAAATCTTTCAATCTTCCAAACATGCCAACCCCAGCAACTTATAAAATATTCACTACTTCCAATTTTACAAGACCATGTCAAAAATAAGGTTTGTAAGTTGTTGATGAAAATAATCAAGAAGCTCCTACTGCCCATAATGAGTATATATACTCTCCACCTTTATTAGTGGGGGTCGGTGGAAGGCTGGTTAAACCTTTGGTTTACGACCACTACGACCCGGGTTCGATCCCCGCATTGGACACTTTTTTCTGTTTAAAAAAAAAAATGCTCCAATGGATCCCCGATTCTTGCAAAAGTCCAACCCCACCAGCGAGTGCAAGTAACCAAACGGGGCTCTGGCACATTTGTAAGTGCAAAGTCGAACTGCTTTCACATG
Source organism: Cordylochernes scorpioides (assembly GCA_030710605.1). Taxonomy (NCBI): domain Eukaryota; kingdom Metazoa; phylum Arthropoda; class Arachnida; order Pseudoscorpiones; family Chernetidae; genus Cordylochernes; species Cordylochernes scorpioides. Next base: position 7,008,837 of record CP092882.1, on the reverse strand, counting down.
TGTAGACATGTGGTGCGCTTACAGTAAAAAAGCAGTCGCTAACTACCCACCATGATTATCATGGCCTGTACCACGTGTACTAGGGATAAGCAAAAAAAAAAAAAAACCTTTATTAGTTGACAACTTCTTTTGGAAAGTTGTGAAGGTTTTCCAGAATTTTTGTGGATCTCAAGCCTGTCCTGGACTGTGAGGGTCATTTGCACAAACGAAGTTTTGGTGTCTTATTTTGTTGAGAAATGTGGTGACAATTTACTTTTTTTTTAGAATCCCCCAATCTCAGTCAGGATGGTGTGACAGAGATCACCACTGAGCTGGCAGCCACCCACAAGAAAATCCACTGCTACTCTGTTCAGCTGGCGGTGTCCACTCCCAAGCTGCCGTCGGTGGAACTCGGCGGGGAGCGGGACATCACCTTCCTGCGCTTCCGCAGCGACATAGTGCGGCTTAACACCGCCTACTTCCACAAGCTGGTAAGTCCCTGTTGTTGTCCATCAAATGGTGACATTACGGTGACATATATTCTTCAATTTGATCTGTTAATGACCATGACTCACAAAAATACTGAGAAATGTTCACCTAGAGAAGGTGGTTAGTTTGCTAAAGCTGGTGTTGTGGCTATGTCACCGACCAGATGCCGCTAGTTTGAGGCAATGGTCAATAGATGGTGTCTAGTTATTATGTTTAATTTGACAGGTGCCTTATGCTTTTGTAGATAACTAGCCGAATGGCAACGCCCGTGTTTTAATTTAGACACGTGGACCTGTTGGATCATTAACGCCCGTGTTTTACCCGATTGAATGTTTTTATTAAAATATTATTTGTTACAATTATAAATTGGCGCCTTAAAAAATGCATATATTAGTTAATAACTATAGCCTATGTGCTTTATTGCTTTATCTGTCTATGTACTGTTGGCTTCCGTAGGCGTCTCTTACTGGGAAAAAGAAAGAGAGGATTCCATTTAGTTATTAACTAATATATGCATTTATTTAAGGAGCAACCCGCTCCAACACAATAGTTACAAAAACCAAAAAGCGAGTGGGGGGGGGCAAAGTCAAAAACAAAGTGTCTCGCGCAGTGGCGGCGCCATCGTAGCGAACCAATAGGAGAGCGCCATTCAAAAAAAAAAGCAAATGGTGACAGAGATGAAGAACGCATGATGCTCGTAACTGTATATAGAATTATAATCTGTTTCATTAATCATAGCTCTGGTTATTCAATGCTGGAGTGATCTCTCTTTCTCCCAACAGGATACTGAAGATCAGTAAGGTTGGCTTCTAATCTACCTCATCTTCTTTTGAATGGTTTTTTTGCTCTTTTTGGGGGAAAAATTTCTCAATAAGTGATTATACTTTGACTCACACGAAATTCATTTTTTGATTGCAATAGAATATGGGGGAAAAGAAGAGCAGGATAATACCAATAATCAATATATACTTATAGACAAAACTTAAAGAAGTTGTACCTTTTAACATGTATATCGCGATTAAGACAATAACTCTGAAAGATATTTTATACACAGTGTCCTTTATTGAAGACACACGAGATAACCAATATACACTTATAGACAAAACTTAAAGAAGTTGTACCTTTTAACATGTATATCGCGATTAAGACAATAACTCTGAAAGATATTTTATACACAGTGTCCTTTATTGAAGACACACGAGATAACCAATATACACTTATAGACAAAACTTAAAGAAGTTGTACCTTTTAACATGTATATCGGGATTCTGAAAGATATTTTATACACAGTGTCCTTTATTGAAGACACATGAGATAACCAATATACACTTATAGACAAAACTTAACGAAGTTGTACCTTTTAACATGTATATCAGGATTCAGACAATAACTCCCTCTGAAAGGTATTTGATACACAGTGTCCTTTATTGAAGATAACACGAGATAACCAAGTGTGGACAAAATTGCCTGTCTTCTTCAAAATAATAGAATACCGGGCGACATAAAAAAATTTAATTCAGATCTCTAGCTTTCAGGCACAAAAATCCTTCTACAGAAGAAAATTTTGCATTGTATCATTCGCTGTATTGTATTTTCTTGTATTATAATCTATAATCCAAATTGTGCTTTATCATGTATTTTCTTGCAAAAGTCCAACCCCACCAGCGAGTGCAAGTAACCAAACGGGGCTCTGGCACATTTGTAAGTGCAAAGTCGAACTGCTTTTCACATGTGTAGACATGTGGTGTACTTACAGTAAAAGCAGTCGCTAAACTACCTACCATGATTATCATGGCCTGTACCATGTGTACTAGGGATAATTAAAAAAGTATTTTCTCCTGTAGAAGGGCTTTCATGCCCGTAGTAAGCTAGAGATCTGAATTGAATTTAAAAAAAAAAAGAAGAAACTTATCTATCTCTGGAATCCTAATGTTTTCACATTTCATATTGAAGTTATTTATAGAAAACTGTACCTTACACATGTTGTATGCAGGAGCAACTTTACAGGTGGAACTGTACGGACGACCGCAAGTTTGAAAACTTCCTACCTCGGGTGTGGTGCATGCTGAAACGTTACGAGGTGAGTACAGAGCTGTTGTTTGTGACCATGTCTTGTTATATCAGCTTCCTCTCTCTAACATGGTTCTAACATTGTTCTATAGAGTCTCAATTGTTTGAGAACTGTGTACTAAACAATTTACTGTTAGAGCAATTTGATGTTGAAGATTAGACCTTTCAACACTATTGGTTTCAATTTGAAACATTTTTGGACTGAGTATGAAAAATTATTGGATAATTTTAATAGGACTGAATTTTCAAAATCAAAATTGAGAAGGATTGGCCCATCAGTGGTGAACCCTCCCAGCATCCTCGCCAACTCAATCCACCAGATCTAAGCTACATTATTGTATTGTCCATTTTGCTTATGTAGTGTCTGTACTTGGTGATGGTATTCAACAAAACTATGGAAGGATGGTTCTGTTATCAAACAAGGGCTTTGGCATACTTGTAAGTGCAAAGACAAACTGTTTCCTACATGTATAGACATATGGTGCATCTCTAGTTAGGCATTCACTGACTACTCGTCATGTTTATCATGGCCTGCACCATGTTTAAGAGAAATTAGCTTTAAAAAATACTTTTTTGCACTCTTCTATTTATATCTCTATGCCCATTGTACAGCCTATCTACAAATATCTTTGTAATAAAAATAAGAAAATAAGACCTAATCCAAATAATTTATTAGTGTGTGACGTTTCAGCAACAACATTGTCACCATCATCAGACAAAAGAATAAATTTTATTTTTGTTTTTATTATCATTTTATTCTTTTGTCTGATGATGGTGACAATGTTGTTGCCAAAACATCGCGCACTAATAAATTATTTGGATTAGGTCTTATTTTCTTTTATTATTATAATCTATAATCCAAATTGTGCTTTATCAAATGTCTTTGTTTTCTCAGACTTTCTTCGGGCTGGGGCCCAACGAGGGCCATGGGATGCAGGGTTCTATCCCTGTGTCGGTGATGGAGTGTCTTCACCGAGAGTTTGGGGTGACCTTCGAGTGCTTTGCCTCCCCTCTCAACTGTTTCTTCCGGCAGTTCTGTTCTGCCTTCCCCGACACTGATGGCTTCTTTGGGTCCAGAGGGTGAGTTTGCTCTCTTGTCTCACACTTAAGTCTCACGGTCATTTGATCTGACCTACATTACTGTGCTGTTGTACCTTCCGTGAGAGGATTGTCTTGAAAAAATAGGAATGAGATGCTCCTGGAGTAATCTGGAAGTTTGGCCATGTTGAGAATGTATTTAACGTTATTTCTTGTTTAATAAAGTTTTTGTCATGTGTAGACATGTGGGGGTGTACTTAGAGTAAAAGCAATCGCTAACTATTACCCGCCATGATTATCATGGACTGTACTATACGTGTACTAGGAATATTAATAATTTTAAAAGTTTGTGGATCTTGGGCTTTCTTAAGATTGAAAGAACTAAAATATGTCTCCTTTAGTCGCTAAGATTAGAAACACTCCTCAGTAAAATGCTGACTTAGCTCGAATATAAAATGGCTCTGGCACATTTGTAAGTGCAAAGTCGAACTGCTTTTCACATGTGTAGACATGTGGTGCGCTTACAGTAAAAGCAGTTGCTAACTACTCACCATGATTATCATGGCCTGTACCACGTGTACTAGGGATAAGCAAAAAAAAAAAAAAATAAATAAAATGGCTGCCTCTGACATGAGGAACAGACACCATGTACATCCAGCTGCACCTAACTTGGAGTACAGACATCCTGTGTTCCTGGAGATCAGGAGTCCTTAGAGAATACTATTAACCAGGCCAGCCAAAGCTGGATTTTTTTTTAGAGAGCTTGTTGCTGCTCCCCTTCTTTATTTTTATCTGGACTTGGGACTGGCAGAATTCACACCGCAACGTTGTAACATTTAAAAAAAAATTATTATCCCTAGTACATGTGGTACAGGCCATGATAATCATGGTGGGTAGAAGTTGTCGACTGCTTTTACTGTAAATGCACCACATGTCTACACATGTGAAAAGCAGTTCGACTTTGCACTTACTTTGTTTGTGGCTGTTGCAGACCCATCCTCCAGTTTCACCCAATCAGCGGATCCTTTCAAGTCAACCCTCCTTTCTGTGAGGAACTGGTGGAAGCCACAATCAAGCATTTTGAGGTTGGTGGTTGATGGTGCTAATTATCTGTCCCAAGTTCCCTGGTTGTTTGTTTTTTTATATAAAGCTTGTGTGTACTACTTCTCCCTCCTCCTTTTTTTTCATCTGAGCTTGAGACCAGCAATGGTTTGAATTTTGTGCTTTTTTTTTTATAAACCAAATCGATTTAGCTCACCCATAAAAGAAAATCAGTTTTCTGAGAAGAAAGCACTCTCTGAGAGAACTCTTTAAAAATTATTTGAAGAAATTTTTTTTTTTTTGGCTATTGATTAAAGCTCAAAATCAAATTGCTACAATTCCACAGATCTGTGTGGAAAAACAATTAGCCTGATTCTAAACACAAGGCAATAAGACCAAATCCAAATAAATTAATAGTGTGTGACGTTTTCAGTAACAATACTGTTTCCTTAAGACTTGAAGCACTCCTCAGTAACATGCAGACTTAGCTTGAATAGCACTCCTAACTTGGAGAACAGACATCCTGTGTTCCTGGAGATCTATCAACTAGGCCAACTGGGTTTTCTAGCAAGCTGTTACCAAAACATCACACCCTATTAATTTATTCGGATTTGGTATTATTACCTTGTGTGCTGTGTGAGCAGAAGAGCTTAAATTGTCTTGTTCCATATGTAAATACCTGTTTTCTTTCCTCTTTTCGCTCTCCACTTCTCCCATCCATATTTCCAAAAAAAAATTTTTTTTTTTTTTTTGATTTTTTTATTCTTCTTATTTTTTATTCTTTCTTATAATCTGTATATATTTACCAAATGTAATATAATCTTTCTCCATTTTTTTTATTTCCCACTTTCATAGGTTTCTCCGTTTTGTAACCCCAAGGAGAATCCCCTGTAAGATCTGTGTGTCTTAATAAAGGCTTTTGTGTGTGTGTATTAATACCTTGTGGTCCTAATCTATAATCTAAATTGTGCCTTATCATATTGGGTATTGTTTTTACTGAAGTCCCCTGTGTGTGTGTGTGCCAGAATCTGCTTGCGGACTCTATGGAGCCCTTGTCCTTCATTGTTTTCTTTCCAGAGTGGAGGGATCCCTTGCCCACGTCCTTGGCTCGACTGGAGAACAGCAGGTAGGGCATTGTTGGCACCCATGACTTTTTGTGGACTACATGCCATATCTGATGGAAACAAAGATACTAAATTTGTTTATATCATCTTTAACATAAAGTAATAAAGGGGGTCGGTGGAAGGATGGTCTAAACCATTGGTTTTCGATCACTACGACCCAAGTTCGATTCCCGCATTGGGCACTTTTTTTCTGATTAAAAAAAAAAATGCTCCATTGGCCCCCGATTCTTACAAAATTCCAACCCCACCAGCGAGTGCAAGAACCAAAACGGGGCTCTGACACATTTGTAAGTGCAAAGTCGAACTGCTCTTCACATGTGTAGACATGTGGTGTACTTACAGTAAAAGCAGTCGCCAACTTCTACCCACCATGATTACTATGGCCTGTACCACGTGTACTAGGGATAAGCAAGAAAAAATAATAATAAAATAAAGTAACAAGACCGCATAAGGTGACCAGACCAAATCTAAATAAATAAAGTGTGTAATGGTAACAGCGTTAACATCATCAGACAAAAACTACTGAATACATGAAACCATTCAAGTGCTTTTGTCTGATGATGGTAACAACTCTGTTAACGAAACGTCCCACACTATTTATTTATTTGAATGTGGCCTTGTTACCTTATGTTTCTTAATCCTGTCAAATTGTGTCGACTCACTGTCGAATTGGGGTGTTGACTCACTGTGGGAATGCTGTCAAATTGTGTGATTGTGTGGATATGATTGTATTGGTGATTATGGTTGGTGGCACAGTCTTGGTCGAATGATAAGGATTTTCCACAGGGGAAGAACGAACACACCTGGATGGGGTAGAAAAGGACCTTTGCGAGTAGGAGAAGACTGGTTCGACAGAGGTAGCTGGCCTTTTACATGGTGGAGCGTACACTACCTTGGTATGAGCCTATGTTGAACACACCTAGCTCATAGCACGGTCACCTACCTTCTTGTCCGAGATAATCATCATTGACTCTCTCGACTTCTCATTGATTGAGATCCTTCCACGTGTTCTCTGATGATGCGCTATCAATTTGTCATGCTTAAAGGTGATTGGTTGTTAATTTGTCATGCTTAAAGGTGATTGGTTGTTAATTTGTCATGCTTAAAGGTGATTATTGCCTCAGTACCTCCATTGTCGCCATGATTGCAATCCTCCAGGAAGAAGAAGACCTTTGAACTTAAGTTTTATGGATCCAGGGCAGTGACCTTTACTTCCTGGATGATGTAATCCTGTACTTTGTTCCTTCCCATCTCGCGAGGCCTAACCTTTATTAAAGCTTTAGACGATACATTATACATATTTGAGGCCAAAAACCTAATATGTACACTGTGTGACAAGGAAATTACTGAAGAACTCCTCCATTGCCTGCTTAATTGTACAGCCCTTGATGAAGAAAGGAAGGCCCTATATTAACAAATTAAATGTACCAACATTTCACCCTACGTATATTGCTTTCAAAAATATCAGCAAACAAATCTAAGGCAATAGCTTACTATACATTTTTTAGATCATCATTATGTAAGGACCAGTCAACAAGTGAATGACTTTGAGATGAAGAGTAAAGCTAGTTCAATTTCCATCTTAATACCTATGTGAATAACACAAGATGATTATTAACTTACCCAATTGGGAGAATCTGTATGGGGCATGTCCCTAATAAAGGCTTTGTGTGTGTGATACATTATACATAGATTGTGGTGAGGTTACATAATCCTATATACAGATTATCACATATATACATTTTTTGCTATCTTCCTCCTCTTGATTTTAATGAAAATTGTGTTACTTGTGATTACAGGTTTAAGAGGAAGCAGGTTTTGGTTCCGGCATTTGAACATGAGTACAGGCACGGCTTCCAGCATCTCTGCAGCAGGTAGGATTGTTGTTGGATTCTGGTGACTGGGGATGACGGTACGTGTGACGGCAGGAGTGAGGTAAACATCCGGTCCATCCACGGCACCCACATCATCTTCCTGCAGAACGACGCCGGTCACGCCACGTGGCCGCCCAGCCCGGAGAAACTGGAACTCCTCCTGGATGCCTACAAGCCAGGCAGAGATAAGGAGCGGGATATGGCCATAGCTGCAGCTCTGCCTACACCGCCCGCGCCAGCGCAACCTAGAACTGCCCCGCCTCTCCCAACAGCCAAGATGTAGACTTCCCCATCACGCGCCGTTACATGCGCAAAGACTCATCCATCCATTGTGCAATCTCACTTCCTGTACCATAGCTCTTTGTGCAAGAACTTCTTTCATTAATATTTTTGTTTGTTTTTTGGTCTTGTTGAGAAGTTGAAAGAGGAAAAGAGGGAGCAGAACCCACCCTTGTTGTTGTTTCAATTCTACCCATACCTCATGTTGTCCCTTTTGGTTTTTCTTTTCTTTTTTTTTTTTGACTTCTTCTTCTTCTTCCCAGGCAGGTTTTCTCATCCTTTTGATGCCCTATGAATTTTATCATTATTTGTTTCATTCAATTTTTGCCTCTCCCCTCCTTTGAATCCCTTCCCCCTTTTTTTTCAAACAAATTTACAGTTGATGTTGAGATGACAGCTATAGGACTATATATATATTACTTGTTAATAGAATGATGCTCTATATATATAACACAGAATATAACACTCTTTTTTATAATTCAAGTTTTTCTTTTTTTTTTCAACCAACTTCCAATATTGAAAAAAAAAAAAATCATCCCTTCCTCACAACCAACCAAAATTTTATATAAATATTTACTTTAAATTTTAACCGATTAGAATCAACACTCTGCTTTGCGTGGGTTATTTTTGAAATTTAAAAAGAGTTTTTTTTTTAATTTTTATCCACCTAATTCAAGTAAATTTTCACTTTTGTGCTTATTTTTTTTGTCACATACAGTAGAACCTCTCTGTAAAGGACAACACCTAGTTACAGAGCCAAAGTGTCCTTTAGAGAGAGCAGCTACAGTAGAACTACCTCTCTGTAAAGGACAACACCTAGTTGCAGAGCCTAAGTATCCTTTAGAGAGAGCAGCTACAGTAGAATTACCTCTCTGTAAAGGACAACACCTAGTTGCAGAGCCTAAGTATCCTTTAGAGAGAGCAGCTACAGTAGACTACCTCCCTGTAAAGGACAATACCTAGTTACAAAGTCATAGTGTCCTTTAGAGAGAGCAGCTACAGTAGAACTACCTCCCTGTAAAGGATAACACCTAGTTACACAGACAAAGTGTCCTTTAGAGAGAGCAGCCACAGTAGAACTACCTCTCTGTAAAGGACAACACCTAGTTACAGAGCCTAATTGTCCTTTGGAGAGAGCAGCTACAGTAGAACTACCTCTCTGTAAAGGACAACACCTAGTTGCAAAGCCTAAGTATCCTTTAGAGAGAGCAGCTACAGTAGAACTACCTCTCTGTAAAGGACAACACCTAGTTACAGAGCCTAATTGTCCTTTGGAGAGAGCAGCTACAGTAGAACTACCTCTCTGTAAAGGACAACACCTAGTTACAGAGACAAAGTGTCCTTTAGAGAGAGCAGCTACAGTAGAACTACCTCTCTGTAAAGGACAACACCTAGTTACAGAGCCTAAGTATCCTTTAGAGAGAGCAGCTACAGTAGAACTACCTCTCTGTAAAGGACAACACCTAGTTACAGAGCCAAAGTGTTCTTTAGAGAGAACAGCTACAGTAGAACTACCTCTCTGTAAAGGACATCACCTAGTTACAGAGTCAAAGTGTCCTTTAGAGAGAGCAGCTACAGTAGAACTACCTCTCTGTAAAGGACAACACCTAGTTACAGAGCCTAAGTGTTCTTTAGAGAGAGCAGCTACAGTAGAACTACCTCCCTGTAAAGGACAACACCTAGTTACAGAGCCTAATTGTCCTTTAGAGAGAGCAGCTACAGTAGAACTACCTCTCTGTAAAGGACAACACCTAGTTACAGAGCCAAATTGTCCTTTAGAGAGAGCAGCTACAGTAGAACCTCTCTAAAGGACAACACCTAGTTACAGAGCCAAAGTGTCCTTTAGAGAGAGGTGTCTTACCGTAGAGTTGCTAATTAGTAGAAATGGTAATTTTGGCAATGAAAACTGTCCTTTGTAGAGAGACGTCTTCTATTGAAAGTGTCCTCTCTCTCTCTCTTGGGAGGTTCTACTGTATTATTATCGATTGAAAACAATGTTTTTTAGACTTTTTCCCTTTTAATATGTGAAATATAGGTGTGTGTGTGTGTAAAGCTATTTTTTTAGTGGAGATCTCTTCCCATTTTATTTATTTATTTCAAAGGAGATCGTAGATATCTGATTTGTTGTGGGTTAGGGATGTATTAAGCTCATTGTAGAAATCAATTTTGTCTCAGCAATGAGGTCTTTTACAGAGAGATTCTACTGTCTATCTAAATTGATGGGATTGATTTCAAATGTCTATAAAAATTTTGAATTGGAAAACAAATCTATGAATTAATGGTTTTCTAAATACAGTAAAACCTTGCTAAAACAAACCTGGGATATAGAAAACCTTCCTTTATAACAAACCTGAAATAATCCCCATTCTTATTTCATAATACAGTGAACTATGGCTATAACAAACCATGGCTATAGTGAACCATAGGTTCAGTCCCATTAGGGTTTGTTATAGAAGGGTTTTACTGTATGATGAATCTACTAAGGTTTTTTTTTTTTATTGTAACCTATGGCTCTACTTTTCTCTATCTCTCCTTAAAAAAATGTAATTTATATCAAAAATTAGATTTTTTTTAGAAATATGTGACTTCTTTGTTTCTATAGCTTTCTCTTCAATACTAATGTGTCTATATATATATATATATATATGTATGTAAAGTGGAAATATATTTTGTTTGTTTATATTTGCATAGTCTCTTGTAGGATTATACTGCTCTTATTTGCATATACTTTAGTTTCCCCCTTGCCCCAACATAAAAAAAAAAAAATATTGGATTCCGTGTTTATCTTCTCTAAATATAAATGTGATTTGATCCTCTGATAAAAGTAAACCCCAAACTTTAATAGAAGCTATTATGTAATTAATAATGGTATAAACAGCTATCTAATGATTAGGCCTAGGTTTTATTAGTCTTGGTTTTGTTTTCTTTGGTTTCAGTTTCTTTTTTTATTTTTATTTTTTTTTTAAGTAACAAGATTAAATAAACTATTCACTATGTTTTTTTTTTTGGTAAAAGTATTTTTTACTGTTATAAAATTCAAGTATTTACAAATGGTATTAACAATTTGTAAACATGCCATTTCTACTTTGGATTTGGTCTTGTTTTTTCAACCAGCATTCTCATATTTCAACACTTTAATGTCCCATATGAAATGAGATAGCAAGATATGTTGTTGTTGTTGCTTATTCCTCAAGTCATTTAAACAATCTCCATTAGGTTCCATTGTCTCAGCTTTTCTATTATAGTCCTGGGGTCTTTGATAGCAAGATATATAGATTATGCAATATAAAGACTACCTTTATTTTTCTAATAATAAAAATTATTAGAGTATATTTGAGTTGGTACCAATAACCCTCCTCCAAAGTACAAATAAAAACAGTATTGTAACTCTACAGCAAACATTACATAAATTTACATAGCTCCACAAGAGATATTCAACAGATATTCAAAAGAAATTTGCACTTATATTTACATACCCTACTTTAATTTTATGAATAATATTATTTATTTATATATATTATTTTATCCCTGTCTCTTAAACGATAACAAAATCAATTCTCTCTCCTTGTTACCTTTTGTTATCTTTAATCCAAATTGTACTTTTTAATCATTTTTAAAAATCAGATTAACAATTAAAAATGATTTTTTTTTATCTTTCTATATAAATACCAAGACAATGACCTAAGACTATTTCTTTTGAACCTACCATCCTGCAATTTAAAAAACTACTTTAGAAAATTTAAGGCAAAAATAGGTATATTTCCTCCAGATCCCAGTACAACTTTACTTTTGTGCTTTTTTTTCATAATTTAGCTGATATTTAGCTTTTTTTTTGGTCAAAAGATTAGTAATAAATGTTTTTTTTTTATCAGTTTTTTTTTTATATTATTTTTGTTGATAAGGCACAATTTGTATTATAGATACACAAGGTAATAAGACCAAATAAATAAATAGTGTGTGACATTTAGGTAACAGCGGTAAATGCTGTTACTGAAATTCCACACACTATTTATTTATTTGGTCTTATTACCTTGTTTAATATTTGTTGTTCTGTGCATAGTGGAGCCTCATTATAACATTAACTTGGTTATAAGATAGAAATAGACGGTGTAATAAGACCAAATCTAAATTAATAAATAGTGAGTAATGTTTTGGTATTAGACAAAAAATATCGGATGATAATAAAATGCTATTACTGAAACGACAACTTACAATTTATATATAAATATATATTAAAAATAAAGTAGGCAGATCCTGATCAGGTGCTTTTCAGAAGGCAGAGCGCCATCTGGTGGAACAGGACAGGCTAAATCAAATGTTTAGTTGATTTCTGTTCCACCAGATGGCGCTCTGCCTTCTGAAAAGCACCTGATCAGGATATGCCTAGTTTGTTTTTAATATCAACACCTGATCTTTTTATTATTTTATATTGTTTTTTCACATATATATATATGTTCAAAAAGAGGCACCTGTTGATTTAAAAATTGATTAAATAACCTATCAAAAATGATACATTATGTTCATTACCCAAGTAGTGGGGATAAAGAAAGGTGTATAATTAAAGGGAGAGATGTCTCTCTAGGTACATGAACATCATCTTCCTGCAACTTTATGTTGTATATGTAAATACAGTACAACTACTTCCCTGTAAAGGACAACACCTAATTACAGAACCAAAGTGTTCTCTTACCAGACAGTTACTTAATAGTAAAAATGTTAATTTTGCAAATGGAAACTGTTCTTTGTAGAGAGATGTCCTCTCATGGAGGTTCTACTGTATATTCCATTACATGATAAGGAGATGACTTTTTCTTCATATATATGGGAAAAAATAACTTAAAAAATAGAAAAAAAGCCTTATGTGAGTGGTCCCAATATGCCTATTTTGTTTTTAATTTATATATATGTAAAAAAAAGACAATATTGATATATTGAGCTTCAAAAAAATTATATATAGAAAAAAATAATAACTTAGATTGTTATAAAAATAGAACATTGTATCTTGTGTTATATATTTTTTAGAAGCGATAAAAGTTTTTTTGTAATATAAATATATATATATTTTTTTAGTTGACGTGTTTGATTTTTTTTTATTGAGCTTCTATAGAGTTTGGGGAAAAGAGCTTTTTTTTTCCTTCTTACTTATAATTGCAATTGAGGCACAATTTGTATTGTAGTAATTATATTATAAAATATATAAATCAATGATTTTTTTTTTGTGTTTTTTAAAAATGACTTTTTATCTTCTCCTTACTTATGTACATATTAGATTTGTGGGTAAATATCTTTAGCTAGTTATTAATATAAATGTGTTTTTTTAAATAAAATATTACTTTTAAAAGAATACTTTGTAGATTGAAATTTTGCCGGAAGGAAATTGATTTATAAAAATAAAGGTCAACTCTCCCGTCAAAAAAGACACTTTAACTAAGGCTTTTTATTTGTCTGTGTATTTTTTTATCCATTGCTTTTTTTCTTCTTTCTTCAACTTTCTGATTCTATTTTTATTTTTTAAATCATATTTATTTAATATAAAGGGGATAAATGTTTATATATATCTATAATTTTGTTGTCTTAATCTAAAAAAAGCCAAAATATTATAAATTACCTATTCATTATATATATACAGTAGAACTACCTCTCTGTAAAGTACAATACCTAGTTACAGAGCCAAAGTGTCCTTTAGAGAGAGCAGCTACAGTAGAACTACCTCTCTGTAAAGGACAACACCTAGTTACAGAGCCAAAGTGTCCTTTAGAGAGAGCAGTTACAGTAGAACTACCTCTCTGTAAAGGACAACACCTAGTTACAGAGCCAAAGTGTCCTTTAGAGAGAGCAGCTACAGTAGAACTACCTCCCTGTAAAGGACAATACCTAGTTACAGAGCCAAAATAGGACATTTTGTTAGGGGATAAGAAACAACAACAAGCCATTTTGTTCTATAGAGAAAGGTGTCCTCTTACCACAGAGTTGTTAATTGGTAAACATTGTGGTATATACAGGTTGGGTTTTGTTTGAATTTGCTTAAATTGGTTTTGTGGCTAATTCTATATTCCCACCTTTTATTTATTTTTTTTACTGGGTTGATAAGCAAAAGGGAAAGGTGCCTCTCTTTTGGTATCTTTTGTTATATACTTATTTGGATTTGGTTCTATTACCTTATAAGACTTAGCTATAATTCAAATATTGTATATTATTACAATATGTAATATGCAAATTAAATACTTAATGTTATATGCAAAACAATTGACAAAATTATTCTTTTTGTTGTTTTTAAAAGGCTTGGCTATGGATTTTTTTATATTTATTATTTTTTTCTACTTTTTTTTTTAAGCCATGGTAACCCACAAATTAAATGTATTTATTTATATACATAGTTATATGTAAATATAACTTTGACTTTTGGGATGTCTCCCCCCCCACTTTACATATATATATATATAGATGGAAATTTTGCCGGGAGGAAATTGATCTTAAGAGACAAGGGTTGCCTCTCCCGTTAAAATAGACGTCTAAAACCAGACAGCATCTCTAGGTGGAAGCTTTTCAGTTTGCCAAAGCTGGTGTTGTGGCTTTGTCACCGACCCGAGACCGTTAGTTGTGGCGACGGTCAATAGATGGCGTCTGGTTTTAGACGTCTATTTTGATGGGAGAGGCGTCCCTTGTCTCTTAAAATATATATATAAAGTAATATATTTGAATTTTTTTTTTTTAATATTTTGTGCAAAATTTTCATATTTTGATTCCATTTAGCTATTTATATCTTTTTTTTCATATGTTCCTTGTCTATTTCCCTTTCATGTGGTGGCTTATATAGAATTTACTATGCATTTAAAAAATATATATTTGCATATTCTCTAAAATTCTCTCCCCCCTTTTCCTCTCCTGTACTTCTCTCTTATCATCATTATTATTAATCATCATTATTATTATTTTTTTTTTTAGAAGGATCAAAACTTATAGGTAATCAAAATTTGTTATTATTGTCTTAGATCAAATATTTATTGATTTTTTTTTTAAATGTATTATTATTTTTTTAGTATATATATATATAAAAAAAGAGAGATTCAATATATTTAAATCTTTGTTTTTCACATTGTATTTTTTTTTTGGGGGGGTTTAAACTTATATTATCTTACATATAAAAATATGTTTTTCTTTATTTATGAATATAGAATAAAAAGCTTTTGTATAGCTCCGCTATTTTATCATCTAACATCTCTCTCTCTCTCTTTGTATAACTACAGCTTTTATTATTATTTTTAAATATTCTCCTGCCTTTTCCTCTATTCTTAAGCTTGAGGTATGTAACTTTGTTGTTTGTTGAGCGATAGCATTTCTCTCATCGTAGTTTTTTTGTTTTTCTCCCGTGAATGTTTCAAGATCATCAAGATTTATCATCTCTTGCTGTTCTCTCTTTGCATCAATGCACCTTATTTGCATAACTAGATAGCAGTTCGAGTGGTCGCCTGCCTCGAGCAATCAATGGCAGTCAAACTTCTCCTCTTGATGAACCCCTCTCTTAGAGACGTCACCTATAATGAGAGGTCTGTTGTTTCAAATTGACTTTTGTTAACAGGTCGGTCTTCTTATTGCGGATTACATTATGCAAACTGATATTTTTTTTTCAAAAAAGATGTATCCCGTTGACAAAAAGAAATTGTGGATAAAAGAGAGAGAAAAAAAGGGTTACATGGTCAAATTTGATTTTTTTTAAATTTCATAGATTTTTACAAATAAGATTTTATTTCTTTGTGTAAATAAATAGCTGAAGTGTTATCATTTTTAATACCTTAGGTTAAATATGGTTGCTTGAGGAACATGAACTCATGGAATTTGTGTAATCTTTACACAAAGGGATAAGAAACAACAACAAAATATATTATGGTCATTATATCATTATCTATTTAATAATTGCAATGAAATGATTTTTGAAATAATACAATTTTTTTATGATATCACAGCAAGTTTTCAAACTTTTTGTTCTTTAATGAGCTAAAGAATTAATCTAGAGTGAAAAATACTATTTACAGTGAAAAACTTGTTTGAAACATTCTTTTTTTTTTAATTCAATAAACTCAACAAGCAATTCAGGGCTAAGTTTCTTTTAAAATGTTTATTTCTCTAGCTTTCTCTATCTCTCTCGCTTGTTTGGCGGTACAACTACTACAATAGGAAGGATACAGAGAAGATTAGCATGGCTCCTGTGATACCAGTTCGGTGGTACAACTACTACAATAGGAAGGATACAGAGAAGATTAGCATGGCTCCTGTGATACCAGTTCGGTGGTACAACTACTACAATAGGAAGGATACAGAGAAGATTAGCATGGCACCTGCGATACCAGTTCGGCGGTATAACTACTACAATAGGAAGGATACAGAGAAGATTAGCATGGCACCTGCGATACCAGTTCGGCGGTATAACTACTACAATAGGAAGGATACAGAGAAGATTAGCATGGCACCTGTGATACCAGTTCGGTGGTACAACTACTACAATAGTAAGGATACAGAGAAGATTAGCATGGCCCCTGTGATACCAGTTCGGCGGTACAACTACTACAATAGGAAGGATACAGAGAAGATTAGCATGGCCCCTGCGATACCAGTTCGACGGTACAACTACTACAATAGGAAGGATACAGAGAAGATTAGCATGGCACCTGTGATACCAGTTCGGCGGTATAACTACTACAATAGGAAAGATACAGAGAAGATTTGCATGGCCCCTGTGATACCAGTTCGGCGGTACAACTACTACAATAGGAAAGATACAGAGAAGATTTGCATGGCCCCTATGATACCAGTTCGGCAGTACAACTACTACAATAGGAAGGATACAGAGAACATTAGCATGGCCCCTGCGATACCAGTTCGGCAGTACAACTACTACAATAGGAAGGATACAGAGAAGATTAGCATGGTCCCTGTGCAAGGATGACACACAAAATCGTGAAGCGTTCTCTCGGGCTAACATACACTTCAACAAGAGCCCTAGAAGTATAATTCTATACATCTGACTGTTTAGTTAACTGGAAGTTATAGTTGCTACCGTTGAAGGGCATGTTAGCCCGAAAACTAGAGAAATGAAAATGGTGTAAGAAACTTAGCCCTGTATTGTTGTTGATATTAACTTATAAGCCAAGGATGAAGGTTTATTGTCTCTTTTTATAGCCTACCATGAAGGTAATAAGACCAAATTCAAATAAATGAATAGATTTGGTCTCTTATTATCTTGTGTTTCTGTAATCCAAATTTTTCCTAACCATTGTGGTTATAACCTAATTCTCAAGACTTCAGTATAGCAATTTCTCTAACAGTGGTTATAATAACAAAATCTTGATCCTAAGTGGAATTGTTATAGTTAGGTTTAGTTGTGTTTCTAATCTATAACCCAAATTGTGTGTGTATCTAACTGGTACCATTGTGGTTATAACCTAATTCTCAAGTCTTCAGTATAACAATTGCTTTAACAGTGGTTATAACTATAAAATCTTGATCCTAAGTTGGATTGTTATAGTTAGTTTTAGTTGTGTTTCTAGCTTTAACTGTGGTTATAACAATAAAATCTTGAGATCCTAATGATAAGGCACAATTTGGAATATATTCAGTACTTTTGTCTGAAGATGGTAACAACGCTGTTACCGAAATGTCACACACTATTTATTTATTTGGATTTGGTCTTATTACCTTATGTTTGAGATCCTAAGTTTGATTGTTATAGTTGGGTTTGACTGTACCTTATTTATTCTCTTAGCTACTTCTTTGGAAAGTTAAAGAACATTAGTTTGAGAAGGCTCACTGTGATTCAATACATATATTGTGTTTAAATATTATTTATCTATATACAGTAGAACTACCTCCCTGTAAAGGACACCTAGTTACAGAGCCAAAGTGTCCTTTAGGGAGAGGTGTCCTCTTACCGGAGAGTTGCTAAATAGTAAAAATGGTCATTTTGCAAATGAAAACTGTCCTTTATAGAGAGGTATCCGCTAGCGGGGTGTCCGCTAAAGGGAGGTTCTACTCTATATGTATTTTAAAACCCTTTTTGCATATTGCAGTGAAAAGTTTCCATGACTGACACCCATACGCAAGAAAATAGCTATTTCTATCCACTTTTATAACAACAAAAATGAACTTTATTTAATACTGCTTATGATGTGTGATCACTACCTCCAAGAGAGACTATCTTGGTGGTCTCTCATGAGAGGTTTGTTTTGTCTAATATATACAGTACTGAAGGGAGAACTCTTGTATATATATATATGATCTTCATTAATTATTCACCTTTATCTCTATTTGACATTTATATCACCATATATATATATATATTAAATATATCAAGATTTATATATATATCAGAGATATATGTATGTATATGTATATTAATAATATATTTAAGAGTATAAATACACAAAAAAAAAGTTATATAAATACAGTCTAACCCTCTTTAATTCAACCAACTATAAATTTTAACATTTCTACTTTTTTTTTTTTGACCATTTTCTCTTTTTTTTTTTTTTTTTACTTATCCTTTTAGTCTAAATTAGACAAGATCTTGGAGGTCGTGCTCGTGAAGAAGCTCAAGAACTCTTCTTGGTTCTCTGTACAGGGATCTCTATTTTCTCTTAAAATTGAAAACTAAGTTGCACCCAAGCTCTAATAATAAGACTTTTCAATTCAAAATTCATAATAGAGAAATAGTATCGTTTATTTATTGAAAAGGTTGAAATTGGAAAGAGGTTGGACTGTATTTATTTATTTATTTATTATTGTTTTTTTAATAATTATATATATATAGAATATTATATATTATTGATATATATATACAGTAGAACCTCCCTGTAAAGGACAACACCTAATTGCAGAACCAAACTGTCCTTTAGGGAGAGGTGTCGTTTTACCGGAGAAGAAAAAATGGTAATTTTGCAAATGAAAACTGTCCTTTATAGAAAGGTGTTCGCTAGTGGGGTGTCCATTAAAGGGAGGTTCTACTATATATATAAATTTAATTTTTTTTTTAGGCTTAATTTTTTTTTCTTAAATTGCTCTTAGTGTGTGTGTCTATATATTATTATTATTTTTGTGACATTTTTCTCTCTGAATGCTCTAGATGGGGTTTAGACTTCATCAGTTTGTTGTGGATCATGTTTGCTTGGTCTTGTCTTCATTCATTCAACTTCCCCCCTCACTGGTATCGCACAAGTTTTTTTTTTTTTTTTTCAACCAAAGAGGGATGTGGGATGTTTGATTTTCTCCACCACTTACACGATATGTAAATATAATTAAAGAAAGAAGAGATGTTGGTGTTGACTTTGTTGTTGTTGTTATTATTATTATTCAAACATTATCTATATGCTGCACATGATTGGTACAGAGCAGCAGGGACAAGCACCGGTTCTGTCCTCCCAATAGAACAACAGTCTTTGATTTCCAGACTTTAAGTGTGGTCATCTATGGAAAATGACTTTCCAGAATGGTTGCAGGGTTTTCCCACTATGTACTAAGTGTCAACCTGCAACCACAAGGCATATTATTGACTGTATTGACTCATCCATTGATGAGCTCTACTCTTCCCCGGCAGACACCATCAACAAGCTTTACAAGCTTGATACCTTAGTGTGATTGAGTGGAGATAAGAAAGAAGAGACACCATCAATAAGCTTTACAAGCTTGATACCTTAATATGATTGAGTGGAGATAAGAAAGAAGAGACACCATTAATAAGCTTTACAAGCTTGATACCTTAGTGTGATTGAGTGGAGATAAGAAAGAAGAGACACCAACAATAAGCTTTACAAGCTTGATACCTTAGTGTGATTTGAGTGGAGATAAGAAAGAAGAAGACACACCATCAGCAAGCTTTACAAGCTTGATACCTTAGTGTGATTGAGTGGAGATAAGAAAGAAGAAACATATCTATTACAGTAGGACTTGAATTATTCAAATGTCTTTAATTCCAATATTTACCTTTGTCCCTAGAATTTCTTATAAATAGAATTTCCATTTTTAATTCAAATTTTTTGGATATTTCGAATTTTATTTATTATTTTTTTTGGTCCCTTAGGCTTTGAATTATCCAAGTTCGACTGTAATATTGTCACATAAAAAATTAAGAAAGACAAACTTTAAAATGACAAAGAAATTTATTTAAGGCAAACATTCATATGATAAGCAATGAGGAAAGTTACCAGAATAGCAAAATATAAATAATTAATAATATGTATATAAAATATAATAAATACTTTGCTGCAATATTCCATTATGATAAGGCACAATTTGTATTATGGATTATAAACATAAGGTAATAGAAAAAATAAACACAAGGTAATAAGACCAAATCCAAATAATATTATCATCTTCAGACAAAATGCTGAATGTTCAGCATCTGAAGATTCTGCACTTTTGTCTGAAGATGGTAACAACATATTGATACCAATACACAGGTAACATTGTTACCTAAACGTCACACACTATTTATTTATTTGGATTTAGTCTTATAACCTTGTGTTTATTATCCAAATTGTATACCTTATCAAATAAATAATGTCTGATGTGTTATGTTTTTGGTAACACATTTATTACCAAAACGTCACACACTATTTATTTATTTGTATTTGGTCTTATTACCTTGCAAATATTCCATAGTGTTAGGAAATTGTAAAAAATATTTTAAATATTTAATTGACTACTCTCCCTAAAAGGTTTCTCTTTTCATTTTTGTTTTTTATAATTAGCAAGATGAACTGTCCTGTAGAAAAATTCTTAAACTTGAAAGCTTGCTATATTTATAATAAATTTGAAAAGAAACCTTTTGTAAAGTGGTAGTTGATTAAATATTTATAACAATAATTATAATTAGTCTCTCTCTCAGTTGGTCATCTATGGATAAATATCAGAAGAGAGCCAGGGTTACATAGCCTTATACCCATCTAATTCAACATATATAATAATTTAGACATGATAAGGCACAATTTGGATTATAAACACAAGGTAATAAGACCAAATCCAAATAAATAAATAGTGTGTGATGTTTCAGCAACAGCATTGTTACCATCTTCAGACAAAAGTACTGAATCTATTCATTACTTCAGCACTTTTGTCTGAAGATGGTAACAACGCTGTTACTGAAATGTCACACACTATTTATTTATTTGGATTTGGTCTTATTACCTATGTTTATAATTTAGGCAATAAAAAGATATATATTGGATTGAATAAAAAAAATTATTTGCATATATGGTTGCATATAAAATGTGATGTCTTGACAAAGGTTGGCGTTTAGCCAACTGAAATATTGGCAAATAAAATATTTTTATTCAATCCAATATATGCCTTTTTATTATCTAATGATTTAAGTATGGATTGTCTATTTTAAGATATAATAATAATTGGTAAGTTGGCAATCTATGGATTAATACCAGAAGCCTGGGTTACATACCTTTATCTAATTAAACACAGCTAATAAAAGAAAATAAGACCTAATCCAAATAATTTATTAGTGTGTGACGTTTTGGCAACAACATTGTCACCATCATCAAACAAAAGAATAAAATCATTTTATTCTTTTGTTTGATAATGGTGACAATGTTGTTGCCGAAACGTCACACACTAATAAATTATTTGGATTAGGTCTTATTTTCTTTTATTATAATCTATTATCCAAATTGTGCTTTATCATAAACACAGCTAATAATACAAATTGGCAAAACCGCTGGGAGGGTTCACCACTGATGAGCCAATCCCTCCCAATATATATTTTTTCATCGCAGTAAGGACAGTAGAAGTTTGTATTATGTATAAAAGAAACATTCATGCTTTTAAATCCTTTCCTTTTATAGCTAATAATATGAAAAAAATATTAAAATGGTCAGGTGTTGATATTAAAAACAAATTTGGAATTTCCTGACCTCTCACATGAGTATTTTAGACGGCAGAGCGCCATCTAATGGAACAAAAATCAACTAAACATTATGTAGTTGACTTTTCTTGATTTATCAAGAAATTGGGTTGGCCAAATATCGGGTAACAAGCTTAATCAACGTTTAGTTGATTTTTGTTCCACTAGATGGCGCTCTGCCATATAAAATATTCATGTGAGCAGTCAGGATATGCCAAATTTGTTTTTAATATCCAATAATAATACGGTCAGTTGTTGATCTATGGATAAATCCAGAAGCCTGGTTTACATAGCCTTATATACATTTAAAACCTTCCATAATGAACTTAAAATGATCCCTTCTTCTTTCTTATCTTCACTCAATCATATTAGGGTATCAAGTTGTGACCCTTGATGGTGTCTGTTTGACAACCATCATGACTGAGTGAAGTAGAATGCGTCTGCCTTTGTCATTAAGACTGGGAGCACTACTCAGTGGCAGGCCGACTTAGCTCCAAAATAAATGGCCGCCTCTAACATGAGGAACAGACGCCATGTGCACACACAGCTGCTCCTAACATGGAGTACAAACGCTACTCATCCTGTATCCCTGGATTAGGAGCCCTTACAGGGTACTATCAGCCGGGCCAGCTGAACCCAAGTTTTTTAGTGAGCTTGTTACTGCTCCCCCTCCTCCTTTTTCATCCGGGCTTGGGACCGGCAAGGGCGGAGTTGTATACAGTTAAAACCTTCCATAATGAACTTAAAATGATCCCTGATACAGTAGAACTACCTCTTAAAGTACAATACATGCTGTTGCAAAGACAAAAAGTCCTTTAGGGAGAGTTGTATTCTCACATGTAGGTATAGTTGAAGATACATATTAACATATAGGCCTTTCAAAGCTTATATACATTGGTCCAATAACAAACTAATTTGCATATTTCAGAGTTGATAAGGCACAATTTGGAATATAGATACAAGAAAATAAGACTTAATTCAAATACTTTAATAGTGTGTATAAAAGTCGGTGGACGAGTGGGTAACACCCTCGATTCCCGACAGTCATGAACCAGGATTGAATCCCGCGTTAACATTTTGTTTAATATGTGAATAACCTTTATATATTATTCACTGTTTCAATTATCATAAACTAGGCTGTTCTTGTTGAGCGGTACCTAATAAAGTGATTTTGAACCGGTTAATTGTGTGTGACGTTTCGGTAACAACATTGTTACCATCATCAGACAAAAGAATAAAATGATTTTTATTCTTTATCATTTTATTCTTTTGTCTGTTGATGGTAACAATGTTGTTACCGAAACTTCACACACTATTAAATTATTTGGATTAAGTCTTATTTTCTTGTATCTATATTTCAGAGTTATAAAATAATAATCTTTAACTATAATCATTATTAATATGAAACAATAATACAGCATCTATATATAGCAAATGAAAACAATAATACACAAATGTTTCTTTCACAATCAAACTTCTACTGTCCTAAAAGCTTATGTCCATATTTTGCTTAAATACCATTTCTGATATTCCACCCTTCAGTATAGCATATATAAGTAGAACGATTCAATACAACTCCGCCCTTGCCGGTCCCAAGCCTGGATGAAAAAGGAGGAGGGGGAGCAGTAACAAGTTCACTAAAAAACCTGGGTTCAGCTGGCCCAGCTGATAGTACCCTGTAAGGGCTTCTAATCCAGTGATACAGGATGAGCAGCGTTTGTACTCCATGTTAGGAGCGGCTGCACATGGCGTCTGTTCCTCATGTCAGAGGTGGCCATTTATTTTGGAGCTAAGTCGGCCTGCCACTGAGTAGTGCTCCCAGTCTTAATGACAAAGGCAGAAGCATTCTACTTCACCCAATCATGATGGTTGTCAAAACTTTATAAGTTTGATACCCTAATATGATTGAGTGGAGATAAGAAAGAAGAAGAGTTATAAACTAATTATAATAATCTATCATCATTATTAATATAAAGTAATAACGCGCCATCTATATACAGCCTATGAAAACAATAATACGCGAATAATATGATGAAACCTCTACTGTCCTAAAAGCTTATGTTCATATTTTGATTAAATACCATTTCTGAGATTCCTCCCTTCAGTATAAAATATATAAGTAGAACGATTCAATGCAATATTAGAGCTCTAAAGAAGCGGTCTGGTAGATTAAATTGGCGAAACAGCTGGGAGGGTTCACCATTAATGAGCCAAGGGCCCCTCTCAATATTTTTGATCGCAGTAAATATCGTAGAAGTTTGATTGATGAGTGAAAGAAACATTTGAGTATTATTGCTTTTATTTGCTGTATCATCATTATATTGCTACTATGCAGTAGGGATGTATGCAGTAGGGATGTATGCAGTAGGGATGTATGCAGTAGGGATGTATGCAGTAGGGATGTATGCAGTAGGGATATATGCAGTAGGGATGTATGCAATAGAACTACCTACCTAAACTAACCCACCTCCCTGTAAAGGACAACACCTAATTACAGAGCCAAAGTGTTCTTTAGGGAGAGGTGTCCTCTTACTGGATAGTTACTAAATAGTAAAAATGGTAATTTTGTAAATGAAAACTGTCCTTTGTAGAGAGGTGTCTGCTAAAGGGAGGTTCTACTGTACCACTATAACAAATACAGTATAGCCTTCCATGAGAGACCATCATCTAAAACATGGCTAGAATTGGTCTCTCATCAGAGATCATTGTTGAAAGACTCCTCACGTGACATGACAGAATCTTTGATAAGAGATCACCTTCAGGATAGACCAGGTTTAACCATGTCTATTGTATCTCATGGGAAATCTTCTGCAGTAGTATACACTCATGGACAAAGGAAGTGAAAATTTTAATGTCGCCAGTCATCATTTTTTTGAAGAAGACAGAGAAAATTTTGTTCACACTTGGTTATCTCGTGTGTCTTCAATAAAGGTCACTGTAATATCTTTCAGAGTTATTGTCTGAATCCCGATATACATGCTTAAAAGGTACAACTTCCTTAAGTTTTTTCTAAGAGCGTATCTTTACAGAGTTATTGCCTGAATCTCGATATACATGATAAAATGTACAACTTCCTTAAGTTTTTTTCTATGAGCGTATCTTTACAGAGTTATTGTCTGAATCCCGATACACATGCTTAAAAGGTACAACTTCCTTAAGTTTTGCCCGTGAGTGTATCTTTCAGATTTATTGCCTGAATCCCGTTATACATGCTAAAAGGTACAACTTCCTTAAGTTTTGTCCATGAGTGTATCTTTCAGAGTTATTGTCTGAATCCCGATATACATGCTAAAAGGTACAACTTCCTTAAGTTTTGTCCGTGAGTGTATCTTTCAGAGTTATTGCCTGAATCCCGATATACATGCTAAAAGGTACAACTTCCTTAAGTTTTGTCCATGAGTGTATCTTTCAGAGTTATTGCCTGAATCCCGATATACATGCTAAAAGGTACAACTTCCTTAAGTTTTTTTCTAACAGCGTATCTTTCAGAGTTATTGCCTGAATCCCGATATACATGCTAAAAGGTACAGGCTTCCTCAAGTTTTGCCCGTGAGTGAAACCTTTTAGATTATCCCTACTAACGTGGTAGGCCATTTTGGTGAGTAATATAGCTGGTTACTACTTATACTGTAAATGCGCCACAGTAGGTAATAAGACCATATTATTGAAATGTTTGTAACGTTTCGGTAACAGCGTTGTTACCATGGTCTTGCTACCTTTTGTTTTTAAAACACAATTTAAAAAAAAAAAGCATATTTAATATTTATTTCAATAGATGATGCAAGACATTACAACGTGTTTTCTTAAAGATAAATTATATCTATAATTTCCAAAAAAACGAATTTAACTTTACATAACATCATGCAAATAAGGAAAATATTGTACACGTAGCACATTAGTTCCGTCATTAAACAAAAGGGAAATATATTCCAGGAATGACAATATAAATACAGCTAAAAATATTTTTTTTTCCTTCCTTCTTACACCATTTATTTTCCTGCGAGATTTTGTTTGAGATGGGGTGTTATGTAAACATTACAAATCACTGAGGCAATCTATTCTTGACTTCTGAAATCTTGAGATTGGTCATCAGATTTATTTATTTCGTGTCAGTTTACATTCGAGTCATTTTGTCCTGGCTATTTACATATGGCGAGTTGGTGGAGTTTTAGTTGATATTTATTCCGATAGATGGCGCTCTGCCTTCTAAAAATGCTTATTTGAGTGGTCAGGATATATGCCTATTTATTTATATTGTTATTCAATTTTCTTATCTTATTTTTTCTTATTTTTGTGTCCCTTTTCACAATAATACAGTAGAACTACCTCTCTGTAAAAGACAATATCTAGTTGCAAAGCTGAAGTGTTCTTTAAAGAGAGCAGCTACAGTATAACTACCTCTCTGTAAAGGACAACACCTAGTTGCAAAGCTGAAGTGTTCTTTAAAGAGAGCAGCTACAGTAGAACTACCTCTCTGTAAAGGACAACACCTAGTTGCAAAGCTGAAGTGTTCTTTAAAGAGAGCAGCTACAGTAGAACTACCTCTCTGTAAAGGACAACACCTAGTTACAGAGACAAAGTGTCCTATAGAGAGAGCAGCTACAGTTGAACTACCTCTCTGTAAAGGACAACACCTAGTTACAGAGCCAAAGTGTCCTTTAGAGAGAGTAGCTACAGTAGAACTACCTCTCTGTAAAGGACAACATCTAGTTACAGAGCCAAAGTGTCCTTTAGAGAGAGTAGCTACAGTAGAACTTCCTCTCTGTAAAGGACAACACCTAGTTACAGAGACAAAGTGTCCTTTAGAGAGAGTAGCTACAGTAGAACTTCCTCTCTGTAAAGAACAACACCTAGTTACAGAGACAAAGTGTCCTTTTGAGAGAGTAGCTACAGTAGAACTACCTCTCTGTAAAGGACAACACCTAGTTACAGAGACAAAGTGTCCTTTTGAGAGAGTAGCTACAGTAGAACTACCTCTCTGTAAAGGACAACACCTAGTTGCATAGTCAAAGTTTCCTTCGGAGAGAGCAGCTACAGTAGAACTACCTCTCTGTAAAGGACAACACCTAGTTACAGAGACAAAGTGTCCTTTTGAGAGAGTAGCTACAGTAGAACTACCTCTCTGTAAAGGACAACACCTAGTTACAGAGACAAAGTGTCTTTTAAAGAGAGAAACTACAGTAGAACTACCTCTCTGTAAAGGACAACACCTAGTTGCACAGACAAAGTGTCCTTTTGAGAGAGTAGCTACAGTAGAACAACCTCTCTTTAAAAGACAACACCTAGTTGCATAGTCAAAGTTTCCTTCGGAGAGAGCAGCTACAGTAGAACTACCTCTCTGTAAAGGACAACACCTAGTTGCACAGACAAAGTGTCCTTTTGAGAGAGTAGCTACAGTAGAACAACCTCTCTTTAAAAGACAACACCTAGTTGCATAGTCAAAGTTTCCTTCGGAGAGAGCAGCTACTGTAGAACTACCTCTCTGTAAAGTACAACACCTAGTTGCATAATCAAAGTGTCCTATAGGGAGAGGAGTCCTCTTACCGAAGAGTTGCCAATATGTAAAAAATGTAATTTTTTGGCAATGAAAACTGTCCTTTATAGAGAGGTGTTCTCTCAGGGTGGCTCAACTATAACGGCAAAACATCGCTAGAGGTAATTCCATTGGGACTGAACTATATGGTTATATTGTGTATATTTGGGGGAGATTTATGTTAGTTTCTTTTATAAGGGATGGTTATAACTATATCCTTGGGTGTTCATTTATTAGGAGTGTCCTCTTTTGGAGGTTCTACTGTAATATTTTGAATGCAATTTAGCAGACAAGTTCTAGAAATGGGTTTATAGAGCTAAGAGACGTCTGAAAAAAAGAGGAAGTAAGAAAGGAGAGCTGCTATCAGCTGACACGATGCGGAGCGCCACCTCCCTACGTCACCGTAGTGTCGTAACGCAGCATTCGGCGGGATGGCAGCGGCGGTTTGGTGGTGGGCTGCGGTCTACGTTCTGGGTTCCTGTGTAGCGGGGTTCAACATTTCCCAACCTACCGTCATCTTGAATCACGAATCTCCTGATATTGATCATCCAGCTTGGAAATTACAAGGTTACCATCTTGAAAAGATTCTTGAAGATGAAATACGTTCGACTCATTGGACTTTACAAATTGGTGAACCAACTGGACTTTCAGATGTTTATCCTATCTCAGCGTGGGTACGTTTAGAAAGTGAAGATACGTGGATAGCTGAAATTATGCAATCTACTTGGATCTGTTTGGACGTGGAGAATGTAATGAACTTCACGATGGATGTACGAGGAGTATTTCTTGGTTACGCTAAAGTGGTAGCTACTGTACGTCCAAGCTATGATCTCTGCACGGCTGGTCTACCAGACACTCCTGCTGATGAGGATTCAGTGTTCCACTTCACCGTCTCTATCATCCGAATCCTTCATCCAATGGTGATTGGCTTCACTGTTGTTATGATTCTCTTTGTTTCCTTCAACTACATCAATATGGGATGTCAGCTGGAGCTGGACCAAGTCTGGAGAGTCCTCAAAACGCCGATGGGACCTCTTATTGGCTTCGTATGTCAGTTCCTCTTCATGCCACTGGTAAGTCCATTTATCTATCTCTTTTTTTCTCCACATTTATCTCTTCCTTAATTACATTATAACATTGAAATTAAACAAATAAATCGGTAGAATAAAACACGACATTGAAAACTTCTCTCACTTCTCACTCGTCTTTCTTTTTTTCTCCATATTTCTCTTCCTCAATTACATTCTAACGTAAGAAACAAACAAATAATTGATAGAAATAAACACGACACTTAAAACTTCTCTCACTTCTCACACGTCTCTCTTTTTTTCTCCAAATTTCTCTTCCCCAATTACATTCTGACGTAGAAATTAAACAAATAATTGATAGAAATAAACACGACACTTAAAACTTCTCTCTTTTTTTCTCCAAATTTCTCTTCCTCAATTACATTCTAACGTAGAAATTAAACAAATAATTGATAGAAATAAACACTACACTTAAAACTTCTCTCACTTCTCACTCGTCTTTCTTTTTTTCTTCAAATTTCTCTTCCTCAATTACATTCTAACGTAGAAATTAAACAAATAATTGATAGAAATAAACACGACACTTAAAACTTTTCTCTTTTTTCTCTCCAAATTTCTCTTCCTCAATTACATTCTAACGTAAGAAACAAACAAATAATTGATAGAAATAAACACAAGAATTTTAAAACTACCACAATTCCATTTATTTATTTCGATAAAACTTGGCTACGAGCTTTCAAGCCAAAAAAACGTTTTTCTTCATCACCCTGATGTTATCGTAGCCCAGTTTTATCGCAATGAAGAAATATCGTATATCCTTAATTTTCGTGTTTATAAACAACTAGCCGAATGACCCGGGCAACGCCCGTGTTTTACCCGATTGAATGTTTTTATTCAAATACTATTTGTTACAATTATAAATTTGGCGCCTTTAATAAATGCATATATTAGTTAATAACTATAGCCTATGTGCTTTATCTGTCTATGTACTGTTGGCTTCCGTAGGCGTCTCTTACTGGGAAAAAGAAAGAGAGGATTCCATTTAGTTATTAACTAATATATGCATTTATTTAAGGAGCGACCCGCTCCAACACAATAGCTACAAAAACGAAAAAGCGAGTGGGGGGGCATGATGGGGGGGGGGGGCAAAGGTGGCGTGATCGTAGCCAACCAATAGGAGGGCGCCATTCAAAAAAAAAAAAAGCAAACGGTGACAGAGACGAAAACTGAGGAGATGAAGAATGACGCTCGTAACTGTATATAGAATAAGTAGTGACACACATCTGATTAGTACCATAAAAAGGCACCTCTCCCTTTAATTAGACATTAGAATAATACATTATATTTATCACCCTATAATTCTACTTCTGTATTATACTTTTTGAACAGTTCATAAATCCTCTCAAAACATCTATCTGTGACAATTGACAATTAAAAATGGTTTATTGACATCTAGTCAATGGTCAAGAGAGAGTTTACAGAGTTTAAAATAGTAGAGAAAATATATACATCAGAAGAGGCTTTCTCCGAAAGTACGTCTGGATCCTATCAGGAGCTTAGAATGGTCTTGAGTTCAGACTTTCGAGTTATGGAATCCGTGTCCCCAGCGATGACTATGTTGAGGAACTTGACAATCTTGTGTTTAGGTAAGGTATCCGCGAGGAAACTCTCCCTAAGATGGGGGTACAGGACCGCGACATCATTAATGGTCGTCCCTCAATTATATAGGGGCCTAAGGATAGTTTCATCGTTCAGTTGTTCAATTATGTCCATTAACTGATTCTCACGTTTCATTTCCTGCTCCTTCTGGAGCGTCGGGGCAGGTATTAGAGGCGGGGGGACTACTACGGCTGGACACCTATTTGTGTGTAAATTATATTTTATTATGTAATAATGAAAAAAATTATCACCCCTTCTTCTCCCCCAAGGGAAAAAAACTAGCTGTGATAAAGAATGTGTAAGTGTTATTTACAAATTCAGATTTGACAAATTCAGACAAAAAGCCAACAACCTGCATACCATATGAAAAAATAGTACAAATGTGATATTGTACTGGGATAAGGTGCATACATTAAGAAAAAAGGCATCTCCTTATCGTGCAACTGAAAGATGCTGATAGCATGCGCCATCTATCGGAATAAATATCAACTATTCTCGTTGATTTTTAATTATTCCAGAATTGTCCAAATACCCATTCTTGATTTGGCCATTTATTTGGCATATTTAGCCAATTCTGGAATGATAAAAAATCAACGAGAATAGTTGATATTTATTCCGATAGATGGCGCAAGCCATCAGCAACTTTCAGTTGCACTGTATACCATGGTTTCAGGTTATGACCCTCATCAGTACAGGGGCGGCTTCATTTCCATGACAATCTACGAAAGGGGTTATGAAATCGTTCGAATTTACCAGAAAGGTATATCAAGTAAGAAGTTTCAGAAGATGAGTTTCTTTTAATTGTAAAACGTTACAAGCTTTCGGGCAAAAGCCCTTCGACAGGCAAGATATAACTACATTACACTACAGATAGTGTAGTTATATCTTGCCTGTCGAAGGGCTTTTGCCCGAAAGCTTGTAACGTTTTACAATTAAAAGAAACTCATCTTCTGAAACTTCTTACTTGATATACCTTTCTGGAAGAGTCTTCGACCTTTACCAAAAAGTGTTTAAGCTGGTGAAGTAGAAAGAGCTGGTTTCCATGCTAGAATACAACATGAAGTTGAGGGAGGATTTTGGTAAATTGGACCGATTTCATGAATCTTCTCGTAGTAGGATGTTATGAAATCGAAGCCGTCCCTGTACTGATGAGTGTCATAGCCTGAATTCATGGTATACAGGTTATTGGCTTTTTGTCTGAATTTGCTAAAACTTATATTGTGACTCATTCTTTATCTCGACTAGTAAAGGGTTTTTTTTTACTAAGATGATAATCACACACACACAAAAACCTTTATTAAGACACACAGGTCTTACAGAGGATTCTCCTTGGGGTTACAAGACGGAGAAACCTATGAAAGTGAGAAATATACAAAGGGGTAAAAATGGAGAAAGATTATATACACATGATAAATATATACAGATTATTATTTGAATGATCCTATGGAAAATAAGAATATGGATTTGGAAATATGGATGGAAGAAGTGGAGAGCGAAAAGAGGAAGAAAAGAAAACAGGTATTTACATATGGAACATACATATAATGGAACAAGTCAATTTAAGCTCTTCTGCTCACACAGCACAGGTGGACTATGGCTTTTTTTCAAGAAATCTTTAAGAGATTTTCCTGGAAAATCCGAGTGTTCAGAGTTGTAAGGTAAACACCGTTTTATCGGTGTGGGGGGTTACTAAGATGATAAACATAAATCTTTTTTGGTACATGAATATCATCCTTCCCCAACTTTATGCTATATATATGTACCACACACACACAAAAGAGGCACTTCTCCCTTTAAAATACATTAGAAAACATATTTTGTTCGTCACCCTATTATAATAGTGTCGCGGCTTGACTCTACCGGTTCTTCTGCGACAACGCTTCGTGGATCACCTACTCAGGCTCCCGTTGCCTTCCTCTGCAGCTCTTCACTGCAGGCCACCCAAAGACGTCCTGAGAACCACCTCTCCAGTTGAACTCCCTTCCTCTGGCAGTATCTCTCGGCCTTACCACTGATGGGGGGGACACAAAAAAATGTGCCACAATACCCGTTCTTTCTTTATCACTGCCATTATATATGGTTCATACTTGGGTGATGAATCAAAATGTATTGTTTTAATGTATTTTGAAGGGAGAGGTGCCTTTTTTGGTACATTAATACCATCCTCTTGCATGTTATATACATATACACTCATGGACAAAACTAAAGGAAGTTGTACCTTTCAGTATGTATATTTGGATTCATACAATAACTCTGAAAGATATTTGATACAACAATGACCTTAATAAAGACACACGAGATAACCAAGTGTGAACAAAATTACCTCTTGTCTCCTTCAAAAAATAGACGACCGGTGACATCAAAGACTTTCCACTTTCTTAAGTTTTGTCCATGAGTGTATATACATATACATATGTATTTATAAATTAAGTTGCCATCTATCGTTAAAATTTGTAACAATAATTTTGGCAATGTTTTTCTTTTCACATATATCATCAAATAATATCTCTACAGACCTTACTGGCTCCAGAACACATTTTGGCTTGCATTAGATGCACTAAACAGGACCTTTGGGAGAGGCCACTGCTCATCATGAAACAGCTCGAGGAGCATGAACTCATGGAATTCGTGTAATCTTTACACAAGGGGGGGATAAGAAACAACAACAACAACAATAATATATCTATAGACCTTACTGCTATGATAAAAGGTGTTGAACGAGAGGGATTGGCTCATCAGTGGTGAACCCTCTCAGCGGTTTCGCCAATTTAATTTCCAGACCGCTCTACTATTGTATTGGATTGGGTTTCTAATATACCCTATGTATTTACTATGGAAGGTACACATGTATATGAAAAAAAAAGGAAAAGAAATGGATAAATAAAAATAAAACTAAATGGGGAAAGACTCTCCATCTCTGCTTCCCCTCTCTTCAATTAATTATTTTCCGAATAATTCAGTTTCTTCACTTCTCTTATTTTAAAAGCAGCTTTAAAAACATCTAAAGTAAGTTAAACAATTAAAAAGGTTTCCATAGATGATTTCATTTTTATTTTAAAACCTTCTTAAGCTTCCAGGTATCTCTGTCCTTTTACAGGAGAACCTATATAATGAATAAAACGTCTCCTGATGTCAAACTTAGCATCAGGCGGTGTTTTAACCATTATATAGGTTCTCTTATAAAAAGGCAGAGATACCTGAAAGCTTATGACGGTTTTAAAATAAAAAGAAACTCATTTACGGAAACCTTTTTAATTATTAATTAATGTCCAGAATATATAAATTAATTGATCTAAAGTAAGTGTAGACACACAAATGGTGTTTTTTATTAAGTTAGAAAGTATTTATAATATACAAATCTCCCAATGGAGATAAAATTCTTCATAGAGTTTTTAAAGAATTTAATCTCGATATCTTAGCTTCCCTATGTGCACAAGGTGCAAAACTGAAGAGGCCACTACCCAACATATACTAAATTTTGAAAATAGTGCAATCCATACTTGAGTCATTAGATAATAAAAGGCATATATTGGATTTAATTAAAGATTTATTTTGCCAATATTTCGGCTGGCTGAACGCCAACCTTTATCGAGGCATTACATTTTTGTATACACAAACTCAGCGCCGCATAGTGTTCCTGAGTTTGTGTATACAAAAATGTAACGCCTCGATAAAGGTTGGCGTTCAGCCAGCCGAAATATTGGCAAAATAAATCTTTTATTAAATCCAATATATGCCTTTTATTATCTAATATACTAAATTGTATTGGAAAGGACAAATGATCCCTGTACAGAGAACCAAGAAGAGTTCTTGAACTTCTTTATGAGCACGACCTCCAAGATCTTGTCTAATTTAAACTAATAAAAGGATAAGAAAAAAAAAACTCTTGATATCTTTAAAATACTTTTCAAATTTCACTATGAATTTTTTGCACCGAGGGTCACAGACGAGGTGAAACCCACATTGTCGCCGCCATCTTTTGGAAAAAAGACCTTGGCCTGGTACCCACACTTGACCGAGATTTTACCTTCCAATTGACCAATAAGAAAACAGAAGTCATTCGACCAAAAATTCCTTTGACCTTCAATACAAGGTCTTAATTGCATAATAAATAACCAAAAAAGAATCTATTTAGATTTTAGCTAACTACATTTAACTAGTAAATAATGAAAGGGTGCATCTTTTGGTATATGAATATTATCCTTCCGCAAATTCTGTGGCCGAAATATCTCTTATTTAAAAAAAAAAATATTACACCTATCCCCCGATTTACACGGTACTTGTTTTACACGTTTTCGCTTTTACACGGTTTCCAAATAAGTTTGTTTTTTTATCGCACTATACTAAATGCTACTGTGATTGAACACATGCGCTGTGTAAACATCTCACGAGGAATCCCGAGCTTATGTGCTGACTACATATTTTAACCTGTCAATGCATTTTATTTTTATTTCTGTGTACACCTATCCCCCGATTTACACGTTTTTCTCAGGAACGTATCTACCGTGTAAATCGGGGGATAGGTGTATTTGGCAAGTTAAAAAGAAGTCTTAGAGGAGGGGTCGGTAAACTGCGAGCCACATGCGGCTCTTTGGATGTGAAGCTGTTTATATAGTTCCATATGTAAATATTATTTATGTGAGTACTATTTATTGTTGACAAGAAAAAAATGTTGTGTCTCTTTAAAATTTTGTAAATTGTAATTTTTGACTTTTCCGACTCAAAAGTTTGCTTACCCGTGTCTTAGAGCCTTATGTCGAAGATCCTAAGAAACTATGTTGCAATCAAACCTATGGCATTTAAAGACAGTCTTCTTCTTGGAAGATCTTAGCTACCGTTTCGACCTTGACCTTTGACACCCATTCATCTTTACTCACCAGACGAGAGAGCACTTCTCTCAACTTGTTATTTATGCAAATGAGTTTTAAAACGACTTACCAATACGCCAAATCAGGTGTCCTTAAAGAGAAATATTTTTTTACTACAAAATTGTATAGAATTTTAGATAATATGTAAATATGAAAATCGATCAATTGCAATCAAGAAATAAGCTAATATGCAAATCAAGTTATTTGTGTTTTAGGAAATTTGTACTAATGTATGATTATTTTAAATATATCTTTTTTTTTTCTACTGTCTTTACTGAAATTATAAAAATAATTGTGGGGGTCTGGCTCATCAGTGGTGAACCCTCCTAGCGGTTTCGCCAGTTTAATCTATCATACTGCTCTATTATTGTATTTTGCTGTTTTGCTTTTATACTAATACTAAAGATAAACTTTTGGTAAAAGTTATTTAATTATTTTTATCATTACAATAAAGGCAGTAGAAAGCAAAAGGTTTATTTAAAAGAAAATACCTATCATAAATATTGCTTTACCATCCTCCTGACAATTCTGGAGTTGATTTTGAACCGGCGAGCGATGTCACCATCGTCGGTCAGGTGCAAAATCGTAGGGCGATGAGGTGAGGGACGCATAATTAAAAAACAATAAAGGACGTTGGAATCTTTGCTTTCTAGGCACACAGTTTATTAGCCTTTCGAAACACCACGAATTCACACGTCCGCGCGCTTTAAATATTATTCTCAAGTTTATAAATAAAGAAGACCATACAGCCATCCTGTAGTGTGTTACTTCTTCTTTCCCTGGCCACCCAGGCCCCTCCAACAGTACACAATGTATTATTATATAAAAGGGCGAATATTTGCTTTCTATGCATACAGTTTATTAGCCTTTCGAAACACCACGAATTCACACGTCCACGCGCTTTAAATATTATTCTCAAGTTTATAAATAAAGAGGACCATACAGCCATCCTGTAGTGTGTTACTTCTTCTTCCCCTGGCCACCCAGGCCCCTCCAACAGTACAATGTATGATTATATAAAATGGCGTACCTGGATCTGTAAAGAATGTATATAGTACTTTGTATATATTCCGCTTTATCAAAATTCGAAACTATTTTAAAGGCGTAAGATTCTTTTTGAAATTAAACAATTTCTACTGACCTTACTGCAATGGAAAATTTAATGGGAGAAGCTGGCTCATCAGTGGTGAACCCTCCCAGCGGTTTCGCCAGTTTAATCTACCATACCGCTGTTATATTGCATTTTTGGAACTTCCTTTTATAGTGATACTGTTGATAGACTCTTGGAATGGGTATTTTAGATGAACTATGGACATAAGCTTTGAGGACGGTAGAATTACATACAATTATAAATATATAATATGCTTCAAGCAATCGCTCTTCCGCAAATATCAAATTGTTTCTTTAATTAGAACATTTATAATATATAATTATATGTGTCCATCGGGGCTCAAAAATCATCTATTATGGTTAGCAACCCCGTAAATAAAGATATTTCCTACTTCTTCAGTGTTGTGGTTGATTTTCAACTACAGTTCAGCTCTGTACGACTGGGATAGAAATATGGTGGATAAAACGCTCCAACATGTAAGTTGATAACACGGGACAACTTGAATATGGTCGTTGTTGTTGTTGTCGTGTCCAAAGAAGAGTCTCAGATGTCTCCATGCATCTCCATCACAGCAGCAGCAATATCCACTATCTTGGGTGTGTAAAGCTGCTGCTCTAGGTCCATGTCAATTTTCTGCAAGGCTGCGGCCATTGCTGGACATGAGAATATGTGAGTAGGTGTTAGTTCCACACCAGGACAGTTGTTGCATGCTCTATAGGTTCTTGTGCCATCTGGATGTATTGTCATTCCTTTATAGTGTTTTGTTCTAAGTCTTGTTATAGTTTTTGTCAGTTTTCTCTCAGAGTTTATTTCACATACTTGAATATGGTCGTTGATAGAAAGAAAATGTTTTTCAGATTTGAGTTATCATCACACCGAGTAAACCCGGTCCTGTTCCAAAATAACTTTATTAAGTACCACTCAAAAAGCAACAACAACAACAACAACAACAAAAAGCCTTTATTGAGGACCTCTCGTCCTATATAGGATTCGCCAGTTTACAGAGTAATTGAAGAGAAGAGAACTAAGAATACAGAGATATATGTAGTAGGTATAGTATAGTATTTTCTACACTGTGACTATATACAACAGCAGCAACATGCCTTTTACTGGAATCAAAGTCCCATACAGGATTCGTCATTCTAATCCTGACATAGATTATTTGCATATAATTATTTACATCAATTAGATTATGTATATAGCCTCCTCTTCTCTTCAGCCGTCTTCCAGAATTTGAACAATGCAAAAGCTCCAGCTCTGTTTCTCACACCTCATTCAAAAGGAGCTCCAAAGAGAGTCCCTCAAGGCCTATTTCACTGAGGAGCACTTCTCGTTCGTCTTTCAGCCCCATACATGGGTACCACTCAAAAAGAACAATCTAGCTTATGTTATTTACATGAGAAATATGAACCGGTTCTTCACAGAAAAAAAGTACAATACGGGGTTCTATCCCGGTTCATGGTTGTCGGGAATCGAGGGTTTTAACCACTTGTTCACCAACGCTTAGTGGGTAGAACCTTAGAAAATGTATTATTTTTATCAAAAAAATATTATAAAAGTTGAAATTGTATTGGGATCAGGTTGATAAATTTAATAAAAAAGACACACACACACAAAAACCTTTATTAAGACACACAGTTCTTACAGAGGATTCTCCTTGGGGTTAAAAGACGGAGAAACCTATGAAAGTGGGAAATATACAAAGGGATAAAAATGTAGAAAATTATATACACATGATAAATATATACAGATTATTATATAATTTATATAATTTATATAATTTAAATTATTATATAATTTTTTGAATGAAGTATGAGAGGGTGAAAATATGAAGAGTAATGGCGAACGGAAAAATAAAAGTGTCCAGGTGCGGGAATCGAACCCACAACCTTCTGCTTACCGGGCAGGTGCCATGTCCACTAGTCTACCCTGGACATATTTCTCCGTTCGTAAATATTATATAAAGTAATTTTAAAATACAATATAACGCGGCTGATGATTGTAAAACGAAAATTGCAATTATACCGCGAATGTTTCTTTTATACAAAAATCGAAATAGCGATTACAATCATCAGCCGCGTTATATTGTATTTTAACATTAGCTTTTCACAAATTATAGAAAACAGCACAGACAATAGATGTAATACAGATGATGTATCCAACTTGAAGAAAGGTCAATCTTAATTTCCACTTTCTGTAGATAACTGCTATGTTTACTTCTGTTTATACCTATCTGGGAGAATTCTGTATTGGACGAGTGTTCTTAATAAAGGCTTTTTGTTGTTGTAACTAAAATTTTACTGATGATTTTCGCCATCTATCGGAATAAACATCAACGGATCGTTTACAAACAACCATTAGTTGATATTTATCCCGATAGATGGAGCAAGTCATCAGCAACTTTTAATTTCACACAAAATCAGGATATACCTTTATCTTTGTTATTACTTTGCCAGCAAAAAACATGAACAGCGTAATAATTGTTTTTCCCACGAAATTTCTCTTTTTTCAGATTTCTTTTTTTAAATTATTATTATTATTACAGAAGCACGAAGTCTATCAGACTATTGTGCTATATTAGAATTATTTACATATATATATCTTTAATTATTTACACGATGAATTAGTAATGATTTATAAATCTGTGTACAAATTGCTCTAAACTTGCCAAAGTGTTCATAAGATTGAGTATATACAGAAAGATGGTATTATGTCAAAGTAAGCAAGTACAATTTGGTTAGTCAGAGGGCAAGCCAACAAAAGATGCTCTGGTGTTTTAACATCTAGACAGCATTCACATGTTGGATCATTTATAACTCTCAAGTCAAAGAGAAATTTAAAATGGAATGTTGGTTGTAGATATGTAAATAGAGATTAAATATGTATATATAAAAAGAGAATAGATATAAATAAAGTGAATATAGGATAATCTTATTAAATCAATAGGCAATCATGTTTAAACTTCTGGGGTATCATGATATTATCTTAAGTGGGACATGATAAGTTATCACGAGGAGGTAGCGTGGACTTCCACTGAAGTCGTCCAATTTGTCCCATTGATGATAGGACAAACTCATCATCATTTGACACACAAACCGTAGATCTTAGAAACTATTTATAAGAAAATTTTGCCAGAGGAGACATTTTGATCTCTAATGTGCGTGTGTGATTAATAAATAAAAATACCCTTTAAAAAATACACTAAAATGGATTAAATTAATATTTCAGCTACCACTATTGAATATATTTATACGAGCAAAAATGAAATCGGCGGGGAACGATCTAAATATATTGAGTGAAAAGGTAAAAAATTGGTAAAAATGAGAACTTGCTAATCAATTGTTTTATATTAAATCAAATTTAGATGATCATGTTCTCCGCTGCTTTTATTTTTTGCTAATATAATTATATTTTTAAATAAAAAGGTATATATTGGATCAATTGAAGGATTAAATCAATATTTAGAGACATTGATCCAATATATTTATTTAAATATTTATTTATGGATTTTCAAAATAATTCTATTTATTCAATGGTTGTAGCTGAAAGCCTCCCTTTTAGTATATCTATATATATAAAATTGAATGTCTGTCTGTCTGTCTGTCTGTTTGTCTGTTTGTCTGTGGTCTGTGTGTACTCTATAGATTCAAAAACCGTACATCCAATCGCCGTGAAATTTTGGGATATTATTAGGCATATCCCCGGAAAGGTTTACGAAAAATAATATCTTGAATATCTTTAATATCCTTAGAGTTATTTGCAGATTTGTAGCTTTAACTCGCAAGCAACGCCACCATTGAGACGGAGATAGGCTTAAGTTTGCTGCTCCTGATGACCTTGGGTCTGCCCCACCCCGTGAGAGAATGGATTCGCCCGGCCGCCGGCCGACAGTCCAAGTACCCACCGACCAATCAGGGCAGAGTTGGTGACACAGCTATGCCAAGTAGACAAGAAAAAAAGCCTCGCGGGAGCTTGCCCAAGATGACCTCCGGGAACTTTGTCCATCTTCCATAAACGACCATGAATTTATTCAACCTTATCGAGTATTTTTCAAGGGACCGGGAAAAAATGTTCACTAGATAAAACGATGATTTTGTAATGTAGAAAATTAGGAAAGACAAAATTCAGAATGACACGGCACACAGGGACCGGGAAAAAATGATCACTTTATCAGTTTCAAATTATCAAAATATATCTATTTCTTTTTATAAGTTTATAGAGAATTGTTTTAACAAATGTTCGTTAGACAGACCTTTACTCGGGTACCGATTAATATTGATTTTATTCAACTTATCGAGTATTTTTCAAGGGACCGGGAAAAAATGTTCACTTTATCGAGAGATTCGTTAGACAAACCTTTACTCGGGTAAAACACGGGCGAAGCCGGGTACATCCGCTAGTTTTTAATAAAAACCTTTTTTTTTAAACGTATTTTTATCAATTAATTATTTTCTTCAATATGCTGTGTTACACCATTAATTAAATTTGATAAAAGTTTGCTATTTGCTACCGCTCAAAACACGGTATTTTAACAAATTTAATCTTCCCTAAATAAAAAAAAAAAGATGCGAATAATGCCTGGATGATTGTAATTAATGTCATATACAGAAAGATACGGTTTCTTTTGGATATTTTTCACAAATGGATACATCGGGTAATAAAAATAAATTTCACAATCTGTCTTTTTATCTTCTTGAGGAAACATGAAGAGTTCCGGCTTTTTCAATCTTTACCTTTTTTTTTGGTTTGTTTTTGCTTTACATGTAAAAAAAATATTACTATTTTAAAAATGATTTCTGTAAAATATTTTTTTGGATTATTTGAATATTTCGAAATTGAATTTTGAAATGCCTTTTTAATTAAAGATTTATTATATTTATGGATTGCTCTATTTTAAAAAGAAAAAAAATATATGTTCATATTTATCTCAAAGTTTAGGATGGCAAATTTATTTAACCAAGCGATATTTTTCATATTTTCACATAGACAAAAGTTCAAAATTCCCATCCCTGAACACTTTATTTTTCCGTTTATCATTACTCTTCATGTTACGATGTACTAGAGCGCCATCTGTTATCAAATTATAAAACTATTTTAGAGGCGTATTATTCTTTTTAAAATAAAACAATTTCTACTGTCCTTACTGCGATGTAAAAATTAAAGGGAGGGCCTGGCTCATCAGTGGTGAACCCTCCCAGCGGTTTCGCCAGTTTAATCTACCATACCGCTGTTATATTGCATTTTTGGAACTTCCTTTTATAGGTGACTGTTGTTAAACTCTTGGAATGGGTATTTTAGAAGAGCTATGGACATAAGCTTTTAGGACAGCAGAAATTTTTACATCGCAGTAAGGACAGTAGAAATTGTTTTATTTTAAAAAGAATAATACGCCTCTAAAATAGTTTTATAATTACTCTTCATAATTTATCCTTTCATACTTCATTCCTAAGGATAGAAATAATCGTTATTTCTCCTTAAAATAAATTTAGAATTTTCGTTCAAAAGAAACACATGCGGGATATTTTCAAATGTCGTTCTAAAAGTACAAAATGTCTATATTCAAGGACAGGCGTACTTTATATACTTATCTCCTCCAGGGATAAGAACAGACGGCGGATGACCAGGCAGAGAGATAAGAATCCTAGCGTCTGCCAAATCCATCATCTACCGGTACTTCGTACAGGTTAGGCTGACCGGAGGACCCGCTCATCGCCTGGGAAAGAAGGCTCACTCGCCGGGGCACATCCCCCGCATGATCATCTATATTTTAGTTTTATTTCCATTTTTAATGTAAATTATTGACAAGAAGTCAATAAAATTTGTTTCAATTGTCAGAGAGATAAGAAATATGGAATCATTCTTATTGATGTACAATACTTCAAATAAGGCGGAAATCGTGATTCAAAACTTCTTGAAATGTTTCAACCATTTATTTATAGTTGTGATAAACTGGGCCTTCTCCTGTGGTACCTACAGCAATGTTCTCAGGATAGAATTTTTAAAAAACATTATTATAAAGTATGATGCATTGTGTCGCGGTCTCACGCAATTCTGGCCTCGACTACCCGTTTCATGATTTTTCAAGATGCCTGAATGACCAATTTTTTGGTCGTTGAGGTACAGCTTGCACCACGCTGATGAGGGCCAACAGCCCGAAATGCGTACGTGGTTAGCTTTTCTTGATTAATCAAGAAAGGGTAATTGGCCAATTCTGGAATAATTAGAAGTCAACGAGAATAGTTGATATTT
This sequence comes from Cordylochernes scorpioides, assembly GCA_030710605.1. Lineage (NCBI taxonomy): Eukaryota > Metazoa > Arthropoda > Arachnida > Pseudoscorpiones > Chernetidae > Cordylochernes > Cordylochernes scorpioides. The sequence continues at coordinate 6,966,592 of CP092882.1, read as the reverse complement.
ATTCCGATAGATGGTACAAGCCATCAGCAACTTTTAGTTGCACGATAAGGAGATGCCTTTTTCATAATTTATGCACCTTATCCCAGAACAATATCACATTTGTACTATTTTTTAACATTATTATAAAGATTTGTTAGTTCTACTTTCAATAAAAAAAATCCATTTTGTATCGATATTGAAGTGAAAAAAATGAAACTTCCAGGGATAAGCTTCTTTAAAAAAAAAATTAAGATTTCTAGAGAGAAAGAGAGAGAGACAATTTGACAATTCACATAATTTATTGACATCTTGTCAATACAATGTTAAAGTGCAAATATCCGCACAAATCAGGGGAAAAAATTTAACAAAAGTTAAAAAAAAGACATCAAAATTAAATATATATGTACATCAGACAGAACCCTCAATGAAGGGACATCTGGAATTGAGCTTCACAAGCCACCTTAAAATCGGATAGCTTCTGCGTTATGTAGTGGTCAGTGTCCCCAATAATCGTTATTCCACGGTCGAGGAGCTCCGCGAGAGAGAGAAAGAGAAAGATTTCGGGAATGAAAACCTTTCTACGTAAGAAAATACGGTACGTTGAGTCTCTCCAATAGGAGACACGAGTTATACAGCTTTACAATAGAAAATACCTTTCCTTGATTAATCAAAAAAAGGTATTTTACCAATTCCCAAAAATTCTCAAAAGAAAAAATCCTCCGCAATATATATAGACCAATACCTCGCTTTGCGTCGTTTCGTTTTCGTTTTTTCGAAGTTGCGTCGCTGCTTAATTTTTACTGATTTTCACTGTGCGTCGTTAGATTTTCGAAGTTGCGTTGTTTTGGATTCGAGTCTTTAATTTTTTTTTTTTTGATTTTTTTTTTTCCTAAAATATGGCAACACCTTTGTTTTTGATTGCGCCTTCACATATTTTCACTTTGCGTCGTTTCAATTTACGTCGTGTTTTTTTGGAACGTAACCCCGACGCAAAGCGAGGTATGGGTGTAAATAATTTTAAAAAATGGGTTTCGAGAGTAAGTTTCTTGTTTATTGTATATTATTCTTAAGCTTTCGGGTATCACAAATCTTTAACAGGAATATACAATAAACAATATCTTATAATCCTGTAGAAGGGGTTGTAATACCCGGAAGCTTAAATTTATTATAAAATAAAACAAGAAATCCACTCTCGGAAACCATTTTGTTTGTTATTCATAATTCCCAATACACAGTAAACTCTCCTATAACGCGATTAATATGTTCCGTGTTGTATGAAATCGCGTTATAGGAATTCGCGTTGTACGAAATAAAACTTGTATAACGCGAATGTTGTTAGGGTAAATTGTTAGTGACAAATATCGCGTTGTACGAAAATTCACGTTGTATAAATAAATTTGTCGCACATTTTTTTTATCGCGTTGTACGAAATCGCGTTGTAAAAACTCACGTTATAGGAGAGTCTACTGTAATTAAAAGAATCAATGATTAGTTGATAGTTATTATGACAAATGGCGCAATTCATTAACAACTTTTAGTTACACAAACAGGAGATGCTTTTATCTTAATTTATCAACATGAACCCAGTACAATTTCACACACTTTTGTATTTTTTTCATATCTTTACAAGAATTCGATAGAAGTAATAGATAGGCCACATATGGGTAGATTCTTCCTATACCAGAGAGGCTTGGAGGGTTTAACTTCAGAACAAAGAGGAAGATGGTCAACAGAAGTAGCTGATTTGTTGTTGTCGTATCCAATGAAGAACCTCAGATATATCCCGCACACTTTACTACTATTTCTTCATATCTTTACAAGAATTCGATAGAAGCAAGAGTTAGGCCACATATGGGTAGATTCTTCTTATACCAGAGAGGCTTGAAGGGTTTAACTTCAGAACAAAGAGGAAGATGGTCAACAGAAGTAGCTGATTTGTTGTTGTCGTGTCCAATGAAATACCTCAGATATATCCCGCACACTTTACTACTATTTCTTCATATCTTTACAAGAATTCGATAGAAGTAATAGCTAGGTCACATATGTGTAGATTCTTCCTATACCAGAGAGGCTTGGAGGGTTTAACTTCAGAACAAAGAGGAAGATGTTCAACAGAAGTAGCTGATTTGTTGTTGTCGTGTCCAATGAAATACCTCAGATATATCCCGCACACTTTACTACTATTTCTTCATATCTTTACAAGAATTCGATAGAAGTAATAGCTAGGTCACATATGTGTAGATTCTTCCTATACCAGAGAGGCTTGGAGGGTTTAACTTCAGAACAAAGAGGAAGATGGTCAACAGAAGTAGCTGATTTGTTGTTGTCGTGTCCAATGAAGTACCTCAGATATCTCCCGCACACTTTACTACTATTTCTTCATATCTTTACAAGAATTCGATAGAAGTAATAGCTAGGTCACATATGTGTAGATTCTTCCTATACCAGAGAGGCTTGGAGGGTTTAACTTCAGAACAAAGAGGAAGATGGTCAACAGAAGGAGCTGATTTGTTGTTGTCGTGTCCAATGAAGTACCTCAGATATCTCCATGCATCACAGCAGCTCTAACGAACTGACATCATAACATCAATGGACGGAATTATCTCTCAAGGAACTATATACAGATTACCACTCAATACAACAACATTTAATGAAAACTTTTCATTTGAACTACAATACTAAATAGAGGAATAAAGGCTGAAATCACAGATTTCTACAGAAATGGTCTTCTTAAGTACAACAATATTTCATGAAAACATTTCAATTGATCTACAATCCTAAATAGAGAAATATAGGTTGAAATCACAGATTTCTACAGAAATAGTCTTCTTCAATACAACAACATTTAAAGACGAACTTTTCATTTGAACTACAATCCTAAAAAGAGGATTTTGAGTTGAAAAACAAAGATTTCTACAGGGATGGTCTTCTTCAATACAACAACATTTAATGAAAACTTTTCATTTGTGAACTACAATCCTAAATAGAGGATTATAGGTTGAAAAACATATATTTCTACAGAGGAATGATTTTCTTCAATACAACAACATTCAATGAAAACTTTTAGTTTGAACTACGATACTAAATAGAGGAATATAGGTTGAAATTACATATTTCTACAGAAATGATCTTCTTCAATACAACAACCTTCAATTCAAACGTTTCATTTGAACTACAATCCTAAATAGAGGATTATAGGTTGAAATTACAGATTTCTACAGAAATGATCTTCAATACAACAACATTCAATGAAAACCTTTCATTTAATCTACAATCCTAAATAGAGGATTATAGGTTGAAAAACGAAGATTTCTACAGGAATGATCTTCAATACAACAACCTTCAATGAAAAACTTTTAGTTTGAACTACAATACTAAATAGAGGAATATAGGTTGAAAACGAATATTTCTACAGAGGAATGATCTTTAATACAACAACCTTCAATGCAAGCTTTTAGTTTGAACTACAATCCTAAATAGAGGAATATAGGTTGAAAAACACAGATTTCTACAGGAATGATCTTCTTCAGTACAACAACATTCAATGAAAACTTTTCATTTGAACTACGATACTACTAATAGAGGATTATCGTTTTAAAAACGAAGATTTCTACAGGAATGATCTCATGAGTATAAGTCAACGTTCTTTGGAGATAAAGTGAATCTACTGCTGTGGCATCTACTTCGATGTTTTCAGGACAGAAGTATCGCCGATAGCTGAGCTATCTTATCTTCTGCTTGTTTGTCTCGCAATGTCTTGGTATAGTACTTCCCCTCCGGGTCTTCTTCCCGGACACTAGGGACATCCTCTTTTGAATCCTTCTTCCTCTTCTTTTTTTAGTAGAACATCGTGGCACATCGTTTTTTTAGGACATCATTTTTTCCATAAAGAAACATTGGGAGTAGAGCAGGAAAATATACATTTTAAGATACAAAGCAATAACGTGCCATTCATATACAGTAGAACTACCTCCCTGTAAAGGACAACACCTAATTGCAGAACCAAAGTGTCCTTTAGAGAGAGCAGCTACAGTAGAACTACCTCTCTGTAAAGGACAACACCTAATTGCAGAACCAAAGTGTCCTTTAGAGAGAGCAGCTACAGTAGAACTACCTCTCTGTAAAGGACAACACCTACTTACAGAGCCAAAGTGTCCTTTAGAGAGAGCAGCTACAGTAGAACTACCTCTCTGTAAAGGACAACACCTAGTTGCAGAGCCAAATTGTCCTTTAGAGAGAGCACCTACAGTAAAACTACCTCTCTGTAAAGGACAACACCTAGTTGCAGAACCAAAGTGTCCTTTAGAGAGAGCAGCTACAGTAGAACTACCTCTCTGTATAGGACAACACCTAGTTACAGAGCCAAATTGTCCTTTAGAGAGAGCACCTACAGTAGAACTACCTCTCTGTATAGGACAACACCTAGTTACAGAGCCAAATTGTCCTTTAGAGAGAGCACCTACAGTAGAACTACCTCTCTGTAAAGGACAACACCTAGTTGCAGAACCAAAGTGTCCTTTAGAGAGAGCAGCTACAGTAGAACTACCTCTCTGTAAAGGACAACACCTAGTTGCAGAACCAAAGTGTCCTTTAGAGAGAGCAGCTACAGTAGAACTACCTCTCTGTATAGGACAACACCTAGTTACAGAGCCAAATTGTCCTTTAGAGAGAGCACCTACAGTAGAACTACCTCTCTGTAAAGGACAACACCTAGTTGCAGAGTCAAAGTGTCCTTTAGAGAGAGCAGCTACAGTAGAACTACCTCTCTGTAAAGGACAACACCTAATTGCAGAACCAAAGTGTCCTTTAGAGAGAGCACCTACAGTAGAACTACCTCTCTGTAAAGGACAACACCTAGTTGCAGAGCCAAAGTGTCCTTTAGAGAGAGCAGCTACAGTAGAACTACCTCCCTGTAAAGGACAACACCTAATTGCAGAACCAAAGTGTCCTTTAGAGAGAGCAGCTACAGTAGAACTACCTCTCTGTAAAGGACAACACCTAATTGCAGAACCAAAGTGTCCTTTAGAGAGAGCAGCTACAGTAGAACTACCTCTCTGTAAAGAACAACACCTAGTTACAGAGCCAAATTGTCCTTTAGAGAGAGCACCTACAGTAGAACTACCTCTCTGTAAAATACACCTAATTGCAGAGCCAAATTATCCTTTATGGAGAGATGTCTTCTTATCGGAGAGTTACTAAATAGTAAAAATGGTAATTTTGACAATGAAAACTGTCCTTTGTAGAGAAGTGTCCTCTAGTGCGACTGTCCTCTCTTGGAGGTTCTACTGTATAGGAAATTACTTGAATGAGAGAGAGAGAACGAACAAATCCCATCCCATTCCCATCCCTGGACACTTTTATTTTTCCGTTCATCATTACTCTTCACAATTCATCCTTTCATACCTCATCCATAAGGTTAGAAATAATCGTTATTTCTCTTTAAAATAAAATTTTGATTTTTCGTTGAAAAGAAACACATGCGGGATAATTTTCAAATGTCGTTTTACAATCACAAGCTGCATTATATTGTATTGTATTATAAATTTATTATTCCCCAAGATTTTATATTCAGACTTTAAACAACCCTCTACCCATGATCCATTCATGTATAGATATGCCTGATATTTATGTATAATACATTGTGTGTTGTATATTCTTTTTTCACTTGTACGAATCTAAATATTTGTCTCAATACTTCTAATTATTGTTCTTTAAGAAAAGGAACTTCTTATTCTCGTTTTTGCTTGTATATAAGTTTATACCAAGCCATTTTTATATTCTTCCCCTCTAATACATAGTAAATAATATTTATGATTATTTTTACTATTACTGTTATTTATACAACAACAGCAACACAAAGGCTTTTATTAGGGCCCATTGCCCTGTATGGATTCGCCACACAACAACAAAACAATACAGCAATTCCTCTCCCTTTCCCCTTGTGCACGCGAGTCTTTGTGTGAAAAGGGATTTATTTAGACATCTGTTCTAAAACTTTCCTCACTACCTCTTTTGTGTATGAATCTATTTACAATTGATCTGTAGAAATTATTACTGTTATTTATTAATACAGTCTACTCTCGTTATAACGCCACTCGATATAACGCCACCCTCGCCTTACGCCGCTTTTTCGTTTTGTCCCAATCGACATCAATGTATTTTTCTCGATATAACGCCACTCCCTCGCTGTTCGCCTTCCGCCGTTGATTTTCCGTATCCCAAGTAGCAAAAACCATTCGTTATAGCGCCGCTCACAACATCCCTCAACCCCCCCCCTCCCCTTTTCCTGTCTGCATTTTTTTCCGCCAGCGGCACCGGACTTTGCCTGCTGTTGACACAACAGATTGTGTGAACAGCCAGCAGACCCTTTTCCTTCTTGTGCCTGGGACATACACAGTCGCTTCATCCTTTGCTAACGTCAACACAACAACCATACTGTCGTATCATGAGTTCCCAAAAGCGTAAACGTGAATCGATTACCATTGAAAAGAAGAAGGAGATATGCCAGTTGGCAAGAAATAACCCTACGATGTCGAAGAATGAGATTGGAGAGCGTTTCTCACTTCCACGAACAACTGGCCGTGATATTCTCACTCAGGCTGAGAAGCGGAAAAATTATACTGTTGGTTCTTCAAAGTGTCGGAAAATTTAGTGACTTGGAAGACGCTCTCTTAAACTGGTTTACCCAAAAGCGTGCCAATAATAATATTATTATTATTGATGACCTCCTAAGAGAAAAGGCAAAAAAACTTGGCGGGCAGTTGGACGTACCAGAAAATTTCACGTACAGCAGTGGGTGGCTGCAGCGATTTAAAGGGAGATTCCATATTTCGCAACGACGGCTCTGTGGGGAAGGCGCATCGATTTCTCCAGCTATCATTGATGAACACCTTACAAATTTGAACAGTATGCTGGCGAACTCCGGATATGACCCAGCCAACATATACAATGCAGAAGAAACAGGATTATTTTTTCAGCTCATTCCTGACCGAACACTTGCTCACAAAGATGAATACTGCCGTGGTGTTAAAAGGATGAAGAAACGAATCACTGTTCTACTGTGCTGCAACTCTACTGGAACAGACAAGCGGCAATTGCTGATTATTGTAAAATCGGCAAAGCCTCGATGCTTCAGAAACTTCAGTCCACACTTCTACTGCACTTACACATATAACAGCAAAGCATGGATGACCTCTAGCATCTTTCAAGAATGGCTACTGCAGTTCAACAAGCAGCCTGTCTCTGAAGGAATCCTACTGTTGTTAGATAACGTCTCACTGCGTCCCTAATGATGGTCTCAGCAACATATAGATTCCTTCCACCAAATATGACTGCCAGTCACTGGATAGTGGCATCATCCAAAGTTTCAAGGCTCAATATCGCAAGCTTCAACTCCAGAAAATGGTGGTATTGGCGGATGCCCATCTACCCACAGAATTACGTCTGGATTACGCTGTGCGCTATTCTAAAATGGCTTGGGATTCTGTTGGGCAACTGCTGGAATCATACAGGCATTCGCTTCACTTCTACTGCTGCAGTTGAGCCTCTTAATTATGGAAATCTGCTCGATCGCATTCGCGACATCTTCGCTATTACACCAGAGAATTTGATGACTGAAAGGGAGTTTCAACTGGTTGATGATTCCCAGGAGGCGGAAATGAAGCTAACAGATGGCAATTTTCTGGTGTCCACTGTTACAGCGAAAGAAGAACTTGGCGAGGATGATGATACAACAGTGATCCGTGCCTACCATCGTTAAGGGAAGCCAGAACAGCTGCTGAGACAGTTTTGTTGTTTCTTGAGCACTCCAAGAGAGCAACATCTGACGATGTCAATCTATCTGCGGGTTTGTTACGCCGTGTCTATGCCATAAGTTAGGGAGAGAAAAGACAAGTTGGGATCACAGACTTCTTTTGAGAAAATGTAATTACTTTTTTATGAATAAATTATAAATGAATGCTTTCTATTTATCATATTAATTATTTAATGCCGGCATTCTATATATTGACTTAGAGTATAGATTGTTATTAGTAATTGTTATAAATAATTTATTGTATCTTTAAATTTCACATTTTAAACGTGTGTGTTCGATACAACGCCACCCTCGCCTTACGCCGCTTTTTTGCAAAATCCGGATGGTGGCGTTATAACGAGAGTAGACTGTATACCCTATTCTACTTGGAGAATCTGTATAAGACCAAAAGGTCTTAATAAAGAGCTTTTTGTTGTTATATATAGGAAATGAAAGCATCAAAGAACGAATTTTTCCTTTTACACAAAAATCAAACTTCTACTTCTTAAAGTTCGAATACTATATTGGACAATTCTGCTTATATACGCTACACTGATGGGTGGAATCTTAGAAATGGTATTTAAATAAACTATGGACATAAGCTTTTAGGACAGTAGAATTACATATAAATATTTGTATCGAGCAATGCTCTTTGTATGCTCCTTGTTCTGCAAGGCTTTGTGTGTGAATAAGACCGGTGTCTTAATAAAGGCTTTGTGTGTATAAGACTGGTGACTTAATAAAGGCTTTATGTGTATAAGATTGGTGTCTTAATAAAGGCTTTGTGTGTATAAGATTGGTGTCTTAATAATGGCTTTGTGTGTATAAGACCGGTGTCTTAATAAAGGCTTTGTGTGTATAAGACTGGTGTCTTAATAAAGGCTTTGTGTGTGTATAAGATTGGTGTCTTAATAAAGGCTTTGTGTGTGTATAAGATTGGTGTCTTAATAAAGGCTTTGTGTGTATAAGATTGGTGTCTTAATAAAGGCTTTGTGTGTGTATAAGATTGGTGTTTTAATAAAGGCTTTGTGTGTATAAGATTGGTGTCTTAATAAAGGCTTTCTGTGTATAAGACTGGTGTCTTAATAAAGGCTGGGTGTGTATAAGATTGGTGACTTAATAAAGGCTTTATGTGTATAAGATTGGTGACTTAATAAAGGCTTTATGTGTATAAGATTGGTGTCTTAATAAAGGCTTTGTGTGTATAAGATTGGTGTTTTAATAATGGCTTTGTGTGTAAGACTGGTGTCTTAATAATGGCTTTGTGTGTATAAGACCGGTGTCTTAATGAAGGCTTTGTGTGTATAAGATTGGTGTTTTAATAAAGGCTTTGTGTGTATAAGACTGGTGTCTTAATAAAGGCTTTGTGTGTATAAGACTGGTGTCTTAATAAAGGCTTTGTGTGTATAAGACCGGTGTCTTAATAAAGGCTTTGTGTGTATAAGACCGGTGTCTTAATGAAGGCTTTGTGTGTATAAGATTGGTGTTTTAATAAAGGCTTTGTGTGTATAAGACCGGTGTCTTAATAAAGGCTTTGTGTGTGTAAGACTGGTGTCTTAATAATGGCTTTGTGTGTATAAGATTGGTGTCTTAATGAAGGCTTTGTGTGTATAAGATTGGTGTTTTAATAAAGGCTTTGTGTGTATAAGACTGGTGTCTTAATAAAGGGTTTGTGTGTATAAGATTAGTGTCTTAATGAAGGCTTTGTGTGTATAAGATTGGTGTTTTAATAAAGGCTTTGTGTGTATAAGACCGGTGTCTTAATAAAGGCTTTGTGTGTATAAGATTGGTGTCTTAATAAAGGCTTTGTGTGTATAAGACCGGTGTCTTAATGAAGGCTTTGTGTGTATAAGATTGGTGTTTTAATAAAGGCTTTGTGTGTATAAGACCGGTGTCTTAATAAAGGCTTTGTGTGTGTAAGACTGGTGTCTTAATAATGGCTTTGTGTGTATAAGATTGGTGTCTTAATGAAGGCTTTGTGTGTATAAGATTGGTGTTTTAATAAAGGCTTTGTGTGTATAAGACTGGTGTCTTAATAAAGGGTTTGTGTGTATAAGATTAGTGTCTTAATGAAGGCTTTGTGTGTGTATAAGATTGGTGTTTTAATAAAGGCTTTGTGTGTGTACAAGATTGGTGTCTTAATAAAGGCTTTGTGTGTATAAGATTGGTGTCTTAATAAAGGCTTTGTGTGTGTACAAGATTGGTGTCTTAATAAAGGCTTTGTGTGTATAAGATTGGTGTCTTAATAAAGGCTTTGTGTGTGTATAAGATTGGTGTTTTAATAAAGGCTTTGTGTGTGTACAAGATTGGTGTCTTAATAAAGGCCTTGTGTGTATAAGACCGGTGTCATAATAATGGCTTTGTGTGTGAATAAGACCGGTGTCTTAATAATGGCTTTGTGTGTGAATAAGACCGGTGTCTTAATAATGGCTTTGTGTGTGAATAAGACCGGTGTCTTAATAATGGCTTTGTGTGTGTATAAGATTGGTGACTTAATAAAGGCTTTGTGTGTATAAGATTGGTGTCTTAATAAAGGCTTTGTGTGTATAAGATTGGTGTCTTAATAAAGGCTTTGTGTGTATAAGATTGGTGTCTTAATAAAGGCTTTGTGTGTATAAGATTGGTGTCTTAATAAAGGCTTTGTTCACATCTCTATCAGCAAAGAGACAGTTGGTCAACCAGTACCGCTCTATCAAGCTTGTTGATCCATGGAAGTTTGCCAGTTCTTAAAATACCTCCTCAATGGGTTGTTTGACAGACAGCGCCTCACATTCAAAATGGTGAAATCTTTTGTGAAACTACTTTTTTTTTTAATTGTAATTTGTGAAAATCGCCACAAGGATGTTACCATGACAATAAGTACATGGTGTTGCATCCATAAATTGTTCGTCCATAGTTGGGAATCCATTGTTTCCAAACAATCGCTTCTATTCGAGGTCAATTCACTTCTTGTTGGAGCAGAATTGTCTGATCTGTATCCTCTATATGGTTTTCATCTTTTTTACCTTTCGATTTTGATTTTTTTAATACGAGTCAAATGACCATGTTCTGTTCTTGGCTCTATTCCTGGTACTCTTGTTGAGGGATTGTTTTACTAACTAATATTGTGTTCTAACAAATGTTAGTTATTATGTACACTCACACATGGACAAAACTTAAGGAAGTGGAAAGTAATAAGATTACAAATATATTCTCACAATGAGTATTTAAAAAACGTTAGCTTTCAAGCGTTAATCGCTCTTCAACTGGCTTACTATAATATGGACTTCATCCCACCATTAAAGTAAGCCCGTTGAAGAGCGATTAACGCTTGAAAGCTAGCGTTTTTTTAAATAAAAAAGATACTCATTGTGAGAATATATTTGTAATTTTAATACTTTTTTCACAATTTTATCATGAATAGAAGTGGAAAGTCTTTAATGTTGCCGCTAGTCGTCTGTTTTTTTTTTTTTTTTAAAGAGACGGAGACAATTTTGTTTACACTTGGTTATCTCGTATGTCTTCAATAAAGGTCACTGTAATATCGTTCAGAGTTATTGTCTGAATCCCGATATACATGATAAAAGGTACAACTTCCTGTGAGTATAATTATATCATTTTTACTAGTATTGTGTAGAAAGAGAGATGATAAAATATCATTAATATCCAAAGATTGAGGCATGATTTACAAATGATTAATAATAGTCTAAAAAATAAAAGCAAATATTGAAAACGATTTTGAAAAATAATTCTTTTTAAGGAAAGTTTATCATTGACATTCATCACACACGCACCACAAATATATATTCCACCAAAATGCACATTTCCACACGCACCACAAAATTCACATTTATACAGGTACCAATATACACATTCACACACGCACCACAAAATAATTTCACACACGCACCACAAAATACACTTTCACACAGGCACCACATATTCCACCACAAGATCTATTATCCCCAGCAGACATATTCACAGCACAAACAGAGCAACCAACCATGCTAAGTCACTTATGCAAACTGTCATCAACCAAAACGTCGTGTCACGATGTCGTTTGTGGTTGTCATACTGGATGGTGATTGGTGGAACCCTGTCACATGTCAACATATCTTGATCCTCAATATAGATCACACATGATAGATTCCATCTTTATAAATATATCTTTGAATGTGACCAGAATACGAATTTTTAAACATTTTAAATGTCTGACCTTTTTTCCACTTTATTTTCACATTTTTGCGACATATGTGTGTACTTATGCAAATTTGGATTTAACATGTTCTTTTTCTTCTTTCATAAAGAAAGGTTTAGGCTCTTCTTAGTGGTTTGAAGACTTACTGCCTACATCACACTGACGCGGGCCAACAGCCCGAAACACCTAGACGGTTAGGGTTTCTTGATGAGTCAGGAGAGGCTATTTGACCAATACTCAGTAATAAAATTACATCTTTGCTTAGTATGTAATTATTCCGAAAGATGGCCCACTAGTATCTTCAAATGCTTATTCAAACTGTGACATGACATGAATTTTTTTTTAACAGTATGTGTTTGTTTATTGCATTTTAAAATCTTGTTATTTTCATGTTGTTGTTGTCGTGTCCAATGAAGAGACTCAGATGTCTCCATGCATCTCTATCACAGCAGTTGCAATGTTCTCTATCTTGAGTGTGTAAAGCTGCTGTTCTGGGTCCATGTCAATTTACTGTTGTTGTTGTCGTGTCCAATGAAGAGCCACAGATGTCTCCATATATCTCTATCACAGCAGTTGCAATGTTCTCTATCTTGGGTGTGTAAAGCTGCTGTTCTGGGTCCATGTCAATTTTCTGTTGTTGTTGTCGTGTCCAATGAAGAGCCACAGATTTATCCATGCATCTCTATCACAGCAGTTGCAATGTTCTCTATCTTGGGTGTGTAAAGCTGCTGTTCTAGGTCCATGTCAATTTTCTGTTGTTGTCGTGTTCAATGAAGAGCCTCAGATGTCTCCATGCATCTCTATCACAGCAGTCGCAATGTCCTTTATCTTAGGTGTCTGTTGTTATGGGTCCATGTCAAATTTCTGTTGTGGTTGTCCTGTCCAATGAAGAGCCTCAGATTTATCCATGCATCTCTATCACAGCAGTCGCAAAGTCCTCTATCTTGGGTGAGTAAAGCTGCTGTTCTGGGTCCATGTCAATTTTCTGTTGTTGTTGTCGTGTCCAATGAAGAGACTCAGATGTCTCCATGCATCTCTATCACAGCAGTTGCAATGTTTTCTATCTTGAGTGTGTAAAGCTGCTGTTCTGTGTCCATGTCAATTTTCTGTTGTTGTTGTCGTGCCCAATGAAGAGACTCAGATGTCTCCATGCATCTCTATCACAGCAGTCGCAATGTACTTTATCTTGGGTGTGTGTTGTTATGGGTCCATGTCAATTTTCTGTTGTGGTTGTCGTGGCCAATGAAGAGACTCAGATGTCTCCATGCAGTTGTGGCTGTCCTGTCCAATGAAGAGCCTCAGATGTCTACATGCATCTCTATCACAGCAGTCGCAATGTTTTCTATCTTGGGTGTCTGCTGTTCTGGGTCCATGTCAATTTTCTATTGTTGTTGTCGTGCCCAATGAAGAGCCACAGATGTTTCCATATATCTCTATCACAGCAGTTGCAATATCCTTTATCTTGGGTGTCTGTTGTTATGGGTCCATGTCAATTTTCTGTTGTGGTTGTCGTGTCCAATGAAGAGCCACAGATGTCTCCATATATCTCTATCACAGCAGTCGCAATGTTCTCTATCTTGGGTGTCTGTTGTTATGGGTCCATGTCAATTTTCTGTTGTGGTTGTCGTGTCCAATGAAGAGCCACAGATGTCTCCATATATCTCTATCACAGCAGTCGCTATGTACTTTATCTTGGGTATCTGTTGTTATGGATCCATGGCAATTTTCTTCAAGGCTGCGGGCATTGCTGGGCATCAGAATATGTTGGTAGGTGTTTGATATTTTCATTAGGGGTCTAATAGACAATTTTACAAATTCTTTTTGTGTGAATTTTAAAAATTATTATTGTTGTTACAGTAGAGCCTCCGTGAGAGAACACTTTCTCTAGAGAACGCCTATCTAATAAGACAGTACCCATGACCTAAATTATCCTTTTTACTAATTAGTTGCTTTAAGGTAAGAGGACACATCTCTATAGCTGGTTTGTGTCCCATATATACTGTGAACTCTTTGAGATGGTTAAGAATTGTTGGTTTGTCAGAGATGTTTTATGTATTTTAATTAGTTTATTTATCAATTATTTTGTTGAAATGATAAAGAAATTGAAATATACATTATATGTATAGAAGATAAATCCCTCACACCCATTGAAGACGCTGAGAACTATTTCAGAAAAGAAAAATATAGCAATAGAACTCTATAATTTCTACAGATTAATTGTAAATAGATTCATACACAAAAGAGGTAGTAAGGAAAGTTCTAGAACAGATGCCTAAATAAATCCTTTTTCACACAAAGACTCGCGTGCACAAGGGGAAAGGGTGAGGAATTGCTGTATTGTTTTGTTGTTGTATGACGAATCCATACAGGGCAATGGGCCCTAATAAAAGTATTTTTGTTGTTGTTGTTGTAAATCCTTTACAATAAGTTTATTTAATGAATAAAATCTATGTTTATATTTAATGGGTAGGACATATTACCTTAGCCATAATGACTTAATATTAATTCTTCTTTAAATTATTATAAGGTAAAATATCCTAGATGCGAAAGCTTTAAACTTTAGAACCTGATGTCCCTTGTTCGAACACGCTTTTCGCTATCTTTTTATTTTCTCTAATTATTTTTGTGATCTCTTCCTCGTTTTGTAAATATTGACTGAGTTGTCAATACATTTGTTTTAATTGTCAATTGTCTTAGGATATCCCTAATTTGTTTTTAATAAAACCTTAAATAACAGAATACCTAAAGGAGGAAACCTCTCTACAAAGGACAGTTTTATCGCCTAAATTATCATTTTGACTAACTAGCTGCTCTTCGGTGAGAGAACACTTCTTTCTAAAGGACACTTTTTTTTGCTTATCCCTAGTACACGTGGTACAGGCCATGATAATCATGGTGGGCAGAAGTAGGCGACTGCTTTTACTGTAAGCGCACCACATTTCTACACATGTGAAAAGCAGTTCGACTTTGCACTTACAAATGTGCCAGAGCCCCGTTATGGTTACTTGCACTCGCTGGTAGGGTTGGACTTTTGCAAGAATCGGGGGCCATTTAAAGGACACTTTGTCTCTGCAACTAAGTGTTGTCCTTTAGAGGGGAATATACTCTATTAAAAACGCAACTTCTTCCTTTGAAAATCTCTCTCTCTGCATACAGAAATGTGTTTTGTTCATCTTATCTAGGCATATGGCGAAGATGTGGACGTTCCAGAACACCAGGTGTTGGCAGTTTTGAATGATTTCATTACTCATCTCGCAGGAGGTTACGAAATCTTATCCGCCATTGTACTGATGAAGGTCATAGCACGAAGCCGTCGTATATATATGTTGGCCTTATACGAATTGTAATAGAATAACTGGCTATCTCGCGTATTGGGCACTGGTTTTATTATATATTGGAGTTTATACCTTGGTATAACATTGCCTGGGATTGTCTGAGATGTCCTGTGACAAAGAATACCATATACAGTTACGAGCGTCATTCTTCATCTCCTAATCTCCTAATCAATCAACTCTGTCACGGTTTGCTTTTTTTTTGGAATGGCGCCCTCCTATTGGTCGGCTACGATCACGCCACCTTTGCCCCCCCACTCGCATTTTCGTTTTTGTAACTATTGTGTTGGAGCGGGTCGCTCCTTAAATAAATGCATGTGATGATGAGTGATCCTGTCGACTCATGTAATGTTATGAGAATTCCAGTAGCTTTTGTAGAGATCCTGTCGACTACTGAAATAATGTTGAAATCCTGGTAGCTCTTGTTGTACTGTGTTGACCAAGAGGAACAGTCAGGATGTAGAGTTTTCCAGTACCTCTCTGCACCTTGGAAGACCTTTAAAAGTTCTCACAAAATACAGGCAGTCGTGGTCGAGGCAGAGTGGAAAAACTTGGGGATATCCACACAAAAAACGAAGACACAGTTGCACTAAGAAAGTTCCGTAACAGATAAAAGTTGAGCCAGGAGCGAAAGATGGAGACATAGAAGTTTCTTGCTCGTCTACATGATAGTTGAGATCGACATAAGGTACGACCGACGTGAGCTGACGCTAAGGGTGAACTAAACTCAACTGACTGAACTGTCTGAACTGTCAAGTCCCTGTAAGGTGATGATTTATAGGTTAAAGACGGGGTGACCTTATGTGACAGGGGCGTTTGAGAAAGGGCGCCTTTACCTGTCCAGGTGTGAGAGGGGTCTCTGCATTCCACCACATGTGACAGTGTGGGTGGCCTGTCGTGGGAATTGTGAATCTACCTGATTTATGAGTTCCATCTTTAGACTGTTGTTTTGGTAATACTATGCTCGATCTCTGCTTTAGCTCAACTATTAAATCTATTACAGATTTTATTTATTTATCCACTTTGTACAAATTACATTACATAGGTGATGCAATGACACAGATTAATCATGCGCATAATTATTTATAGATGTGTCTCTATATACAACATGACAATCTTGTTATAAGTTATCTACACAATATGAGGTTGTTGTTTTAAATTACCATAGATGGGCCCCGGAGTGAAAGGGTTTATCCGGGTTTAGGCGGGTAAAGCCTCTCTAACACAGGTAAGTAATTAAAATTTCTTTTAATTAATTTAAACTGTGAGGGTTAAAAAGGCTATAACAAGATGATATTTGTTGGGTATATAAAAGTGAAATAAAAATGACATTGTGTTTGATTAACAAAAAAGATGATTAAAATAAAATGATGACATAAAAATTCACATTCTAAGAGAATATTGGTGGGCGTTGGACAGGGTTAGTAGTTAAAGAATAAGCAATTGTGAGATTTACACATGCAATCAAATACTTAGGTCCAGGTGCAAAGCGAGGATATTGACTTGAGCGTCTTCCTAGGCAATGTTTCACCTGTGATCCTGTATAGGGTAACAGTGCTTTGTCACAATTGTAGTGTTATTGGGTTGAAAAGTTGTTGAAGAATATGTAATTGTTAGAAGTGCCCATGTAAACCAAATACTCAGATCCAGGTGCAAAGCGAGGATATAGACTTGAGCTGTCTTCCTTGGCAATGTTTCACTCGCGATCCTATATAAGGGTTACAGTGTTTTGTCACAATTTTAGGATTATTGGGTTAAAAGTTGTTGAAGAAAAGTTGCTTATTAATATGATTGAGAAAGGAGTGAAATAGAGCCATGCGATAAGTAGAATTGTAGCGACAGTAGGTGATCTGACTTGACTCGAAATCAAAGGTTGAATGTGGTCCGCTAGAGCTGAAAAAAAAAGTTGAAAGTTGAAAAAAGTGAACGCTTTGTGTATGCGTTGGTGATTTGCTATGCGGATGAAATGAAATAAACTCTTGAAGCTTGTTCAGACCAGAAGTTTGGATTTGTAAGTCTGGGGAACTGTGTTCAAGGCGTTTGTTGAATTACGAAATCAAAAAATAAATTGTCAAGCAGTGCTGTCGTTTTCTACATTGATGTGACGCAATGACTGAAAAGATAGTGATGAAAAATATAGGGGATTGGTTAAAGAATATGATTGTTGAAAACGATTGTTGTAGATGCCCGATAGTGGATGATAAACTTTGTCAGATAATAAAGGTATTTAAACAACTAAAATATAGTGAATAGAAATATAGAAATATGATTGCGGGTACAAAAAGTGTAAGTGGACAAAATTAAACCTGTAATATATAAAATATATAATAAATAATAAAATAAAAATAATTTTTGAAACAATTAGATGTTTTACAATACTAAAATAATATCATGAAAAATAAAAGTAAATTTGATTAAAGGTTTTTTTTTTTTTAATGTTGGATTAAAAATTTGTTTATATAATTGAAAGGTAAGAATAAGAATAATTATTCAAGATTTTATACAAAATTTATAATATAATTGAAGGTTATTAATGATTGGATAAATTTTAAGTAGTGTAAAATTGAACAAAAATTGTCTCTTTTGACGAAAAGTTACAGTTGTGGTGTGTGACTAGATTATATCCCTTTGGTAACATCGGTGTTTCTATGACTCTGAAACTGGGAATATGTGAAATGATCTTTTCGTTTGTCCTCAATGCTGGTATGTAGAGAATGATTTCTCTTTCGCGTTAAAAAGTCTATATAAGACTTAACCAAATTGTTTTAATTGGTGTTATCAATTTAACATGTAAAATGTTTAATGTATGTTGTGTTGTGATATCTCGTTGGTGAGATTTGTGAGATTCTCGAGGAAATCTAAATGAGTAGTGTGACACATGTGTTCAAAATGGCGTCATGAAGCTAGCGGTCAAGAAGATCTGCCTTGAGGGGGGAGAGAAGATATTCTCCTTTTGTTGAGTTGGCAATTTTCTGCTATAATTGAAAGATATGATTTTCTCGGTGTTTGTAGTTGTTGTGTTTCGAAGTTAGTTTAGAAAAAAATATTATTCAGTGTTGTCAGGTTTAGATGTGTGGTGAAAGTTCGACTTTCAACGTGGACACGCTTTGAGTTGAGATGTGGTGTCACAGGCGTGGAGGCGTCTTTGGCCTGAAAAGTGAAAAAGTTTTGTGGTGTGGCACTGTGACACGAAGTGAGAAATGTGAATGAAAAGGTGTCACGTGAAGTCTTAGTTTGGTACAAATCTAACCTGTTTAACCATGAATAACAAATGTAATAAAGTCATGGGTGGTTGTTGTATGAAACACATCGAGAGAATATTTGACTGTTAGTGGATGTGGCACGCTTAATGTGAAATTATTTTATTGTGGCGACGATATAGAGCTAAGTGGAGCTTGTGTGGCTCAAGATTTGGATTTGCGTGTTAAGTCGCGCACAAAAAATTGTTGCCAATTGGAGAAAGTGATGTGTGAGGGTGTTGTAACGTTTGTTGATGATTAAATATGCATGTAAAAGGAATGATGAGGGAGTGTATTTATCCTCGAATATTAACGATTGTAATAAGTTTGGCGGTCTGCGACTTAATTTAGCTACTGGCGGTGAAGTGGAGTGAATCTTTATTCCTAACTTGTTTTGGGAAAGATAGTTGTTTTCCCTAGTGGTGTTTTTGAAGATATTGTATCTTCCGGTTTTTACAATTAAAAAAAAAATGCGTTTCACCTATGTTAATTTATATTTAAAAATTGATATTTTTGATCGTTGATTATGGTAGCGTGAAAATGTTCCTTGTAAAAAGGCAATGCCGTGATAGTGACAAAAATAATTTGAATTGTGGCGTTTACTTGAAATGGTGAACATTACCAAATTTTAAGAATTGATAAAGATATTGGTCTTTTGGTATAAAGATAACTAATAAGTAAAACAAAAATAAGTTGAGAATTATGATGAATGAGATTTTTTTTTTTAAATAATAATAATGAATTTTTTTTTTTCAAGTCGTAGCTTTGGATAATGCCATTTTAGGTAAATTTAGGAAAGACATATAAGATTAGTAAATTGATAAAAATGTGTGATCAGCGAATTTTTTTTTTTTATATAAGTAAAATTGAGAGTAATAACTTGAAATTTATAATCTGATTAAAAATTAAAGTAAATTTGATCAATGAGAATGTGAAAGTTTTAAAAATTGAATTAAAAATGGTATAAAAAAGGTAAAAATTGAATTTAAAATGCTTAAAGTCAAAATATAAATACAAAATTTATAGGGAATCAAGTTTTGAACTTGAGGATAAAGTTAAGGTAGGTTTTTTTGAAAACTTACAGTTGTGTGAAAGTTCAGTCAGGAAACTTGGTCTTGGCTTGTATTCCTGCTGACGTTGAAGACGCTCCATGTAGAGCTTGTAGACGCTTGTAGCATCTGTGAAGTTGATTGTGGCTTGTTGCCTTGAGCATTGTCTCGACGATGTCAAGTCGAAGGTGTGGAACTTGTCACAGGGTTTGGGCCACATCGCTGCTCGGTTTCCATGACTTGCGGGAATTTCGGGGCTGTCGTTGGCGCGGTCAGCTTGCTCCTGGCGTTGGCGATCGGTTAGCGGGTATGCGGAAGTCCGTTGGGGCGGCGTTTCTTCCGTAAATACCTCTTTTTGGGGAAGAGATTGCTTGGACGTTTCGTTGGAATGGTCGGGCTTGTTCCTCCATCTTCGCTCTTTCTCGCTTCCTATCTGAACAGTCTTCTTACCTCTTCGTTGTGTCATCCTTCGTTTTGGTCATCCTGTCGAATTAAATGTGATGATGAGTGATCCTGTCGACTCATGTAATGTTATGAGAATTCCAGTAGCTTTTGTAGAGATCCTGTCGACTACTGAAATAATGTTGAAATCCTGGTAGCTCTTGTTGTACTGTGTTGAGCAAGAGGAACAGTCAGGATGTAGAGTTTTCCAGTACCTCTCTGCACCTTGGAAGACCTTTAAAAGTTCTCACAAAATACAGGCAGTCGTGGTCGAGGCAGAGTGGAAAAACTTGGGGATATCCACACAAAAAACGAAGACACAGTTGCACTAAGAAAGTTCCGTAACAGATAAAAGTTGAGCCAGGAGCGAAAGATGGAGACATAGAAGTTTCTTGCTCGTCTACATGATAGTTGAGATCGACATAAGGTACGACCGACGTGAGCTGACGCTAAGGGTGAACTAAACTCAACTGACTGAACTGTCTGAACTGTCAAGTCCCTGTAAGGTGATGATTTATAGGTTAAAGACGGGGTGACCTTATGTGACAGGGGCGTTTGAGAAAGGGCGCCTTTACCTGTCCAGGTGTGAGAGGGGTCTCTGCATTCCACCACATGTGACAGTGTAGGTGGCCTGTCGTGGGAATTGTGAATCTACCTGATTTATGAGTTCCATCTTTAGACTGTTGTTTTGGTAATACTATGCTCGATCTCTGCTTTAGCTCAACTATTAAATCTATTACAGATTTTATTTATTTATCCACTTTGTACAAATTACATTACATAGGTGATGCAATGACACAGATTAATCATGCGCATAATTATTTATAGATGTGTCTCTATATACAACATGACAATCTTGTTATAAGTTATCTACACAATATGAGGTTGTTGTTTTAAATTACCATATGCATATATTAGTTAATAACCAAATGGAATCCTCTCTTTCTTTTTCCCAGTAAGAGACGCCTACGGAAGCCAACAGTACATAGACAGATAAAGCACATAGGCTATAGTTATTAACTAACATATGCATTTATTTAAGGCGCCAATTTATAATTGTAACAAATAGTATTTGAATCAAAACATTCAATCGGGCAAAACACGGGCGTTGCCCGGGTCATTCGGCTAGTATATAGTATAGGTCACCAGAATTTTTTTTAGAATTGTAATTACACTCATGGACAAAACTACAAGAAGTGAAAAGTATTTTGATGTTGTCGGTCGTTTATATAATAATAATAATAATATTTTTTTTTGAAGGAGACAGAGCCAATTTTGTTCACACTGGCTATCTCGTGTGTCTTCAATAAAGGTCACTGTATATCAAATATTTTAAAGAGTTATTGTCTGAATCTCGATACTAAAAGGTACAACTTCCTTTTGTCCATGAGTGTAAATTCCCAAGTTTGCACCTAAAATAAACATTGACGATAGCCGACGTTTCACAACCCCGTCAAAAGAAGAGCTAAGGGATCCGGGTGATATAGGTAAGTGAAAGGAAGGAAAACCCAATGACCTTCCAGGACGTTGCAAGCCGTAGATACAGGAATGGATCGCTAAGAATGATCAGATGGAAGGATCTCAAATCCTTAACGGAAAACTTGAAGACTGTTTACAATATGTTTTGTCATCTGTTGTTTACCGTCATCTGAAATATCTTGACATGTATATTTCTACATTCATAGATAAAACTTAAGGAAGTTGTACATTTTCAGTAACTCTCTGGACTACTTAACTAATTTACAAGTCCTATTTATAGCACCAATATACGTATTTTAAAGAGGTTTTGCCTGAATCTCGATATAAATGCTAAACTGTATGGGACTTTGATTCCAGTAAACGCTTGTTGCTGCTGTTGTATATAGTCACAGTGTAGAAAATACTATACTATACCTACTACATATACCTCTGTATTCTTAGTTCTCTTCTCTTCAATTACTCTGTAAACTGGCGAATCCTTTATAGGACGAGAGCTCCTCAATAAAGGCTTTTGTTGTTTTGTTGTTGATATACATGCTAAAAAGTAAAACTTCCTTTTTTTCCATGAGTGTAATTTCCCAAGTTTTCACTTAAAATAAACGATAATGGTATCCGACGTTTCATAATTATGTCAAAAGAAGAGCTAAGGGATCAAGGTGATACAGGAGTGAAAAGAAGGAAAACCCAATGACTTTCTAGGACGTTGCAAGCCGTGGAATAAAAACTATACAAATGGCAACAACAAAGAACAAACATACAAAGACACAACAGTTAGGGACTTGAGATAACGTAAAGATCCAGAGAGATATCATCTAGGAATGACAAAAGTTGTCAGCTAAGTAGGCCGTAGAGTGTTGCGTGTGTCCGTCCAGTCGGCTGTAGCGACACGGTGGGGACACTAACCGCCTTACTTCGACAATGTCATCTACAGAACTGTGGAAAAATAATAAATAAAACCTCAAGACATCTACTGATCGATTGCCCAGCATTTCAAGATTATAGTATGAAGAATGAACTAGTTGTTTGTGAATTTAACGATTTGATTTTCGATAAAAAAATCATATTTAAAGTTCAATTCATTTTGTAAATACATTCTAAATTTTCTACAAAATCTGGATCTCTAATGTTTTCATGCGTTGAATAATGTAAATAAACTTTTCTCCTTGTTTGGCGCAAGTATCCCTTGTGGGATATAGCGCTTTGGAAATAAAATAATTGTAATTGTAATAATAAATAAGTCAAATTGTACTGGGATCAGTTAGATATATCAAGATAAAGACATCTCCTGTTTGTGCAACGAAAAATTGCTAATTTATTCCAACAGATAGAGCAAGGCATTAGAAACTTTTAGTTGCATGATCAGCAGATGTCTTTTTCTTAATATCAACAGAACTGTTAAATTTATATATTTTCAACAACAGCAACAACAAAAAGCCTTTATTTAGGGTCACTGACCCTATACAGGATTCACCAGAGGTATGCATAAGAACAAAGCAGTGAGACAAAGGAAATAACGATATATACAGAAGGAAAAAAAAAAACAAGAAAGAGAAAGAGGGAAGCAAGAAAAACAACACAAAAAGAGTAGCAGTAAGAAAGTGAGGAGTGAGTGTCACTTGGCCTTCTTCTGAGATATGGACTTGTGGAAACCATAAAACGCCGTAGCAATATACTTATTCTGGGTCATATTGTCAATTATTGATGGAAGTGAAGCACAGAGTTGCCCAGTTTTGAGCATAAGGGTT
Organism: Cordylochernes scorpioides; assembly: GCA_030710605.1. Classification (NCBI taxonomy): domain Eukaryota; kingdom Metazoa; phylum Arthropoda; class Arachnida; order Pseudoscorpiones; family Chernetidae; genus Cordylochernes; species Cordylochernes scorpioides. Next base: position 6,943,359 of record CP092882.1, on the reverse strand, counting down.
ATTCTTTCTTCTTTCAGAGCAGAGCAATCAAAAATATAGTGAGTGATTTCATTTTTTAGTTTTGAGGTACAAATCGGGGCCTCACTGCAGAGCATCTTGGTGTGGTTTTCTCTAAAAAACTTGAAAGTATTCTAACTTGTGCGATATATTTTTAATTATCACTAGTACATGGGATACATGCCATGATTATCATGATAGATAGTAGTTAGCGACTGCTTTTACTGTAAGCATAACCACATGTCTACCTACAGATGTAGAAAGCGCAATTTGACTTTTGCACTTACAAGTATTCATGATAAAATTGTGAAAAAAGCCCTAAAATTACAAAATATTTTCTCACAATGAGTTTCTTTTTTATTCTTGTAAAATAGTCCTTTATACTTCTCTATATTACAATATAATACACTGCGGCCTTTGATTGCACAAAACGACACTTGAAGTTACACCGCATGAGTTTCTTTTCAATGAAAAATCAAAAATCTATTTCAAGGTGAAATATTGACTATTTCTAACCTTTTATTTTTCCGTTCATCATTACTCTTCATAATTCACCCTTTCATACCTCATCCAAAAAGGTTAGAAATAGTCAATATTTCACCTTGAAATAAAATTTTGATTTTTCATTGAAAAGAAACTCATGCGGTGTAACTTCAAGTGTTGTTTTACAATACTTCTCTATATCATATAGATTTCTATTCATGATAGAATTGTGAAAAAAGCCACTAAAATTACAAAATGTCAGAGTCCTGTTTGGTTACTTACACTCACTGGTGCGAGTTAGGCTTTTTCCATGAATAGAAGACCATTGAGAAACAATATTTTCTTTGTGAAAAAATAGTACAAATGTAATATTGTACTGGGATAAGGTGCATAAGTTAAGAAAAAGGCTTCTTCTTATCGAGCAACTGAAAGTTGCTGATGGCTGGCGCCATCTATCGGAATAAATATCAACTATTCTCGTTGATTTTTAATTATTCCAGAATTGGCCAAATACCCATTCTTGATTAATCAAGAAAAGCTAACCACGGCCAATTGGCCAATTCTGGAATAATTAAAAATCAACGAGAATAGTTGATATTTATTCCGATAGATGGCGCCAGCCATCAGCAACTTTCAGTTGCTCGATAAGAAGAAGCCTTTTTCTTAATATTTTCTTTATAAAAAAGTTTCCAATGCGGGATTCGACCCCGGGTTGTAGCTGTATAAAATCGATGGATTGTACCACTCCAGAATTGACAGAAATATACATAATTATCGGACATAGTTTGTTACAAACCACGGAAATTTCAAAAGGTTTTTAAATAGAATAAAGGTAGTGGAGGATTCAAGTTGTTTTTGTGGTATTGAGGAACAAACCTCAAGACATCTACTGATCGATTTCCCAGCATTTCAAGATTATAGAATGAAGAATGAACTAGTTGTTTGTGAACTTAACGATTTGATTTCCGATAAAAAATCATATTTAAAGTTTAATTCATTTTGTAAATGCATTCTAAAATTTCTACAGAATCTGGATCTCTAGTGTTTTCATATGTTGAATAATGTAAATAACTTATGTAAATAAACTTTTCTCCTTGTTTGGCGCAAGTATCCCTTGCAGGATATAGCGCTTTGGAAATAAAATAATTGATAATTGATAGTTTGATAAATTGATAGATGTTTATTTATTTATGCTTATGAGGTGATACAGCAACGTCTTTACAATAAGAGAGGAGACAAAATGAATCAAATCTAGAAAAAAGAAGTGAGGACTTCTCGGTCATTAAAGTCTGAGAGGCATATATGTTGAAACCAATAAAACCCGTCATAGTTTGAAGTAATGGGATAATGTAGTTTGTTGTGTGTGAGATCCAATGAGAGATTTATTAAAAATAAGAATGATAACAGGACATATACTTACATACAGCTTTACAGTTTGTGGGCATATTTAGAGGAGAAGGCGTCCTCTAAAAGATATCATAATTTGGATCAATTGAAATCACACACACACAAACAAAAGCCTTTATTAGGAACTTGCCCCATACAGATTCTCCCAATTGGGTAAGGTAATAATCATCTTGTGTTATTTACATAGAAATTGAACTGGCTTTACTCTTCGTCTCAAAGTCATTCACTTGTTAACTGGTCCTTACATAATGATGATCTAAAAAAAATTATAGTAAGCTATTGCCTTAGATTTGTTTGCTGATATTTTTGAAAGTAATACGTAGGGTGAAATGTGATCAATTGAAATCAGCATTGGTGAGAACAATGAAAGAAATACCCTTAGAAAAGGCGCGTGCCGCCATAGATCAGTGGCCCAAACGTTTCTTGTGCCAAAAATAAGGGAGGACATTTTAAATGATTGTATATATTTAAAATCTATGTCCTATTGGCTAATAAAATATGTATTTAAATTCCATTAGTTTTTGTTCTTAATCATTTAATTTATAAAATTGTTTGTAACAGAATTTATTGCTAGACTGTGTAAACCAGGAAGAGTGGAGGAAAAACTATATAAAAAAACCGCTTAATAAAAATTTAATGACCTTGAAGAGCCATAAGAGAAAAATCTGGAAAGATTTGCAGCGTTCCTAGGTTGTGTAAATTGGATGCGAGATATTCATCCCAAGATAGATTACAATATGTAATATCATTATCAACTAAGCATCATCTATCACTGAAAATTATAAACATTTCTAACGCCACTTTCCTTCTAATGTATAGTTAAAATCTATTTCTCTACAGCCTTTATACTGCAATTATTATAAATTGAAAAAGGGAGGGTTTGGTTCCTCAATGGTATCGCTATTTTAATCTCAAGACCGCTTCACTATTGTTATGGACTCCAGAAACAAAATAACTTTTTTAGATACCGCTCAGAAACCTAGTTTATGTTATTTACAATGGATAGTATGTACATTATATTTACATATTTACAAGCGTTGTTAACTTTATTAACATCCTATAACACGATATCCCAAACTCAGGGATATTTGCATCAATACATTTCTAACATCATATCAAATTTGCTATATACACGGAGAAAAAAAGACAAACATACAAAAGGAATTCTCTCAAAATTTCCTTCCATCTCTTTCCCAGTTCAAATCTACAAAATTGTTTTAAATTTATATATGTTCTTTTCTCATTTACGAATTCATGTAGCTGTCCGATGCCACCAAATTTTCTTTTCTTATTATCCCGAAATTTTAGGCATTTTGTGACGTGGGATCTTGAATTTGGGGGGGAGATGTTCATTCTTCTGTGAAATGGTCTGTTTTCCTAGTTTATTTTGTTCTGACCACTTGTTTTTCTTTGTTTTTTTCGCACTTCTCTACGTTTGTTCTCAATTGATGTATTGGACTGGATTTCTTTGATCCCTGAATATTTGCTATTGAGTACAGTAAATTGGTGTTTGAATGGAACTATGGACATAGAGATAAAACGTTCTATAATCATAAATTAAATTGGACATATGATTCTAGGGCTTTAGAAATATCGATCCATGACCTTCCGTAAAACACAGAATAAGCCTCTTAGGTATCATTTAAAATATCATTGTCAAATTAGCGTTCTCTATCGCTGAATATTGGAAATACATTTTTAAACATTACTTTTCTTTTGATATACACACATAGACAAAACTTAAGGAGGTCGTACCTTTTAACATGTATATCGGGATACAGACATTAACTTTGAAAGATATTTGATACACAGTGACCTTTATTGAAGATACACGAGATAACCAAAGGTAAACAAAATTGCCTCAGTCTCCTTAAAAAAAAAAAAAAAAAAAAACAGACAATCAGCAAGACATTGAATACTTTACATTTCCTTAAGTTTTGTCCATGAGTGTAAAATAATAAAGAAACGTTTCCCTTGATGCTGTTTCCATAAATATGTGATGTAAGATTGGGAAGGTAGATAGAAGAGGAAGTATGGCTAGATGGGGGTGGCCTTAAGAAATCTTGCCTCGGGGGTATACCGCCAGCCCTCAGGGCTGCCCTGAGTTCCATGACTGGAGGGTATTGTCTGACGCAGACGGAAGAAGCCAGGATTGAGGTTAGGAAGGACGTCTGAAAGCCTGTCTGTAGGTAGATGAACTCCTGCTGTGGCTGGGTGTGTGCCAACTTCGCTCCTGCCCCACCGTCGCCAAGTAACGCAAATAAACCAACTCACCAAACATCCGAGAATCAATTAAGATGAAAACATCCATTTCTTAAAGTAAAATAAACATTTTTCTCCATCATCTGATGAAAACAAGTCCCGTGGAGAGTAACAGATTTATCTATATTCTTTCCTTTTGGCTGTTAGCCAGGTTTAAGAAAAATGTTTTTTGGCAATAGGATCGATCATTCTTGACAATGTGAAAAATTGTACAAAAGTGAAATTGTACTGGAATCTCAGGTGGATAAATTTGCATCTCCTGATTGTGCAAGTAAAAGTTGTTGATTGGCTTGTCCCACGCTGATGAAGGCCAAAAGTCCGAAAGGCATACATGTTTAATCAGAAAGGACATTTGTTGTGTGTGTTGTGTGGCCTATTCTAAAAAAAAAATAATAATAAATAATAAATAAATGAAAGAATCAACGATTAATTGATATTTATTTCTACAGATGGCGCAAGCCATCACAACTTTAAGTTGCATAATCAGGAGATGTCTTTTTCTTAATTCATAATGTCAATCGTTTAGTTTTTTTTTTTTTGAATCTTTTCTCTTTCTTCTATACAAACATCGACAATATTATAATAGAAGAGCAGAACAATTAGTCTATGAATCTCTTTAAAACTTTCTACAACAATGACACCTAGTTGATAGACGCCATGTTTCTTTTTATTTAGTCTACAAGACGTCCATCTATTGGCCCATCTACGGGTCTAATGATAAAAACGGGCCATTTTTTTAGACTCGTAGATGAGCAACTAGCTCGACTGTTTGTCTTGGTCAAATACAGAAGTATAGCGTTTATCACAGATTTCATGCTTTATGAGATTATTTTTAGGCGTGAATCGTGTTGCTCTCGTGCTCTGCTGTCATAACTTAAAGCCATTACAAATATACAAAACATATACAATATCAAATGGTATTGTAGATAAAAACTGAAGAAGATAGCCTGTTTTCAAAAGTTTATGTTGATATTCTTGTGTGTGTTGTGATAATAAAATAATTATTTAAGAAAAAGGCATCATCTTATCGTGCAACTGAAAGTTGTTGATGGCGCAAGCCTTCAGAAACTTTCAGTTGCACGATAAGGAGATGCCTTTTTTAATATTTTATGAACCTTATCCAGTACAATATCACATTTGTACTATTTTTTCACAAAATAATTTTTATTTATGAAAAAGAAACTTAGTATCTTATTGATGGCACAAGCTATCAGCAATATTCATTTGTACAATCAGGAAGTGCTTTTCGTTAATTGTAATGAAAATCAGTTTTTATTTTGCTCTATTTATAACTTTAGGTTTCACACCAATAAAGATCGAACTGTGGTAAACAATAATACGTTTATGTCTATGGGTTCTCTAAACACCCCTTAGCTTCCTTCCTTAGAAAAGGCAGAGTATATAAGAAAAGCAATCCAATACAATAGTAGAGCTGTCTGTAGATTAATTTGGCGAAACCGCTGTGAGATTTCACTATTGATGAGTTAAGCTTTCACATTCAATAACTTTTTATTATTGTAATAATTTCTGTAGAGATATTATTTGATGGTATATGTGAAAAGAAACACATTACCAAAAATTTTAAAGATTGAGCAATCCATAATAATATCTATAAATAAATATAAAGCATATATTGGATCTAAATTTATTAATTTGATCTTGTATAGCGTGATTGGATCACATACCCACGTAATTTAGTTTAAATCACAGAAAAGCCTTGATAAAGAGAGGCGTATTGCCCCTAGAAATATTGGTTGGTTAATAAATTTAGATCCAATATATGCTTTATATTTATTACCAAAAAAATATTTATCATAAATTTTTATCGATAGATGGCAATTGAATTTATGAGAAATATAATATATTAATTATATATAGCTTTCTTCTAGCTATTTATAAAGCCAAAAGATGATATTTTGAACAATTTTTGAAACTTTATGCGTGGTATTTTTCAAAAATGTTTATATCAAAAAGGGAATTATGATATTATATATGATTTATATATCCTAAATATTATCTATATTTTGCAAATTCTTTTTCCAAAATAAATTTAGCGTTAGGAAAGTAACATTTCTTTGAAGAGCGTTATTTTTAAATTTACTTTGGCGCAGATACAGTGTTGCCAAAGACGATTCCAAGTTGGTTGTAAACAAAAAACACACATTTCACTTTTGTTATATTTTTTTCAAATAACATTTTTCGTTGAATAAAATATTTTAAAATATTCTTTGACGCAAGATTCCTTGCAAATAATTACATATATTATTTCAAAGTTTTAATCAGATCAATTTCTTTTGTATTAATAATATATTTGTTTTGTATTATATATTTAAAAATATAATAAATATTTTTTTAGATGAAAACACCACATTTATCTGTGAAAATTTGAATTTATCATCATTAAAACATAGAAAAATATAAAAGTAGAACATAATTATTTAAGAAAAAGAAGTATCTTCTTATCGTGCAACTGAAAGTTGCTGATGGCTTGCGCCATCTGTCTGAATAAATATCAACTATGCGTTGATTTTTAATTATTCCAGAATTTGCCAAATACCCATTCTTGATTAATCAAGAAAAGCTTGATAAGGAGATGTCTTTTTCTTAATTTATCTACCTTATCCCAGTACAATTTCACATTTGTACCATTTTTCCCTAATAATTTAAGCTTTTAATAAGGATAAAAATTTCACAAAAAAATCATATAGTTTATATTTTTGATAATTTTTCTATCAATAGATGGCAGTGTGTATCGTCTGTAATTATATATTGAATGATATGTTTATGTTGTTTGTGTGTGTAAAAGAATTTCTGATAAACGATCATACCCGGGACTGACTAAAACGAGAAGTTAAAGAAAAAAAAGATGAATGTTATAAAGAGAGAATATATACAAAATTAAAAAGAATGAATCAAATTGAAGCATTTAATTTAATAATGTGATATACCTTGGGTTATTTCCACTACCTATATAGAAAAAAATTACGCTTTTTATACCTAAACGTCTTATATAGAATTTGCAATAATTCTCTAGCTAACCGTGTTGATATATCCCTAAAGAAATGAACAGAAACGATTTAAAAACTAAATAGGGAGGAGAAATCTCAGCAATTTCTGATTCAAGAATGTACAGTCTCTCAAACTTATAGACAATATTAAGACATTCCCAACATATTCCGAATTCACAACAATAATTTCAGTCCCCAACATCTCCTTTATTGTATCCAATCTACCAAAGAGGATCTTTGGGACAATCCAGGGAAAACTAACAAGCTTCTGAGGCATCGTTAATTAATAGATTAGGGCCAATTTCCCATCTCACAGGCCATATTATGGGAATAAGTAACAACAATAATACTATTAGTTTAACAGAAATTATCAGTAGAAAAGAACACCTAACATCAATGTGTTAATCTTGTGGGGGAAAAAACACAAGATAATTTCTTTTTGAAAATAAAGCAATCCATAAATAAATCTTTAAATAAAAAGGCATATATTGGATCATAAAAATGATATTTTGCCACCTTTTTATCAAATCACACTTTATTTATTTACATAGTGATTTGTATTAATAATGACGATGTTGGATCAAATATTTTATCGATATCATCCGATATTTCGACGAGGCCTATCTTCTTCTAGAAGCTCTTGTCTTTTAAATAGAAAATTTCTAGAGACTTATTCCTAAAAGATTATGATCAGCCTTGTCGAACAATTAGAGGACATTTTAATGAAATATTTAATCATAGATAAACCTCATCATTATTATTGAGTTTCATATATGCATTGCTCTATATATTGCCAGGATGTATTTTATATACGATTTTTGATCACTTATCCTTAAAAGAAATTATCTTTAAATAAAAATCTTTAAACATTAATAAAATCCTTAGGTTTTTCTTTCTCCTTTATTTATACTTAAAATAATAGATACTCACACATGAGAAGTTAGTGATTCCAAAAATAACAAACATATTATGCTAAAAAAAATGTATCGTAAAAAAATATATATAAAAAAGAGCAAAAGTGATAGGAAGTCGTCTGAGGAAAGTTCTCCAGCCAATCAGCCGCTTATCAGGTGACACCACTTCCGGCACCGCACCGGAAGCTCTTAGAATTAGCGTCTGCTTTTTTAAATGAATCTAATTGGGCTCGTCTCCTTTATTTCCTTTTCATAGAAACAATTAATAAGGCCTTTGACTAATGACTACAAATAATTTAATTGGTTTATCTGAAAGGGAATGGCGCAAAATGTGCTCTAAAAATTAGTTATATTATGAATGCATTAATATTTACTTATTCTTTATAATATTTTAAATAGATAATTTTTGAATACTTTTAAATTAAAAAAAAATATGATTCTAAAATATATTTGAAAAATGTATAAAAATTCTTAATCGTGAAATTAAATTATATTAATGAATTTTTAAATAGCATTTATTTGAAGGTACAGGTGAAAATATCTTTGTACAAAAGATTTTAAAAGCCGTTGACACAGAGGTCGTAATAATTCTATGTTTAATAATTTTAACTATAGATACGTAAAATGAATCGTAAACAATTTTGCATCTTTTTTTAAACTGATATACATATCAAGTTATTTAAATAAAAAGGCATATATTGAATCAAAATATCAAATATTTTACCAATATTTGATCCAATATATGCCTTTTTATTTAAATATTTATTTATGGATTGCTCTATTTTCAAAACGATATCAAGTTATAGTTCTGAATTTGAACTTTATAACATCTTAAAATTAAAAATTAGTAAGGCAGCGAAAAGAGCAATCATGATTTCCAATCTCATCATCACATCCATATATTATCTATAAATAATTTAAATAGACGAATAATCCAGCTACTTAACAGTGTTGTATTTTGAATTTTAATTTAGCATAACTGCAGCTTATTAATTTAAACAAATTTATTATTCAAATACAAGGAGAGGTTAAACAAACTAATTAACTTGACAAATGAAGAAAAAGTTGAGCTTCTATATTCTAAGCTATTACTACAACATAAACAAAACAAACTTAGTCAAAAAGGAACATATTTTACATCACAGATTATTTTAAATTGATTTGTTTACCAATTTCAACAAACAGGACCTCTTAAAAATATATATTTGGTAATGCATGATCTAAATGAGATATTTTTAATTTATACTAAGAATATATTTTTTAAATGCTCTTAATAATAAATCAAAAATGTCCTTAATGAAATCAAAATAAATTTAAAATGAGAATTATTTGTTTTGCACGTATTGTGTGTGCATATTCTCATTTTTATTAAAATATTAATTACTAATATTTATAATTTTTCTTCATACAATAGTGAAGTTAATTAATAGTATTATAATACATTTGAAAAATAAAAATTGATATGTATTTGTAATTTTAAAAAAATGTATACTCGCGGAACATTGGGGAAAAATATGTTCCGCGAGTATACACTTAAAAAAATAACAAATACATATCAGTTTTTATTTTTCAAATGTATTATAATAATATTAATCAACTTCACTATTGTGTGGAGAAAATATTTAATATTGTTTTTTAAAAATCATTTAAAAAGTTGTGAACGCTGTAAAAATATCAAAAGACTATTTGGTGAACCAAAGAAGCAAGAGGTATTTTTATTTATAATTTTACATTTTTTAAAATGCCTATTTAATTTATCTCTCTATGTATAAAGGTGGATGGGTATGTATTTTTATGCGTTCGTATATATATTATTCTTATAGGACTTCATAATATTTTACATATCTGAAATTTTAACTGGGTAAGAAATTAGGCCTGAAAAGAAAGACAGCCACTCACATATTTTTGGCTCTATAATATACCATTTATCCAAACGATATATCCATGTATCTAAATCAAAAATCTTCCTCTTCCCCCCAATATGTTCGTTTGGTAAACATTCATTCGTTGCAATCCGGTGAAGCTAGTATATACTTTTGCCTCAAACACATTCTCTCGAAAATTTTCTATATTTTGACGAATATTATTATATTATACATATTTTACAAAAATAGAGGCTTGTAAAATGGTACATTTTAAACACTGTGTATCTCTAGAATATTTATCTATTATAAAAATACAAAACGAGCAAGTTTAATTTCATTTTACTTTTCGTGTCATTTAAAACAAAAACAAAAAAGTATTCATATTTATTGACCATGCATGATATATAATATTTTCGTGAATATTGTATAACCTTTCCTAAATATGACATATAGTGTGTGCATATATTTTCTAAGAATAAAATTATTTAATAGATATAATATAATATACGATGTACTAGAGCGCCATCTGTTATCAAATTATAAAAATATTTTAGAGGCGTAATATTCTTTTTAAAATAAAACAATTTCTACTGTCCTTACTGCGATGGAAAAATTAAAGGGAGGGCCTGGCTCATCAGTGGTGAACCCTCCCAGCGGTTTCGCCAGTTTAATTTTTCCATCGCAGTAAGGACAGTAGAAATTATTTTATTTTAAAAAGAATATTACGCCTCTAAAATAGTTGCATAATTTGATAATATAATATACTTTTTTTATAGTAATGCATATTAGGTAGATTTGATTTCTATTCAAAAATCACCGATTCCTTATATATAAAAATGAAGTGCTAAATAGATATTTGTTATTCTTCTTTTAGAAAACTACTGAATCAAATAATTATTGAATTTTATGTGAATGTAACTAAGAATATAATTCAACAAAATTGCTATTAAAAAAACTAAAAGAAAAATACACGTAGTATTAGTATAAGTAAAAGATTTGAAGCGTACGAGGATACGTTTCTTTTAAACTTTAATAAAGATTCAAGCTTTCGGGCCTGAACAGCCCTTCTCTCGCGATAACAAAATTACTAAAAATATTCAATGCACAGTCTACCTTTAAAATTTTTAACAAATAAATTTACTGACAATGTGTTTCTTTTCAATAATATCATCAAATATTTTCTCTACAGACCTTATAGAAAAATATTTTTCTGATTTTTGCCACTAGGGGCAGCACAGGTAGGAATAGTACAAAACTTGAATGTATAGATAGAAATTTTTCAGAGAGGAAATTGATCTATAAAAATATAGGTCGTCTCTCACGTCAAAATAGACGCTAAAACTAAGCGGCATCTTTTGACCGTCTCCGCAAACTTTCGGACTCAGGTCGGTGACAAAGCCACAACTCCAGCTTTGGCAAACTGAGAAGTGCCCACCTGGAACCATGGTTTCGGGATAATGGCCCTCTTCAGTCCAAGGCGGAGTTATATCATGAGAGAGAGAGAGAGAGAGACAATTTTTTGACCATTGACATATTTTTATTGACATCCTGTCAATACATGTAGAGTGCACAGTCCGCACTAATTATAAGAAAATGAGAAATTTATAATGAGGATGATGGTTATAATAAAAAATGATTTTAAAAATGATTAAAAAATACAACTATGTACATGGCGCCTCTGCCACCGCTGCAGAGTTTGATGGAAGATCGCCAATGGGTCCCCAGAGATACCACGCATCTCGCGATCTACGAAGAAGACGTAGATGGCATGCTTTGCCGCTGAGGAGATGGTGATGGCGTGGTTCTGGCGTGGGAGAGAGAGAGAGAGATCCACAATGGATCAAATGAAATCTTCAAAATCTGCCAAAGAGATGTTTAGCTGTTAGACAGGCTAGGCCAATTCTATGGCCAAAATATAGAAGGACATTTTTCCTACAGGAAATTAATCTATAAAAACAAAGGCCGCCTATCCCGTTTATATAAGTGGCGCCATTCAATTGATAACGCTTAGTTCTAACGTCTATTTTGACGGGAGAGGCAACCTTTGTTTTTATAAAACTTGATTGCTTACTTTTTAGCATGATGTTTTTTTGAAACTCTGTATTTATTTAACTGATTAAGCGTCCTAGCACATGTGACTGAAATGCACCTGGATAATAACCGGGCAGACCACGGTCCGTTCAGCTAGGTATCTATCTATACATTAGGGGTGTTAAAAGTCATGGCATATAGTATGTAAATATCTTTTGAATGTATAAATTAGTATGTAAATTTCTTTGAATGTATATAAATTGACCGTGCTGTTCAAATAAACGGGAGAAGAGCTTTATAGGTGTAGCCGAAGTTGTCTTCCTTTTCTTTCTTGCTTGACCAACCGAGGCAGCCCAAAACTATATCAAAACTTTAGGTTAAAGTTTTTATTTGTTAAGAGGGGGCTTTCCTTACTTTACCCCTTTCTTAGCAAGGGGACACTATAGTACATATAGAGAAAATATTATAAAACGTCTTGCGCCAATCTCTCTCTCTCGCGTGTATATTAATAACAAAATTACTAAAAATATTCAATGAACAGTCTACCTTTAAAATTTTTAACAAATAAATTTACTGACAATGTGTTTCTTTTCAATAATATCATCAAATATTATCTCTACGGACCTTACTGCAATGATATGAGTTATTGAATGAGAGGGCTTGGCTCATCAGTAATGAACCCTCTCAGCGATTTCGCCAAATTAATCTCTAGACCGCTCTACTATTGTATTGAATTGGTTTGGGATATACCCTGCATTTACTATGGAAGGTAGCTTAGGGGTGTTTAGTGAACTATGGACATAAGCTTATAGGTCTGTAGAGGTACATACATAAAATTTCAAGTCTACCTTTCATATTATCTTTAGGTGAGAATTTCAAATATAACTTTACATTTGTTTCAAAACCAGTAGGGACCAAATTATTTCTAGAGAGAAACCAAATGCATGACTGAATATGAAAATTCGAAACTATGTTATAGACGCGTATGATTCTTTTAAAAATTAAACAATTTCTACTGTCCTTACTGCAAACCACTGATGAGCCAGGCCCTCCCATTAATTTGTCCATTGCAGTAAGGGCAGTAGAAATTGTTTAATTTTTAAAAGAAAAGAAAAGTTTCGAATTATTATAACAGATGGCGCTCTAATGCAACATAATATAAATGACAGAATATGTTTGTATCTTTGAGATATAGACATTTATATATCATATTCGATATATGTCTGTCCATAACCCTTATGCTCAAAACTGGGCAACTCTGTGCTTCACTTCCATCAATAATTGACAATATGACCCAGAATAAGTATATTGCTACGGCGTTTTATGGTTTCCACAAGTCCATATCTCAGAAGAAGGCCAAGTGATACTCACTCCTCACTTTCTTACTGCTACTCTTTTTGTGTTGATTTCTTGCTTCCCTCTTTCTTATTATTATTATTTTTTCTTCTTCTTTTTACTCTGTATATATCGTTATTTCCTTTGTCTCACTGCTTTGTTCTTATGCATACCTCTGGTGAATCCTGTATAGGGTCAGTGACCCTAAATAAAGGCTTTTTGTTGTTGTTGTTGTTGTTGTCTGTCCATTTGGATAACTTATTTTAAAAAATACAATTTAATATAGATCTTAATTATATTTTGTAATGGATTTCCTTTAGCGAATACCCTGCACATTTTAAACGTGTACGGGAGAAAATAAATTAATATTCAGAGTGTTGGGAAGTTGTAAATATTCAAAAGTAGCTGTCGAAACCGTTAGGCCTACTTTTGGAACGGAAGGTATAACGAAAGATGCCCGTTGCGTATTCTTACATCACCATCGGTTCTATTTATTGGTCGCATCTCACTATTAATATTCTAAGTTTAATGTATAGTTGGAAAGGTGACTTTTTTCTATATATGTATATGTAACGTTTCTATGATGATCTGTACACGCCAATATGCAGATGATATTGTTTTGCGTAAAGAAAGAGAGAACAATCAACCGTCTGACTAAATTTATTTCAATCACACGTCTTTTATTTATAGTTACAAATATTTACATAATTCCTGACAGCGTAAAAATTTACATCTATTAATAATTTATAACCAGAATGTGACATATATGTACCTGAAACGCGGCACTTCTCCCTTTAAATATGCATCAGAGCGATGCATTATGCTTATCACCTTAGTAAAAAAAAAATAATAGTGGTAATAAAGAATGAGTCATAACATCAGTTTTGGCAAATTCAGACAAAAGCCAACAACCTGTATACCAATGTTTCGGAATTTGGCCCTCAGGGGCGACTTCGATTTCATAACATCTACGAGAAGAGTTATGAAATCGCTCTACTTTACCAAAAAAAGTGCTTGTTTTTTTAAGGGAGAGGAGCTTCTTTGGGGGACACGAATATCATTCTCCCTCAACTTATTGATGTAAGCTATTGGTATGTCGCAGTTTTATCGAGAACTTTAAAGCAATTGGTTTCTTGAACCTGGTTCTCTCAGGAATACTTACTTTGTATATTTAGGGCTCAACCCCTCCCTCCACCCCCAGGGTTATATGCATCCTCATATCCTTCTTCTACCCCTTCCTCCAGATTATGAAATTGATATTTTAATGTTTATATTTGGATCACATCGTTGTAAATAATAGGCAGGTACAAGGAGAAAAGTTTCTTTGAATAGGAGACCGCACGAGCTTTCGAACCTCACGGTCCTTCAACTGGTTTACGTTATTGCAAAGAATTGTTACTTTAGGCTTACCACATGGAAAAATAATGTTTACATATATTGAAATAAGTCAGACGTTTACAATTATTAGAATATAAACATTTTCTGCGTTTTACTGTATTTTATTTTAATACTAGACGAATTACCCGGCTTCGCCCGAGAATTCCCCCGAGTGTAATTTCCTTCATACTGAAAGTACAACAATAATAAATAGTAGAAGTGCCATAGAATAGCAATACAGAAGTAACACAAACTACAGGCAAAAAGTGTGTGTGATGGCAAAAATTGTATTATATTAATGTTCAAGTATTTGATTTAATTATTTTTTGCAATCCATTTAGTTGTTTCAAAAGCAATGGCAAAATCAAAATAGATGGCAGCTTTTCCACCCAACCCCCGAGATACCCGCCCCAGCGCATTAACCTTTGAAATTGCCCGAGTTGAGTGAGTGACTGCGATGAATCTTGACTGCAATGTTCATCTTCTCAGTAAGAATAAGAAAAAATAGGTTTATAAGAAAAGTAATCCAAAATACTGGCATGTAAATATTTTTCTGTAAAAAATAAAAGAGCACATGGATATTAGGCAAACATATGTTTGCTAATGACTGCGACTGCATATTAAACGATAAAAAAAAAAAAAGATATAAAAAAAAACAAAGGCCAGAACAAAAATTTATAAAAAATACGAAGGCCATTATTTACATACAGTAACGCTAATTTTGTAAAGTTTTTAAAAATTGCATTGTATGCACTTACCGTATAACTTAGTAATTTCTTTCTCAATACTCAATACTTTTGTTTTTTTAAAAAAGTAACACTCGTATAAAAAGATATTTAAAAAAAAAGCAGAACGCTCATTGGTCGCTTAATTGGCCTGGTGTTGTTACTTGGCCTCGTATTTACTCTGCGTATAAAAAAGTTCTTCAAATGAAAGAAAAATAAATAGCCAAAAATACTAATCAAAATGTAGCCGAAAATTTTCCTAAGGTTTATAAAAAGCTACCTGCAAAATTTGGTACCAATTGGTTCAGTAGGTTTTGAGTTTATCGCGAAACAGACAACATACATCGAATTTTATATATAAGAAGATTAATAAATATATAGTATTTGTTTTGAGCTAACTTTTCATTGGACGTTTTGGTATATTGAAACCACCATTGCAATCACCTTTATTTTCGAGCAATTTGCAGAGTTACCGTGTAATTGTGGAGATATACCGTGACCCCGGTAAATCGGGAGTTTTAGACTGTACTCTTACTAATACGTAATCTTTACAATATCTCTCAGAACAGTCGCACGTGTAAGATACCACACAAAAAGAGAAGTTATCTAATATGTCAATTTGGGAAATGTCCAGTTTTGGTCATTAAAGTTGTTGCAGCGGTAAAGAAAGTTATGTAACTGGCAAGATCCTGGTTCAGCCGAGTGAAAATATTATATTTAAACATAGAATTCATATTGAAAAAAAACTTTAAGCTCTTCCATTATATGAAAAAAACTCTAATCGAAGAAAGTACGATGGCGAAATCCCGGATCTCTAGAAGTTGCCAATAGTGTTGCAGCCATATTTTTTACGTGTCTCGCTATAAACATCGGGTATTTACATACCTGTTGGCCTTAAGATACATATTTCCTGCTAGATGTAAACTGACTGACCTTGAATATCTAAATGACCAAGAATGAAAACATCACATGTGCTTGATACAGAAAATAATTATCAAGAAAAATATTCCTACATGGATTCAGTCCATGTTCTACAGTAAAATTAAAATATCATTTTTAAATCATAATATATAGATGACGTGCTAATGTATTCTGTTGATTTCTGTCTGCTCTCTATGTGAATTGTTGTGGAAAAGAGTACTCTGAACAGCTTCCTACTCTGGACAGCGAGTCACGGAAACGTCAAGAATTTAATAAATTATTGGTTGAGATGTAGCTATATTTTTCCTAGACTTTTTAGATTATTATAAAAATGTAGACGTGATGTGTAACAGGGTCTAACTTGATTAAGAGTAACACGAGCGGTTCTTTCTGAAAATTGATATCCCGGGGAAACTATTGAAACAGGTTTTTTTTCTGTTTATTTAGTGATATAAACCCACCGATAAAGCTATTCACAGTACTTTATAGATGTCAAAAGATATTATCCAAAGTAGAAGCTGGCATTACTATAATCTTTTAGCAAACCTCACTCTGAAAAAATAATCAGTTGATATACAATATGTAAGAAATTTTAACAGAACCACTGTGTAAAAGGTATAGCAAGACAGCTGCTTCCCTAAATTGTTGTTGTTAGTGTCTATCAAGTCTGGTGTTTGGCTACTTGGATAAATATATAGTCTCCAATTCTCTCTCTCTCTCTCGATCTGTTAGATTTCACTATTAAACGTTATAAATATAATGCATAGATATAAAATATTTTAGAGAATTTCGAGGAATGTATATTCATCTCTCATGCCTGGAAATCAGAGTTGAAAAGGGTCTGAAGAAAATGTTGCAAGCAAACCTCTCGAATCATCTAAAGGGAGAGAATGGTGTGCTAAGAGCTCAGAGGAAGTATCTGTCCATCTAGACAACTTGATTGACGCCAATTAAACGCCAAAACTGTGAAAGCGACCTTAGTAGAGGCCAAGGCGATCCCTTCTCCTACAATGTTTGTCTAATCCCTCAACCCAAAAAATATATATTTTACGAAAGAAACCTCATTGTGAATACCCACGCCAAAGTGTTGAGTCAATATCCCTTTGTTATAAGCTGGCATTTTACAAAGGTACTCATTGTGAAAAAGAGTTTTTTAAATCATTTTATCCAATCAATTAGAACACCCTATACCATCACAACACACTCGTGATATATACAACTATCTAACAAATTTGGTTTTAAAAAATAACATTTGTTTATTTACAAATTTACCAATATTTTCCGATGTATGTATACTTTTATCATGGTACAAAATATTATTTAAAAAAGTACCGTTTGTACCTTACTTATGGTTGGCGTGCTGTAAATCGAATAATAAGGCAGTGTTAAATAAGTTTTGTATAAATACATTCTATATAAAGATTGTACATTGTATATATTATCTATAAAAGTAATATATTGTATATTATATATATATATGCGAAACCGCTGGGAGGGTCACCATTGATGAGCCATATGACCTCCTCACATCTTCTAATTTCTATTTAGTTCAGTATATACGGTTTGTAGAGAAATAGGTTTTAATGTTATCACCCAATATATCATTACACGATGTCCTTTAGGAGGTGGCAGTCTCCCAGCCCCACCATTTATATTTTAAAATTAGAAGTATAGAGAGTGTTCAAATTATTTATAATTTTCATCCATAGTATTTATTGAATATTTAGCTTGTGGACCTTCCAACTTACTCGTTCAGAGCAAAGAAAGCTGTCAACACGGTACTAAAGAACAAACGGCTAGGGTAACGCCCCGGTGTCGGATGAATGAAAGCGGTGAGGACATTCTTTTTTTTCTTTTTTTTTTTTTTTTGCATTCGAAACTTTTTGTTACGCTGCAATTGTTCACTGCACAGAAACTATTGTGATATAGGCTCATCGAACTCTGCTCATCCCCAGCAGACACCATCTCAATCTCTACAGTCTTGATGCCCTAATATGATTTTTGAGTGGAGAAGAAGATTGTTGCATCGCCTTAATATGTACCTCGATAATGGGGATGTTTCAATAATTCGTTTGTGTGTGCGGTCTTCCTTCCCATAGCATCAAAACTTATTTGAAAGCAACTACATTCATGGAAAGTCTTTGATGTCGTCTGTCGTTAATTTTTTAAGGAGACACTTGTTTACACTTGGTTATCTCCTGTGTCTTCAATAAAAAAGTCACTGTATATCAAATATTTTTCGGAGTTATTGTCTGAAGCCTGAAATATACATTCTAAAAAAAGTACAACGTCCTTAAGTTTTGTCCATGAATGTAAATAATTCGAATTTCCCTATTTATTAAAAACAAACAGCCGGAAATTCTCAAACTACCTACCATTACTCTCTGTATAAATAATTTGCTGTTAGGAATTTGCTTTAAAAAATACAATAAATATACATCAACAGTCCTCAGGAGAATGACAATACCATTACCCCCTGTTTGTGCTGTTTAATTTTTTAATCATCGCATCTTTTGGATCAAAATTTGGAAAGTTAATATTTAATAAATATATATAGTTTATTTTTTATTTATATTTAAAATATGTTATTTTTATTCAAATAATCTCTTCTAAATAAAAATAATAAAAAGAAAGAGATATTCGCTAATGCATATTTGTTGACGGTCCCTTTATTTCCATATTAGAGAAATGTTACTGTATTGTTTAAATGAATCTAATGGAGATTTTTTTAAATGGATTTTTTGACGCTCATTCAGAGCCTACTCTTGGTAATTTTTCCCTTTCTGCATGGTAGAGTATTCATGATAAGCTTCACACAAAGTTCCTCTAAGAATCATAGAAAAACCTAGTGTATATTTGCAACATAACGGGTTTAATCTTCAAACAGAAATTTTGTAGAATGCCACCTATAGTTGGGTATACCCCCACCTATCAGACTTGTATATTATTTACCTTTTATCTACACTAATGGAAATATAAAATGATACACTCAAAAGGAGTTGAGGAAAATACATGGAATTTAGTTCAAACACATTTCTTTGGTCGTGTGATGAAGCATTAAATTTTGGATGTAAAACGTCTAAAATAATTTTATTGAAATTATTTGAATCAATTGATCTATGCCTGTACGCCAAAGTTTGATGATATGCCTCCATGGCTGGGACACTTTCAAGTTCCACTAGTGGATCCTCACACATGATCGTGTCATTTAATAGATCAAGGAAAGCAAAATTATTTGAAATTCTCCTTTGGTTTTTAATCATATTGTTAGTTTCGGGGATTGTAGGGTCTCGGGTATAATTCTTTTAAAAATAAATCATACACGTTAAAAATAGTTTTGAATGTTTATATATATTTAAGACGCGTCTTTCCTAAATTAAATCGACATTTTCTATCAATGAAAAGGTTGTCCTAATAACTTTTAAACTTCCCAGTTACTCCGCTTACACACAACGCCGGTACTACCATAAATTATGGCACCTTTAATACCAAGAATTTTACTCAACAGTGCCGGATAAATAGCAATATAGCCCAATGCTATATTGAAACGGTCTGAAAAATTAAACTGGCGAAACCGCTGAGAAGGTTTACCACACTGATGAGCCAGGTCCTTTTAATATATTTTTATAATTGCAGAAAGGCCACAGTTGAAAGTAGTTTCGTTTATAGAAGAAAAATCCGCTCTCTAAAAAGAGTTTTAAACATCCTATACTACAACTCAGTTTCCTATATTGCAGTATAAGCTTTCTCTGGTTATCTCTTCTTCATTTTTAATAACTTCACAATAAAAGGCGGGAAGAATACATGCACACAACACTAAGAAAAACTACAAGAGAGAGATATTTATAACCCAGGTTCCTGGAGCCTAAGAAAAACTACAAAGAGAAGAAAGAATAATAGATCTAAATGTAAAGAGCTAATTCAATCTCTCAATTTTTGGATGATTTATATATCATTGAATAAATTTATTTTTTTAAATTAACACTATTTAAAAAAATTATAGAACAGCTTTCTAAATAAAACTTTAAAATATTTGAAAGCCATGGCTTATCTCTCTCTTTCAAAGTGGTTATAATATCTACCAGACATTTTCAATCATTGTATTATATAGTCTCAACACGCACTTGTAATTAATTAATACAATAATGTAAATATGGAAATGTAAACTATTTATAGCGCCTAGGCTTTTCTTCAAATAAAACAATTTTCTACTGTCCTTACTCTTTTATTTAAAAAACGCTATAGGTAGTTGGCACTTCCAGTTACAGATGACGTGTAGTATGTTTGAATCATGTAAATATAGTTTGATCCTTCTAGAACTGTAGCACATTCCTAGCTTCGATCACAACTCCTATTTTTAAGTATAGTTAGTTACCCAATGTCATGGCGATCTAACAACTAGTCTACTCACGTCCGGCCCATTTGGGTGAAGTCGATGCAGATCCTTCGTTGAGTTCGGGATCATCCTTGATTTGTTTTCGAGCGTCTATGATTGAGAGCGTTATCATTGTTGGAAGAAATAAGTGAGGTTGCTTCTTGTATATAGAATTTTTATACAAAAAATATTTTGAGATGGACATTCTTTATTCGCTCTTTTCAAAAAGCTAGTTGTGAATCCAAATCTAAATAATGTTCGAACACCATCGTAAGAATCCACACAGCAATACGAATTATTAATATGAACGTTTCTCAAAGTGGGGCATTTGAGGGAATCACACAATTATGATATTGAGTTACCGCGATATGGATATGTCTTTCTCAGTCTGAGATCAACTCCCACTTGATAGTTCAATTGAAGAGATGGTTAACGTAGAATTATTTTTCCGAGTGTAGACATTGCACCACATTTTGAGCAGGTACGTGCTTTGTGGTCGTTTTTCAGATTATTTGCGAGATTTTATTATTTTATCTTCATGTTTGAAGGTTTTCTGTTGATCAGTATGCCAAACTGACAAAGAGCTTCCGATTCAATTCTTATGTAAAATAATATTGCACAAGCTCTCAGCGCATCAAAAATGTTCAATTCGCGGCAGATCCAAATATTTAAAAAAATATTCCATCAACGAATGATCGCCACTCGAACGTATAAATAGCAAAATCAAATTGGATACCACATTCTTCTTAATCTGTTTACTAAAGGAAGAAGATGTTTAAAATTTCTCCATTGTTAATTCTTCCCAGTATGCAACGGGCTTGAAGTTTTTTCCTTATATTTTTTCTTCGGAAAGAGATTTCTAATCATCGCACAAAAGACGGGTTTCTTGTATTTTCCACACTATAATTATATTTATTTTGGTCTATTATATATTTTTTTCTTAGCTCCCAAACAGGCAAAAATCCAAGAACCTAGCCTGGAAAGATTCCAATATCAAATAGTGTTGCTAAGCAGAGAGTTTTGACAATAAGAAATTAGTAACTATCACATCTTCTCTTCCTTTAGTGAAATAAATTGCTCTATAAGGAAGAGAGAGATAAATCAACAAGGTGTTTATTAGAAGTGTTGGTGTACATAGGAAATAATGTTGTTGGTAAGGCTTTATTGTTATCATCTGTGGCACAACTGGACAGACCAGCTTGGTTGGCCTCCAGTGACGCTGCCTCTCGGTATCTTGTTATCAGCCCTTATACGAGCCACTGGAGGATAAGCCTGTTATTGGCCAGCTTTATGTTGAAGGTCTTGTGAGAAGACATCTCAAAAGTTTGAAGTAAAATAAATATTTAAAAGTTGGAAAATATTATTATTATCATTTTTTAGAATAGATATTCAACTTTTGTAGAGAGCAATTTGAGAGTTAACTAATAGTTGGCTAATGTATATGTCCGTCGAGGTGAGAGTGGCGAAGCCGTGAGGGAAGCCGGAGAGGAGGCCCAGCGGACTTGAAAAGGAACTCCATCACCGGCTGCTGTCGGATTCTTGTATTTACTTCAGGCTACATAACTGTAAAAATACAAAATATCCTAACTTGGTTTGCAGATATGAAATAGGGATGTTTATTTAATCACAAAACATGTTATGTTTTTTTATGATAAATTATTTACATATTTTCTATAAATCATTGTGAAATTTTTGCCCGTGTATTTTAAATTATATATGATACATATGTTGGGAACGTGGAGGGATCTCTAGGAAACCTTTCATTTCGAAATAATTTATTTTATACCAAATATTCTCAATGGATTGTAATATAGAGTTTCAGAAGGTCACAGTAAAAACCTCGCTATAGGGACTGAACCCTATAGACTTGGTTCACTATATTGTATCGCGGGCTAAGATATAAAAGTTCACTATAAAGAAGAATTTTTAACGCCTTGCCATTTGCTTTATTTTTATTTATTTCTCCTGACGAAGACAAAATATTTTTGTTGAAACGTTGGGAAAATAAAACTTTAACTGACCGCAGTGTCTATTTTTTTGAAGAAGATATATATCCCCAGTTATACCAGTATTTGCAACAAGATAATAAATAGGTTATTGAACCCTGATAAAGGTTGGCTTTCTACCAATCGAAATATTGTGTGGTAAATAAAATAATTTTCGATCTATTACACATTCACTTTTATATGTAAATATTTGATTATGTAGATTGTTTTATATATATAAAAAAAACAATAAACATACATATATGGGTGTGTGATAAATCCCAGATTCTATAGCCACATCGCTTTGCCATAACAGCAGAGTCTCAATTGGCGGGAATATATGTTTCCGGATTAGACTGGCGACAAATTGATTGGTGATTGATGTTTATTGACGGGGGGCGAAAACTTCCTTTTTGCCATCGCCCGGGTCTTTTGCCCTGTCCCTTAGGATAATGTGGTCCTTCCCCTTTGAGGAAATTGGAATCAGCATGAAGGCATGTCTCTTTTTTTTTATCTCCTACACTTAAATTGTAACTACTGAAACACAATTATGAAATTCCTCTCGATTAAACACATATCAGGTATATGTTAAATTCAACCAAGAATATTTGCTCTTTCTCACAGTTGTTTCTAGAGATTAGATGCTGTGATTGCTTCACTTTTTTGCGCACGTGCATTTCCACTAGGGAGGGCAATTAATTAAACGGGATTCTGACACTCTCCTCAGGTGGAATGTTACGAAATCGTAGCCACCCCTGTAGTGATGAGGAATACCAGAGCCAGAAACCTACAGGTTGTTGGCTTTGATTTGTCATAAGCTGATGCTATGGCTCCTTCCTTGGGCCGAATCTGATAACGTTCTGTTCAGAGGTTAAAAGATGGATTGGCTTTGATGTAGTATTTAATAAATATATTTTATGTGCGTTTATAAAAAGGAAAATTATCTTCTTTTGAGAATGAATACCATCCTCCCTCAATATGGATAATACAAAATTATGTAATTATAAATTATTGGCATGACATCTGTTCGCCTTCGAGGGAGATCGTATAAGAAACTGTGCATATAGATGCAAATTTAATTTTTATTATGCCTAGTACACGTGGTAGAAGCTATGATAATCATTCCCGCTTTGTCCATCATTAAAGTTACAGCATCATAAGCTTCCATGTGTGTTGTGATAGGTCAGTGAAAACCTATGAAAACTATGGTTTCTCTTGGAGGTAGTGTTAGGTTGTCAGTTCTTGTCATCTCTGACTTTATAAAGGTTCGTAGTTAGTTTGTGGCAGTGAATGTGAATATATATTCATGA
The DNA here is from genome assembly GCA_030710605.1 of Cordylochernes scorpioides. Classification (NCBI taxonomy): domain Eukaryota; kingdom Metazoa; phylum Arthropoda; class Arachnida; order Pseudoscorpiones; family Chernetidae; genus Cordylochernes; species Cordylochernes scorpioides. Next base: position 6,919,364 of record CP092882.1, on the reverse strand, counting down.
AACCATCATAAAAGACCCACTCCAAGTAACATAGTACAAGCAGCCAACATAATCATGGTTGGTAGAGATTTGCGACTGTTTTAAAGTTCATCCCCCCACATATCTACACATGTGTAGTTAGCAGTTCAACATTTGCACTTCGAAGGTGCCAGAGCCCTATTTGGTTACTTACACTTTCATGTAGGATTGTGCAAATATCGGAGCCATGTAAGTACCTTTCTTTAGAAAAGTATTCAATCCGGGATTCAATACAGGCCTCGATGTGTCTCTACAAGGCTAACATCTTTATTCTTATAACCTTCAACAGTAAGGTGGGTTGGAATTCGCTAGGAGAGAATGTAACTATACTAGACTCCTGGAGTGTGATAGCTTTGGGTCCGATTGGGACCATTCAAAGGGGTTCTTTGTCGAGGTCCATTGTTGCCTTAGTGACCAATCTCAACATCTAGAGTTTTTGGCAGTTCTTTGGTTCTTGGGGTGTCTTTAAATTTGCGGCACAGGTCAATCTTTGAATTAATATGGAAGCTAATTTTAAGTAAATATTTATTAAAGAAACAACTCTCTCCTCTCTCTTTCTCTTCCTCATCTTTTAGAAAGCTCATTAATGCTAGGTATGCATCTCTAAAATGAGAGCGGATAAAAAAGGACAGTATTTTCTGGATTCTACACATCAGAATCACGAAGAAACAGGTGGCATAAATATATGTGTTGGCGATAGTGTATTTTTTCCCACGCGTGCACCATTCACACTCTATGCAAATTATACAGTTCCGTTCTTATATTAAAAGTAATGTCTGGTAGCATATGTTAAAGTTAATAACTATGCCATGGCTTATATGTCACGAGAAACTTAAGCTGGAGTGTTTTAGGAGTAGTTTAGACTCTTTTAGGATGATGGCATTGTTACCAAAATGTCGTTTGAATGTGTTCTTGGTAGTCTTAACTGTATAAATGATATCCAGTTATACCCCGACTTACACTAACTTAGTGTACCATGGTTCTTGAGTGTCTTCCTCCTTTGTTAGCACTACCTATCTGTTCAGCATTTTCTTGCTATAGGACGCATTGAACGCTTTTCACGTGAAATCTTATGTTCAAATGTACGATTCTACTATCGTCATATAGATACGTATAAATACGTATATACATATAAAGGCATATATACAAATTTGCATATCGATCTATGCGATCTTGCTTGACTTCTGAGTATATAACGTGCCATGTTTATTCGCCCGCTGATTGGTTCTTTAGTATCAAATGATCTTAACCAGCCAATCAGCGGTGAAGTTGTAAGGCTAGCACGATTTCTTACGTCATTGGTTACAATCGAGGTGTTAAACCTAGATATTTTTTGGCAACATGCTTTTTAAAAATTATATTTGTATTTTTTTAAAGGAAATTCTAATTCAAAGTTGTATTTATAAATCATAATAAAATTTCAGATTTTTATTTTTATTTTCTTATTAATGGGATCTTACGTTTGAGTTCCTGTAAATGACAAATTTATCTCAACGTAAGAAATGATCGATTTTATTACACCGCGACATATTTTCAGGTTGAATGATTCTTGAAATTTCCCGTCGCATGTGCTATGACTGTGGATTAAATCTCGTGTGTATGTATATAATCTCTACAAATATAATCCCACGGCATTGTAGTAGAAGCTGTGGAAAAGACCTAGGAATGTTTGCACTGACGGGCTGCGTATGTCCAGGCGGCCTACGGTATGGGCTACGCTCTGCTGGAAGACCCCAGCTTGCGTCTAGGACTCTTTGTGCTGGGATGCTCGCCTGGAGGCAGCATGAGCAACTTCTGGACGCTGCTGTTCGAGGGGGACCTGAACCTGAGTGTCACTATGACATTCGTGAGCACCGTGGCAGCCCTGGGTATGTCACCTGGGTACTATACTCGTCCTGACTGCTCGAGTAGATGTTGTCGTGGGGCGAGGAGTGGCCATATCCTTGTATACTTAGGGATGGTATGGACAGTAGAGTCTCGCATGAAGACCACAGCCTAAATACATGGCGCTGAACCCATTCACTCATCAGAGACACTGTTTCTTTTTAAATATTCCCCGTGACTTGACCTGATATGACATATTCTTTGACATGAGGTCACTTTCAGGAGAGTCCAGGTTTAGCCATATTTTAGACTACTCGTGGAAGACTCTGCTATATTTGGGGTTGAAAATTAGATTTAAAAATACACCTATAGTAAGAGCAGTAAAATATAGCCACTCAGGGGACAGGGACAAAATGGCTGGATAACAACACAGGTTGTCTCATATGCCGATCTCTTCAGCATTTTCTTGCTATAGGACGCATTGAACGTTTTTCACGCGAAATCTTATGTTCAAATGTACGATTCTACGATCGTCATATAGATACGTATAAATACGTATATGCAACTAAAGGCATATATACAAATTTGCATATCGATCTATGCGAATTCGACTAACTTGCTTGCTTGACTTCTAGGTTTATAATGTGCCACTGGGTAACTATGGTGTTGTTTATGTTGTTCTTGTGTCTATTTGATCACGCAGAATGCAACTGAACTAAGTATTTATTTATTAACATCTATTTTTTATAACATGGTTATATATCTAAGAGTGTTTACAAGTCGAGTCGGCAGTGTTGCCGGATCAATCATAACATGTTTCCTTTAAACAAAAATAAAAAGGATTGCAGTTCTCCTAGTCTCTATAACGCAAAGGTTTTCTCACTGTTCTACCACTGCGGGTTCGCACGCTAGGAGAAGTAGATGATTCTTCACCTTTCTTGGCAACGTTCTCCCTTGGATCATATGCTCTTCTGTTTTCAGAAGTGGGTCTTCCGTGATCTTGTATGTTGTCATCCATGGCTGTCCCTGCTTGAGATCCAGGAATGCTTGGACTTTGACTTGTTGGGGCAGAGTCTTCTACACTGAACTTTCTCGGTCTAAGGTGAGACCTGTTCCTGCGGTATTCAGAACCACTTGGTGTTTTCACCATATATGAGCGTGGAGTTTCATGCTTTGCGGTCACTGTTGCCGGAACCCATTTTCTATGCCTTTCCTGCAACATGATGTTGTCTCCTACTTCCAAAGGTCTCAAAATTCTCTTTGGACTTCCTGCATACTTTTGTTGATGGTCTCTCAATTTTTGATAATTCTTTGTTGTGTCAAACAGTGGTTTCAACTGTTGTCGGGTGTATGTCGAAAGAGTTCTCACAGATCTTCCCATAAGCATTTGGGTCGGAGATGGCAAGTCATACTTAGGTGTGTTGTTGAACTCCATCAAAGCCAGATTGGGATCTCTTCCTGACTTCACAGCTTTAATTATCAGTCCTTTGATGGTTTGAATTGTCCTCTCAACTTGTCCATTAGATCTTGGATATTTGGGACTGGAGGTTTGGTGTTTGAATTCATATTTCTGAGCAAAATTTTTGAATCCAGTAGAGTTAAAAGGGGGTCCATTATCCGAAACTAGAGTTCTTGGAATTCCATGAGTCCTGAAAATGGTTTTCAACTGCAGGATGGTTTCGGTTTCTCTTTTGCTTGATAATTTCCGGATTTCAACAAACTTTGAGTGGTAATCGACAACCAAGATGGAACTGGTTCCACTCACCTCCATGAAATCTACAGCAATTTTTTCCCATGGAAATTCAGGGATTTCATGAGCTATTCTTGACTCCTCAGGATTCTTTCTTGAATATTCCTGACATGTTCTGCACTTTTCCACTTCATTTTCTACTTGTGTTATCATGCCGGGCCAGTAAAATGCTGATCTTGCTTTTTCTTTGGAAGCTGCTATGCCCTGGTGTGATGAATGAACAACCTGCAGGATTTCTTTTCGAAGAGTCGATGGCACCATGATGCAATTTCCTTTGTAAACAATTCCGTCACTCACATGAATTTCATCTTGAAATTGCCAGTAGGGTTTTGCTTCATCACAGACCATAGTTTTATATTTCGGCCATCCATTCTTCGCATACTCTATTAGTTGTATCAAGGTGTGGTCCTCATGAGTTTCTTTTTGTAGTCTCTTTATTTTTTCATCTGTGGTAACCAACAACATGTGCACTGATTCAGTTTGACCTTCTAAATAGCTTGTGTCCACCTCATCTTTTAATGGATCTCTAGACAGATGGTCAGCTACAAACATGTTTTTCCCTGGTGTGAACTTCAAAGATATTTGAAATCTCATGAGACGTAAGACCATTCTTTGCAGTCTTGGGGAAAGCTTTTCTAAAGGTTTCTTAACAATACTCAGGAGAGGTTTGTGGTCAGTTTCCACAATAACATCATTTCCCCAAATATAATACTGGAAGCGTTCACATCCAAAGACTATAGCCAAAAGTTCTTTCTCTATCTGTGCGTATTTTCTTTGAGTTGCATTCAGGCTGAAGGACGCATACTCAATTGCTTGTCCCCCTTGCATGAGCACTGTACCAATACCATATTGGCTTGCATCAGATGAAATGGTGATTGGCTTGGTTGGGTCAAAAATTGTCAATATTGGAGCATTCGAGACCATATCCTTGAGTTTTTCAAAACAATCAATTTCTTCGCCTCCAAATTTCCATTCACTCTTATTGCTTATCAATTTCCTTAGAGGTGCAGTCTTGTCAGAAAGATTAGGAATGAATTTGCCAAGGTACGTTACCATACCTAAGAATCTTTGGACTTCAGTCTTGTTCTCAGGTCTTTTCAACTTTTGTATTGCCTCTGCTCTTGAAGCTTGAATGGCTATTCCATCTCGACTGATTATATGGCCTAAGAAATTTACTTTTTCGACAGCTATCTGCTGCTTCTTAGCATTGAGCTTGACATTATTTTCTTCCAACCTTCGAAGAACTGTTTCAAGGTTTCGGTTGTGCTCTTCCATTGTGCTTCCATAGATCAAGATGTCATCCATATAGCAAGCAGTTCCCTGGAGACCTGAAAGGATATTGTTTATGCATCGCTGGAATACCTCCGATGCACTGTTCAATCCATAGGGAAGTCGCTTGAACCGGAATCTTCCAAAGGGAGTCGCAATGGTGCACAGGTTGGTGCTTTCTTTGTCTAATGGGACTTGCCAGAAAGCTGATGATGCATCAAATACAGAGAAAACTGTAGCACCTTTCAGTTCAGAAAATATTGTTTCAGCTGTTGGCAGAATATAGCGCTCTCTCTGAACATATTTGTTCAGTTCCCTGGGGTCCATGCAAATTCTGACATCCCCAGAAGGTTTTTGTACCACTACAATAGGGTGTGTCCATTCGCTTGGTTCTTCAACTTTTTCAATAATGTCAAGTTTTTCCATCCGTTCCAATTCTGCTTTAACTTTTTCTCTAATGGAAAAAGGAATTTTTCTGCTTGGAGCAATAACTGGAGTTGTATTTTCATTTAGTCTAATCTTGTGTTCAATTGGCAGTCTTCCTATGCCTTCAAATATATTTTTGTGCCTGTTCAAAATTTCTTTTGCTGAATTGTTTTGCTCTGTTTGGACAGCATCACATTTCTTAATTAGTGAAAGCTTTTCAATAGCTTCTATTCCTAAAATTGGTTGATAGTATCCATCAGCAATGAAAAATTCTAGACTTTCCGTCTTATTTTTAGTTTTGCAATTTAGTGTGGCAATTCCTTTTATCTTGATTTCATGTCCTGTATATGATGTTAGCTTTCGGTTAGTCTGAAATATTTCCAAACCTTTCATTTGTCTGGTGAATGTGTATGGCAAAACATTTACTTCTGCTCCAGAGTCCAACTTGAAACATATTTCCTTTCCATTCACTATGATGGATTTTTTCCATTCCAAAGTATGGACTACTTTTGCTTCATGTATTGACCATACAGTTTCTTCTGTTTCATCATTCAGACTTCTGATAGCTGAACTTTTACAGAAAGCTGCAAAATGATTCATCTTTTTGCATTTGGAGCATCTTTTACCCCATGCAGGACAATTTTTTGCTCTGTGGGACTTTCCACACCTTTGGCATTTGAATTCTTTTTCAGATTCTTGATTTTGTTTTGGACTGTGTTTCTTTTCATATTTTCTTATTTGACAAATGTTCTGGTTGTTCTGCATGATCTTGATCTGTTGCTTGCTTATTTCATCTGTTTTGCACATTTCAATGGCTTTTAGAAGAGTTAAATTGGGCTCTCTTAAGAGGCGTTCCTGCAAAGCCTTGTCTTGTATTCCATACACAATGCGATCCCTAATTAAACTATCCTTTTGTGATTCAAATTCACATGATGTGGATAATCCTTTTAGTTCTGTTATAAAACTATCAATGGATTCACCATCCTTCTGGGTCGCTGAAAAAAATTTGAATCTTTCAAAAATGACGTTCTTTTTAGGCTCGCAAAAATCATCAAATTTGTTTATTACAAGATCGAAATTTTCTGCTTCATCTTCTTTTAAATGAAATGTGTTGAAGACTTCCAAGGCTTCTTCGCCAATAAAATTTAATAAAATGGCAACTTTCAGTTTATCAGGCTTTGTGGCTTTTTCTGTTGCTTCAAGATAAAGCATTAATCGCTGTTTGAACCTTCGCCAATTTTCCGCTACATTTCCGTGCAGGGCGAGTTCGCTAGGCCTAACAAAGTCCATGTTTTCTTTTTTTCACTAATATTTTTCAATAATATATTTATTTGAAAAAGTACTCACTTTTCCGCTGCCACCATGTTGTTTATGTTGTTCTTGTGTCTATTTGATCACGCAGAATGCAACTGAACTAAGTATTTATTTATTAACATCTATTTTTTATAACATGGTTATATATCTAAGAGTGTTTACAAGTCGAGTCGGCAGTGTTGCCGGATCAATCATAACATATGGGATATTAGTTGAATACAGCTGATTTCTGAGTTTAAAACAGGATTTACTGTGAAAAAAAAAAAATATATCGCCAAAAATGTTTGAAATTTGACACTCTATATGACACGCTAGATTATCCATTAAATGTGTATTCTGGTATCAACTAGACGGGCGAATAAATAAAGAGCTGGGGGTGCTGCAGGGATGATGCCTCTATGGATCTTCACCCTGGGCTCGACGCTCTTCCAGGAGCGCGACATCCACCTGCCCTACCCCAACCTGGCGGCCTCGCTGGCCGGTCTCACCGTCCCCATCGGCGTGGGCATCCTCATCCGTCGCTACCGCCCGGGCTGGGCCGAGATCTCCAGCCGTATCATCCGTCCCTTCACCGCCTTCTGCATCGTGGTCGGCAGCTCCGTGGGACTCTACGCCAACAGGTACCTCTTCTACCTACTCACCTGGCGCATCCTGCTGGCCGGCCTGTCCATCGCCTGGGGCGGCTACACCTGCGGGGCCGTCGCCGCCTGCCTCGCCCGCCTCCCGCGACCTCAGATCGTCGCTATCGCCATCGAGACCGCCTTCCAGAACGCCGGCGTAGCCTTCGTCATGCTAGTGCTCTCTATGCCGCAGCCGGACGCCGACCTGGCCGCTGTGCCGCTCGTGGCGCAACTCATCCTCACTGGCATGCCTATGTGGGTCATCCTGGCGGGCATCAAGCTGCGACAGCGGTGCTGTCCTCCCAAGGTCGCGCCCGCTGAGGTCGTTAAAACTGCCGTCTGAACACATCTGGGGGACCTTCTTCCTCACTTTTTACTGTATTATCATCTAACCCCCATTCTTGTACTCTCTTTTTAAAAAATCATTGATTAGGGTGTTATTGAAATGTTTTTATATTTGAGAATATTTATACTTTTTTTAATATATAAAAGTGTCATTACTCCCGTCAGAAATGACGCGGAGAACTACGCGCCATTTGTCGACCGTCAGTTCAGACTGGGGTCGGAGCCACATAGAAATATCCTCACATCAAAATTTCTCCATCTCTATGTAGTGTTTGTTAAAAAATATATAATTACATATTTTTTAAAAATATTTATTTGAGAGAGGAATTTCCATAATTTTATAACGGGAATGAACAATTATATTTCCTTTTATTGAAGCAAATAAGCAAGCTTTCAGGCTCGTAGTGGAGCAAATTTGCACCAAAGTTTGCATATTTGCCTCAATAAAAAGAAACAATTTGTTAATTGTAAGTTAAAAAACTACTTAAACAATTCTATCTAATGACATGTTGTTTCCAATTGTGTTAGAAAGTTATCGTTTGAAGTGTTGAGATTTGTGGTTTTAGGTAGCAGGTGTTGAAATATTTATTTATTATTGATTTTTTATACCACGTTTCTCTCTTTTATTAATGTTTTTCATGTGAATGGTTAGGAAAGTTCTCATAGATCTCTCTCATAACCTCATGTTTTTATTCTTTGTCTCATTTCACTCTCCTTGGTTGTCAAATAAATGGCTTGTTGCTGGAGCAGCTAGAGGGACCAAAATGGTTTGTTGGCTTTCGCCGAATAATAATAAGATAACGTTCTGGTTTCAAGTCAATCTATAATGAATAAAAATCCAATTTTATATTTGGTTTATGCAATAATATGTATTTTTAAAAGAGGAGACTTATTTTTAAGATGTTATATTCTACCAAGAAACAAACCGGTCTAGAAAAACTTTGTAAACTGGTTCACTAAGGCAAACCAAGTCAGACTCCTAAACTGTATAACAAACAGCCCGGGTATATGCTCCAGGAGTTACCTATCTTTATATGTTACCTACCTAGTTCCTATATGACGTTAAAATAAGATTATAACAGCGGGAATCTCTCACAAAATTATAGAATTGACTAAATAAAATGAAAGATTATCTCTCTGTAAAGCTTTCTTTAAAAAAAAAAAGGCAAAGTAGAACCTCTTTCTAAAGGACAACACCTAGTTACAGAGACAAACTGTCCTTAAGGGTGAAGTGTCCTTTTACCGGAGTTTTAAATAGTAAAAATGGTCATTTTAGCGATGAAAACTGTCCTTTATAGAGAGGTGTCCTCTCATGGAGGTTCTTCTGTATCATATTAACCAAGAATGAATCCCGTTAGACAGTTCAATTATATCTTTGTTGATTCCACGTCTTGTGGACACATCTGCAAGATCACAACTGATGCATTTCTCTTGTATGGATTTTTTTTTTACATCAAATTTGAAGCGATCTCTCTCCTAAAAAGAATAATTTCAACATCTATTTCATAATGGACATTTTTAACAAGTTTTTTTTTTTTAAATCTTACTATGTATATAAATATTTTTATACATAATTATCACTTTTATTATTATTATTATTATCCCATATATACATATATGACAATCATGTTAGGTAGTGTTTATGAATCCACATGAAGAAAGCAAGTTTGATTTAAACAAGGTGCCAGAGTCCCATTTGGTTACTATCACTCACTGATTGGGGCTTAACTTGTGTCAGGGGCCATTGAATCATTTATCACATAAAACATACATGTTTTACGATAAAGCACAATTTGGATTATAGATTATAATACAAGAAAATAAGACCTAATCCAAATAATTTATTAGTGTGTGACGTTTCAGCAACAACATTGTCACACACTAATAAATTATTTGGATTAGGTCTTTTTTTCTTGTATTATAATTCTTTTGTCTGATGATGGTGACAATGTTGTTGCCGAAACGTCACATACTAATAAATTATTTGGATTAGGTCTTATTTTCTTTTATTATATGTTTTACTTAAATGAACCTCTCTCTTTTTTTTTATATTAATATTGTAAAATAATTTATATTTTAATATGTCTTTATTGGTAACAGTGGGCATCTCTCTCCCTTTAATAAAAATGCACTCTAACAATGCATTTTGTGGATATTCTCTGTGCAGGCCCCTTATATCAGGGGGAGGGAATATCGACAAATAAACCAATCTGTACACCTACACTAGTGAATATCATCTTCCCCCATTAAATTACAATAAATAAACATTGTGTTTAAATATTTTTTTAATAGCTTGCCCTTTATATAATTTGTTTTTATCGTGTTGTGTTTGATGTGTTGTTATTATGGAAATCTATGTGAATATACAGTATAACTACCTCTCTGTAAAGGACAACACCTAGTTATAAAGCCAAAGAGGTGTCATCTTATTGGATAATTGCTAATTGGTAAAAATGGTCATTTTGGTGATGAAAACTGTCTTTTGTTTAGAGGTGTCATCTCAGGGGTGACTATGCTCACATGGGAGCTTTTACTGTAAATCTTTTTAAAACCAACTAACTAGAAAAAGAATTTTATATGACAAGTCCATTTTAACAAAGTTAACAGTATTTTTTTTTACAGTTTTTAATTGTTGTCCATCTTTACACAGTGAAGAATTTTGACTAAGGATTAATAACCAATAAAAATAATTTACCTTTTTATCATACTACACTTTCATACATTCACTCAAACTTTCTTCTATGGGTGCTTCTCAAATGGTTGAAAAAGGCCTGGTGTTCAAACAAGGGTTCCAAACAGTACTAATGGATTGTTTGAATTCTATAACTAAAATCCAAGTCATTCTAAGTAATGCATCACTGAATCTGATAAAGAACAAGTGTTTTACAATTCAAGAAATGTCACATCAATATATCTTCTTATATATAAGCAGAAAGAACAAACTCTTAGATACTAATCTTCTTCTTCTTTCTTATCTCCACTCATATCAGGGTGTCAAGCTAGTAAAGCTTGAGACTTTTAATGGTGTCTGCCAGGGAAGAGTAGAGCTCATCAATGGATGAGTCAATACAGCATATAATGTCAGATAATGAATCTAATGCTAGATTCATTAGATAAGATACTAATGAACTCAAGATATGTTTTTTTTATTAACTCCAGTACATGTGGTACAGCCCATGATAATCATGGTGGGTAGTAGTTGGCGACTGCTTTTACTGTTAAGTGTAAGAGATGTCTACATATGTGGAAAGCAGTTTGAATTTTACACTAACAAGTATGCCAGAGCCCCATTTGGTTACTTGCACTCACTGGTGGGGTTGGACTTTTGCAAGAATTGGAGACCATTGGAGCAAATTTTTTATTAGAAAAAAAGCTCCTAATGCAGGATTCAATTATTAGTCGTGGCTGTCAAAATCTGATGGCTTATACCACTCATTAAGCAACCCCCCAAAAGAACAACCTTGATTGAATTATTCATAAAAATCCTTTCTTCAAGAAAAGCTTCTTGCCCACACATTTACGGACTCCCTAAAATCCATAAACCCTCTCTGTCAAATCATTGCCTAACACCAGTCAAGGAACACTTGTATAAGGACAATAAGGCTTGAAAACTTGAACAAAATACTTTACATTCAGAAGTAATACAATACTATATTAATCCTTAGTCAAGATATATTTTACCCTATAGAGTGAAGAATTACTTATACACAGTACAACCACCTCATTAAACCAACAACTTGGTTACAATATCCTCATTTCCCAATTGTTTTTACCATAATTCTAACAACCTTCCCTTATGTTATTGTTATAGAGAGGTTAAACTGTAATTAACTCCTACTTTAATTCCTAATACCTAAAAAATTATCTCCTTGGAAGTTAGAGCGAAGGAGAAATGTTTCTTTTTATAAAAGAAACATATTTCACCTTCATTCTTAAACTTCTGTTATTAATGTGCCTTAATCTCATTCATATTCTAAACCTCTCTAATTATTGTCAGACAACTGTTGTACATAATATATCCAATAGGAGTTCTATGCAAATTGATCACACCCTATGTGCATACATTATTGTATTGGAAGGATGTTTTTGTTGGTACAATAAACTCTTTATTGTAATACCACATGTATTTCAGCTTTGTTCTCTCTCTCTGGAAACTATTCTTTCTACAATTACATAACCCTAAATACTATTATTGATAACAACTTGGATTTAAAGATGAAACTACCTGCAATGAGTTCTGTCAAAATGTAAAATATTTTGAAGAATTTCCCCCCCTATTTCCCATTACAAAACTACACATGCAAACTGTTTAGCATCCTCACTTTAAGATTTAGATTGAGGAATAATTGCAATGACGATAAAAAAAAAGGTATACACCGATCAAATTAATTGCAAAAGGTTTCTTTAATATAAAATGGCTAGCTTTCAAGCGTTAGCTCATCATCAGGCCAATTATAAGATTTAGATTGAGGAATAATTGCAATGACGATAAAAAAAGGTATACACCGATCAAATTAATTGCAAAAGGTTTCTTTAATATAAAAGCCTTTAATATTTGGCCTGATGATGAGCTAACGCTTGAAAGCTAGCTGTTTTATATTTTATATTAAAGAAACCTTTTGCAATTAATTTGATCGGTGTATACCTTTTTTTTATCCTCACTTTAAAAACTAATAAGTAATATTATTTTTCTACAAGTTTAAAATATTTAAAATACAGTTAAACCTGTCTATAGCGCCTTCCTCTCTATAGCGCCCAATTTTAAACATTAAAATGTAAACATTATACATTAAAAGTGACCTGCCTATAGCACCCCCTCTCTATAGCACTCTATTTTGGTGAGTCCCAAGAGGGGGCGCTATAGACAGGTTTAACTGTATATAAATTAATATTGAACTCTGAAAAGAGAGTTGGAGAAATCCTTCAAAATTTTTATTTTTTTCCTCACATAGATCTCCAATTGTGTTTTCTTTATTTGCCTTAGATTTAACAGGTTAAGCCAAATTCTGTTTTCGTGTTCCAGAAATAAGAACCCAAGTGAGATTATATAGAACACATGTAAAAATTGCCTAGATTTGAATTACAGCTAAAATCCTTAACTTGAAACATGGCCAAATCTAACTAATGTAATGTTTTGTTATATATATAGCCATCACAAATACTGTTCTAATTCATATGATTCAATACTTGCTATAATTTGACTATCACAAGGTAACAAATCTAAGTCAATTTATATGTGACATCTTTCTCTTGGACAAAATTAAGAATAAAATATCACATATAAATTACTTATTTGGTCTTGTCACCTGATTTTATCTACCAATTATTAAAAAGATGGAAACCTCAGGTAAAATCACCTTAATTACAACCAATGGTTAACAGATGAAAGAACTGAATACAAAACCTCTATTTATATCCTCCCATATATTTTCTTGTTAAGAATTCTATCCTCATTTTTTACAAGGTAACAAGAGAAATACAGATACCATAATGAATGTACTTTTGTCTGAAGATATGCAAATAACGCTGTTACTGAAAGTAATTAATTGTTATGTACAATTTGGATTTTACACTCATGGACAAAACTTGAGGAAGTTGTACCTTTTAACATGTATATCAGGATATATTCAGACAATAACTCTGAAAGAAATTACCAGTTACCTTTATTGAAGACACACAAGATAAACAAGTGTGAACAATCATTGTCTCCTTCAAATGAACAGACATCAGACGTTCCACTTCCTTAAGTTTTGTCCATGAGTGTAGATTAGAGAAACACAAGGTAACAATAATATTTATTTGGTCTTATTACTAAGTGTTATTATTAGTTTTATTTTGTGTGTTATTATTGTTAATTAACTTGCTACTTTATGATTCCTATCTAAACACAAAGTAATAAGACCAAATCCAAATAAATAAATAGTGTGTGACGTTTTGGTAACCATGTTGTTGCCATCTTCAGACAAAAGTATTGAATCTCATTCAGTGCTTTCAAGTACATTCAGTACTTTTGTCTGAAGATGGTAACAACGCTGTTACCGAAACATTACACACTATTTATTTATTTGGATTTGGTCTTATTACCTTGTGTTTATAATCTATAATCCAAGTTGTGCTTTATGATTCCTATGTATAACCCAAATTGTACCATCTACACAAGTTACATGAAAAGATGTTGGCCAAACAGACAGACAGACACCACAATGTGAAATATCAAACTTTTATTATAAACTAAATATGAGACATTTTTTTCATATCATTTTTGTACAGAATTAATAAAAAAATCTATCTCCTTCAATTTTTTTTTTTTTAGTTTTTATGTGTCATTTTTTTTCTCTTCTCTTAAATTTAAAAATAACTACTATAGATTTTTTTTATCTGTGACGATGGTAGAAATATATCCGGGGGGAGGTGTTGAACATTATCAAAACAAACTTCTTCCTTCTTATAAATATGGTGTCTTACAAGATTATTTCCTTCTTTTTTTTCTTATACATAATAATTACAACAATAAATAAAAAAAAAAAATTATTATTACACAGAGAACAAAAAAAAACCTAGGTTTATATATATATATATGTGTGTGTAATTTATCCAAGTCACATGTTTGAAATTGAAGGGGAAATGTAATGTTTCTTTGTTGTTATGTGTGGTGAGGAAGGAAAGAAAAAAGGTAAAATTAATCAGGTCTGGGGAAGTTTTTTTTTTTTTAAGAAATAATGATATTTATATATATATATATATCTTTTTTTTTTTGTACTTCTATTTACAATGAATTTCCTTTCGGAATTTAAATTTTGATTTCTATAAAGATATATATATATATATTTATTTTTAAAAAAAAGTTTGTTTTTCAAATTGAAATGATATGGTCATGAAAAAAAAAAAAAAAAACATAAAAAGTTGTCCTTTTACAATTTTCTTGTGTGAAAATTGTAGCTATGAAAAAAATGGGCGGGGAAATGAAAATATAAACATGACGGGGGGAAGAGAGAAAAAAAATATGAAAAGACAATTTTCTTTTAAGTAGACACATATATCAAAGTTAAAAATAAAACAAAAACAATAAATAAAACGTCACTTTAAAAAAAAAAAAAGTTTTACAATGAGGAAATGTGAAATAAAAAAAAAAAAAAAAAGCATCTTTATAATAGACAAACCTACCAAAAAGAAACACCAGTTTTCCAACAACAGTTAAAAAAAAAATTAAATATATATATTATATATGAATGTGTGTGGTTCCAAGTTAAGGTTAAAAAATATGAAGGGAGAGAAAGAAACCATTTTTTTAGAAAAAATGAATGGACACACACACACATCAGTGTAAATTCCAGAGTTTTTGTCTCCAAAGTGAAATATAACAGGTAACTTGACTAATGGGTTTTTTTTTTTCAACAGCTGAAAATTCTATTTTATATAAATAATAACTTTGAAAAAAAAAAAAAAAACATGGATTGAGACACAGAGAGATTTAACACAAGACAAAATGAAAAATGAGAGAGAAATTACCCTCCGTGATTGTGTGTGATTAGCTTATATAGGAGTACAGAGAAAGCAACATAGGAGAGAACACCCCTAACAACAATCAAGATACATAAGAGTGCAACAAGGTGATCCCCGAGTGTTTCAGTAGCGGAACAACGCAGCAGCAGCCAGGAGGGAGGGAGAAAGGAAAGTGTTGGGAGGGAGGGGGGCCAAAGGCACTGATGATATACTCGCCGTCTTGCCAATCCCCCGCAAGAGAGGCTTTGAGGCGCACTGAGGGAGGGAGGGCAAAATAAATTAGCCTTATACATGTGGGGTGGGTTGGCTCCTAGAATGTCTCCTTTTTTATATATTTTATAATATATATAATATATATATATAATATTTATAATATGTACAAGAGTCTCTCACTAGATCTCTGGGTGTGGTGTGTGTGTGTGTAAGTACAAATACCTCTACAACTGCCCTGGAATGTCTCGGCACCAAGGCAACTCTCCGGGGACAACTAAGATGGCTCCGTGCTTCCTGAGACCGGAGGGGCGGGGGAGGCCTCCTCCTTGGCTGGTGGGGGGCTGCGCTCCTCAGTTGAGGGGACAGGGGGCGCCACCTTGGGCTCCTCCACTGTCAGCGCAGGGGGCTCCTCATCGTCCTCGGAGGAGGGGGGAGCCGGGCGGGCCCCCAGAGATGAGAGCAGGGAAGTGGGGGGCAGGCCCCCATTGAGAGAGGTCATGGGCAGCCCAAAGAGAGGGTTGTACAGCAGGCTGGTGGGGTTGGGGTAGAGGAACGGCAGGCTACTGGCCTTGGCTGCTGCTTCCTTGCTAGAGCCCGAGTCCTTGAGCTTGTCCTTGGAGGAGAGTCCCTGGAAGTTGAAGCCGGGTGTGGCTGCTGCACTGGGGTTGGGGAAGCCAAACAGAGGGCTGGTGATGCCCATCCCCGCCAAGCCTCCGAAGGGCAGGAAGAGTGGGGAGGTGGGGTTGGAGGTGGACTTGGAATTGGGAGCATCCCCAAAGAACTTCATGCTAGGGAAGCTGGCAGCCAGCATGCTGGCAGTGGGGGTGGCAAAGGTGAGGGGGTTGAAGTGGGAGGTAGGAGGGTAGCTGGTGGACAGGGACACTGCGGGGGCAGAGCTCAGGTGGAGGGAGGTGGAGGAGGATGAGGAGACAGAGGTGGTGGTGGTAGAGGCCGCAGAGAGCAGTGAGGCTGCAGTGCGCCTCCCTCGCTTGTCTGGGGAGATGATCCTCTTGTGGAGGCTCTCAGGCAGGTTGCCCTTCTCCCGCACCAGCTGACTCCACTTGGCATCCACGTCAAACATGGGGTTCTGTTCCAACCAGGCTGCCAGATGCTTCAGGGGTGGAGCCTTGATGCCTGTGATCTGTACCAACAACACCAACTCAGTACACCCACCCACTTGTCTATCTCTCCCTGTGTCCTTACCTTCTTCCCTGTCACCCTGTTGATGACAGACACATTCTCCTCCCCTGTAATCTTGTCTAGGTCAATCTTGGTGGGGTCCAGGCGCGGCCTGCGACCCCTTCTCCGGCTGTCTGGCAGCTCCAAGAGCTCCGTCTACATCACCATACCTCACTCAGTCCCGCCTACATGCAGTGCTACAGACAACTTACATGAGCCGGCATAGGGTTGAATGCCATGGCAGCTGCCACCAGATTGGGGTTGGCTGCCACAATGTCTGGATGCTCATCTAGCCACTTCTTGAAGTCCTGGTGGATAAGTGGCGAAGGTTCTGTGATCTTGGGCCGCTGGTCCTCCCCCAGTTTCCCATGGAGAGATGCCCCTGGACACCAAGAGGTCAGGGGGCCGTGGGACACCAGGGCAGGGATCTACCTACCTAGAAGAGAGCTGTGGTGGCGGTCCGAGCTGGAGTGATGATGGCTGCTGGACTTGTCCTTAAAGACATCGTCCTGCAACTCCTCAGTCAGCACAAGTCCAACAAGAAAGGAGGAAGACTCACCATCAGATGGGATTTGAACTCTTTCTTCTTGCTAGATGAAGAAGAAGAGGTGAGAGGGCGGCTGCTGAGATCAGGGGGGAGGTCTAACTTGTGGGACTTCTCCATGGGGGGTTTTCTGAGCAGCAGAGAGGAGGCTAGGAAGGAGGTGGAGGAAGAGGTGATGGGGGGAGGCGGGGGCAGGATGCTACTAGAGGAGGAGATGATGGCGGCGGCAGTGGGGGCGCCACGCTGCTGCTCCTCAATGAGCTGTTGCTGCTTGCGCTGCAGATTGAGGGCCAGGGCATCAATGCGGCACTTGGGCCGGCTCTTGCTGCTGCTGCTAGTGGTGGTGGTAGATGTGGTGGGAGTGCTGGAGGTGGTGCTGGCTGAAGATGTGGTGGCCAGCAGGGAGAGTGGGGAAGCCTTAGGCTTGGCTCCATTCACCTCTGCCTTGGGTGGGGCAGAGAGGTCCATGGGGGAGCCAATGGGGGAGGCAGGGGCCTTGACACTCAGGTCCAGTGTGGCTGTAGAGGGGGGCGGAGGAATGGAGGGGGCAGAGTTCTGGTGAGCTGGAGGGGGCGGGGTGAAGTGCAGGGAGGAGGGCTCCTTGCCCCCGTCACCCTTCCACAGCATAGAGCTGGGGGCCGGTGCCAGGTAAGGGGGAGGGGGCTGCATGTTCTGGGAGAGCAGCACCCTCAACTTGGCTGCATCATCCACACCCATGTCGCCATGTCCCTCAGTGCTTCTGCGAGAGGGCCTACCTCTTTCTGCCTCAATCTCATTGCGTCTCCTCCTCCGTCTTTTGCGATGGAGCTTGTTGTTACTGCTGCTGCTACTGCTGGAGGTGGGAGGGAAGGAAGGAGTGACCTCGGAGGGAGTGGTGGAGACTGGAGGCAGCAGGGGGGTGGAGGCTGCTGGAGGGGCAGTGACAGCTGCAGTGGTAGTTGGGGGCGGGGTGACGCTGCCTGGCATGTCTTGCCCAGAGACAGCCCCGGTAGCGGAAGGGGAGCCTGCTTGGGGCTCTGGGAGGGGCGGTGGACTAGGGCAGGTCACCGGGGCGGCTGCCGTTGTGACGGGAGGTGGTGGCAGCGGTGGTACGTTCAACCGCGGCGTGGGCACCACCAGCATGGGCCACTCATTCTTATCCAGGGCTGTGATGACCTGCTCCAGTCGCAGCAGGAGCACCTTGTCCTGCAGCAGCCCCACAAAAGTCAGTCACTCCTCCACCCCTCCAATTGGGTCAACCTACCTTTGGCCAGCGGACAGGCGTCCCTGAGGCCTGAGCCAGGAGCTGGGCCACTGTAGGCTCCATAAGGTCCATTTCCATGAAGCTCTCCTCAGTCTGCCACACAACCATCCATCTTACTGCAAGATACAATAAATTCTTGTGTATTCATACATACAGTGTTGTGTATAAGTATCAGAAACCATAATTTCACGTCTTCTATACTCTCAGAAATATTGAATAACCTGCTGAAGAGAATGCTAGCATATTCACAGAGACCTTAGAGCATACATACATATATCCCCACTTACCTGAAGTGTATTTAACCATTACTTCTCTCTCCAAAACATATATTTAGCAGGACTTTTGTGAAAGGTTTCTAGTGATCAGTGGGGGGTGCATCAACTGATTGATTTTGTCAACCATTTACCAAGTGACAATGAAGTGAGGAGGAGAGCCAGTACCTGAGTGTCGTCCGAGCCACCCAGCTCCTCTGTCTTGATAGGAAGGTTGGGCTTGGTGTCCTCCTCATCCCCAGTCATGGCCACCACAGTTGCCTTCAGGTGTTCCATGACAGCTTCACTGGCCGCCATGGTACTGTCCTCATCCTCTCTCTTCAACACCGGGGGCAGGTCATCGTCCACGCGCTGCTTGGCCAGCACCACGCTGCGGAAAGCCAGATCCGGGTCGCGCAGCAGGTGGAAGTCCATACGCATCAGTCCGTGCCGAGATGCCCCCACCAAGAGGTCCCTGTCATGGGGCGCCCCTGGCTGCCACCAGTCTGGAAGGTCCATGGAGGGCTGGCAGAGTTCCTTCAGCCGGGTCTCTAAGTCCGGTGAGATGAGCTCCTCCCGTAGCTTGGTGAGCAGCTCCAGGCGCTGCAATGCCCGCGAGGCCCTCTCCTCCGAGATGGCTTCCACAGACACTCCACTGCTGCCTCCTCCGACCAGAGCTTCTGCACACACACACACACCATGTGTGGGTTAGGTGGCCTCTCTCCTCATGTTAGGTCTTCCTATTTAAACTATTATCTCTACACATTTTTAAATAAAAGGTAAGAGTAACTAATCTTCCAAACCCTCTGCTGATTGAGGAGTTTCAGATAAGTGTGGATACATGGATGGTGTTCATTTCTTATTTGAACTGAAGTAAAAAATGAAGAAATAGCACAAAATTGAAATGGTACAGGGATCAGGTAGATAAATTAACAATCTCCTAATGGTGCAACTGAAAGTTGCTGATGGTTGCGCTATCTGTTGGATAAAATACTATAAAACTAATTGCTGATTTTTAACTACAGAGTGGTGCAAGCTGTACCTAAAAGACCAAAAAAGCTGGTGCCCCATCCAGCCCAAATACTGAATAAAGTTTAATTGCTCCAATGGCCCCCAATTCTTGTAAGTCCAACCCCACCAGCAAGTGCAAGTAACCAAACAGGGCTTTGGCACACTTGTGCAAAACTCAAGCTGCTTTTGGCCTGTGTGTTTGTGGTGTACTTACAGTTAAGCTTACTACCCCCACCATGATTATCATGGCCTGTACCACATATACTAGGGATAACAATAATTGAAAAAAACTTTACATTCAACACTCTTAGAGAGATTAATTCTTTTTTCACCAAAAGGGTGAAATTAAATCCAAAAGTAGTCTATTAAAAAAAAAAAAAAACTTTTGCTTTGCAGTCTCCAAATTTTAATACAACGTTGATATGGATGATTGGAAGTAATCAGTTTTACTGTACTTAGTGCAAGGTAAGAACACACAGGTCTTAAATTGGAGATAGAATAAACAACAAAGAGGAATCGAATGGGTGCGATAACTTACCTTCCTCTGGGGAGAGAGTCTTGCTGCACACCTTTTTGCACATGGCCACAAAGGAGCGGAAGTAGTCTGTGAGGGTGTCATCAAACTTGCGCTCCAGCTTAGCGATACTCCTGAATCTGTTCCATTCGTAGGGTCCACCGGGGGACTGCCTCTCCACTCCGTAGTACACCACGGTGCGGTAGAAGTCACTCTCCTCTCTCCTGGACCATTTCCTGTACACATTTCTATTGGTGAGGGAAGAGACCCATGCTGGTGGAATACAAGCTCTATAGGAGACAATCAAGAGTTTGTTTCATTGGTAAGATCTACTACAATGAATTTATACCAGGCCACTTCTTTACATGAGAAATAAAACCATCAAGCACACAAATGTTTCTTCAAAAAATAATAAAAACACAATGTGCTCTACTGTCCTTACTTTGATCTCTACAGTTAAATAAAAAAACCATAACCAAGAATCCACCTTTCAATGTCGCACATATAAGCAGAATTGGTCAATACAGTATTAGAGCTATCAAAAAATCAGTCTGGTGGTTTAAATTGGCAAAACAGCACACACATCACACAGCTCATATTTTAAGATAAAATTTGGATTAACGATTTAAAAAAAAAAAAATTAAATTTGAACAAGACTGAATCCAAATAAATAAATTCTACATGACATTTCGGGGGAAACAGTATTGTTAGCATCTTCAAACAAAAGTACTAAATGTATTCATTTAATGTTTTGTCTGAAGCTATTATATAATATATTGGCCTTGGTGATCTCAACTGTACTGTCCATCACTCACCTCTGCTGGAGCTCCTGTTTCTTCTGTTCTCTCTCCTTGATGGCGGCTTCATTCTTCTCCTTGCGCTCCATCCTCTGCCATCATTCCAGCGCTGGGTCAGGTGGCATCCAAACAATGCTACCAGATGGCTTCCACATCTGCCTGTCTGTGGGGGATGACACCTTGGATATACTTACCTTCCACAGGATGATAGACCATTCATATTTGAACAACACTAATTTCCTTGTGTGTATGAGCAGGTGTACACAATTAGAATATATAGTGATGATAAGGTACAATTAGGAGTATAGATTATAAACACAATAAGAGACCAAATCCAAATAAATAAATAGTGTGTGACATTTCAGTAACGATGCTGTTACCGAAACGTCACACACTATTTATTTATTTGGTCTTATTACCTTGTGTTTATATATACAAGTCCTTTTATTTTTTCTGTAAGATATATAACAACTTGACAAATGTGTAGGCTTGGTCTGTAATCTCCACCATCAATTATACTAGGAGTAAAATATAATACTGAAGGTAGCTGTCCAAACCTGTTCACAAGGATCTGTGAGAATGCCTTATCCCACAGAAGGGCCCAGACTGGGAATTCACTCACCCTGGCATTCTGGGCCAGCCGTATCTCCTCCTTCTTGTGGTTGCGCTGGTAGCCTGAGATGATCTTGCGCACGCGAGTGTTGAGATCTCCCAAGGATGGGAAGGTGGGCTTGCCTCCAGCCTCTGAGACTGGAGGTGGTGTGGTCTCTGTTGTGGTAGCAGTCCCTTCCTCTCCATTGCCTGCTGTGGTGGTTGTAGATTGAGCTGTGCCACCTGGGGAAGCTGGTTGGTCTTCCTCCAGTGGGTCTTGTTCCCTGCTGGCTGCTCCTTCCTCCAAGTCCTCCTCGTTGCTGCACCCAATGTAAGTACGCACAGCAGGGGGTGGAAGCACAGTACTTACGCAGCATTCATCTCCGCCAAGAGAGCTGCCCCGTCTGGAGGCCCACACTTGGAGAGGAAGATGAGGGAGGGGTCCTGTCTCATCAGATTATACCTTGCGTAGCCTGCCACACGCATGGCGGTCATTGCACGTCCCACTGAGGGCTGAGAGCGTGCTACCCACCATGTTTGTCAATGCCAATGAGCAGGGATTTGTCCGCCTCAGAGTCCCACCAGGGCACTGGTGGCTCCCCCTCGCAGGGAGGTGGGCAGATGGGGATGGCAGAGGCAGGTGCTCCTGAAATGACCACCTCATGGAGTGACCCTATGATTTCATGGCGGATGTAGTAGAGTAGCCGCACACGCAGCAATATCCTACACACACAATTATATCCAGCATTAGAACAGCTCTAGATAATTTGGTTTATGAGGAACACAGGCACACATGCATCTTAAAACAAATAATGTTTAATCTCCCCTTGGTTGATGTGAGGAATTAGGTCTGTTTAGTTCCAATTAATAGAGACCTTCAACTTCCAAGGTCAAACCTCAATGAGAAGAGAGACTCCAGAATTAACTTAATCTCTTTATAAACGTTACAACACATTTATATGAGTTTGTATAGCTACATTGAGTCTGAGACTATATATTTAAAAACTTGTATCTTTTTATAGCCAAGATTCCACTGTGAAGGGTTGAGGATTGCCTATTAAAAAGATTTTTAAACCACTAATAAAGTGCCTATTCTTCATGCCCCTATTTCCTAATATTTCACCATTCCTCATCCTATTTCACAAAATCGTAACAAGTTGAATGCAAAAAGAGACCCAGAAAGAACTATTGGAATATCATGAAACCTGGCATAAGCCTATTGCACAGACTGATTTTGATTTTTTGAAAACTATTTTTTTTTTTTTTATGTTAAAACTACAAGATAATAAGACCAAATACAAGTAATTTGAATTACCTTGTAGTTCTAATCTATAATACAAATTGTGCCTTGTCATTTTTTAGATGTTTTACTTTTTTTTTTTGTAATCCAAATTTACACAGCACAAGAAATTGAGCCAAATTCCATGCTTTCCCTGAATGCAACACCAGTGTATATTAAGGATGTACCTGTTAGCATATTTGACAAGGTGTTTCTTGTAGCTGTCATCAGTGAGCAGGGCCTCAGCATTGTATTTCTCCTCCTTAGCCCAGTCATCAATGTTGTCTGGGCCTGTGGGGGTCTTCTTGGCCGGCTTGTGGGCCCTGCGTGGGGAGGAGCCCAGGCCTGTCAGCTGCCGGCCCTCTTGACCTCCCCCGGGAGTAATGAGCTCCCAGATGAAGGACCTCAGTTTCTCCTCCCCCTTGAACTGGAGCAGGCAGTAGAGGAGCTGCACATACCACGTGGTCTGGCTACCAGCTCAGGACAGGTTCCTTCTGGGGAATACACCACTTGATAAACAAGACTCTGGCAGCACACTTGGATAATGCTTGAAAAATATTGGGAAAAAAAATACAATGCACAAAGTAATTTGGCCCAGTATTTACTACACTACATCACTACAGTACCCTGTATTTAATAAAAACTTACTTTATTTACCAGCGTATGCAAAAATTAGTTATATTATTAATCTTCTAATAGTCCCTCAAGTTGTAAATTCCTATTGTTATAAGCATGGTTAATATGACATGAAAGACCGCCCAAAAAAATATGGCAACCCCTGGTCTCTCATTGGAGATTGTGTCAGGCCAAGTTATAATAGATTCCTTCAACCCCAACATAGCAAGTGTTTTACAGTATCATTTATGTAACTTAGATGTGTAGTGAAGTGAAGCAGTGTATAGAGAGACTTACAATTATCCTGGAGATCTCCTCGACGTCACTGATGGTGAAGAGGCGGGTGAAGTTGCCCAGCACCAGACATTCATCCCACCTGCCCCAGCTGAGACAACAGCTGTCAAAGTTTGCTACAGAGCCAGCCAGGCTGTCAACCTACCCAAAAGTGAGCAGCCCCTTCTCCACCTTGAAGCACTCCGGCCTGGTCCAGTTGCCTGGGGCCACCTCCTCATAGTACTCCTCGAACCTGTCTCTCTCCAGCCTGCGGTGGCCCTTGCCCCCCTTGTGTTTGGGCTTGATGGGAGTGCGGCCCTTGGAGTTACGGGTCCTGGTGGAGACGCACTCCTCGTCCTCGTCACTGGTCTCAAAGTCTGTCAGCTCTAGCATGGTGTCGTCAGCACCAAACCTCCGGGTCTGGGTGCGGCGTCGGGGTTCTTGGACTATGAGATCATTCTGTGGCCACACACAACATCACTTAGGTCAACAGGAAAGTACAACTACAAGGTGGTTGTTGGTTCACCTTTCCAAATAGACCCAATCCTGCCCAACCCCACTAACAAGTGCAAGTAACCAAACAGGTCCCTGAGTGACACCTTGTAAGTGCTTTCAACAGATATAGTCATGCGGTGCACTTGCAGCCCCCAAACTACACACCATGATTCTCATGTCCTGTATAATGGATATTTGGGGAAAATAAATAAAAAAATCTAAAAAGATAGATAAACTTCCTTTTCAAAAACAAACTTTCTCTCCACGTGGACCATCTTTTTCACCTTGCCTCTAAGTTAGGAGTGTTTTAAACTACAATTTAAAGATTATAGCTTTAAAATTACAGGAAAATTTGACCAAATCCAAATAAGGTTTTTTTAACAGCAAATGTTCCCATCTAAAGACAAAAGTAGTGTGGTAAACTGGAGGATAAATATGAAGAACTTGTTGCCTTTGCGGTCTGAATAATGTAACTAGGATTGTTATATATGCAACAATGTTAAAACCACATCTTTCAACCATTCCCTTGTGACCTAATCTCAATGTTTTACCTGTGTCAGCTTTATTAAAGGAAAGCCTGGATTATGATGGGGAGAAACATTGGGATTAATAGAGATGTGAAGGGTTTATATATATACAAAATAATTCAAACTATTCCCAAATACAGTACAACCTCCAAGACAGGACACTGTTTTATACTAATTAGCAACTCTCTAGTTGAGGACACCTATCTTTACAAAGAACGCTTTGGCTCTACAACTAGGTGTCCTTTACCAGAGAGGTTACAACACTGTTTTAACAGATATCTCCCTATGATTTTTTCAGCAGAACTTGGTGAGTTTTCAAAAAAGAGAGAATCCACTATACTGTAAAAACTGAGTGTCATATTTATACTTTTACATTTAACTTAGGTTTATCTTACATCTCTTTGATGTATCTTGTCATGTCTGAAGAAAGGTATTCTCACCTGAAAGCTTGTAAACTTTTGATAAAATATTGAGATATTATAGGTAAGGTGAGAGCTAGGTCTTGCCTCCACACTATGAAAGGATCCACCTACCCTGGTCTTCAGTTCGTCTAGATCCAAGTTGGCCTTCTTGGCCCACTTCTCCCAGAAGTTGGGGTCGTTGATCTCAATGTCTGAGCGGTTGCTGGAGGCGGAGAAGGTGGCCTTGGCAAAGGTGGAGCCCTTGCCCTCACTCTCCAGGGTGATGACGTGGGTGCGGCGCTCCAGGATCTGGTCTATGTCCTCCTCACAGAACTTGTCCCCGGCATTGTCATCCTCCATCAGGGCTCCGTAGGCCCCCTTTCTCAGCAGGTCCTCTATCTCCTTCTTGCTCAGCTGGGGCTGGCTTGGCTGAAACCACACATGTCAGGATTGGCTCCTTCAAACTTTTACAAGAGTGAGATCCATATTAAAATATATATATATCCCTAGTACATGTGATCCCAGCCATGATAATCATGGTGGGTAGTAGTTGCTGACTGCTTTTTTACTGTAAATTCACCACATGTCTACACATCCAGAAAGCTTGCACTTACAAATCTGCCAGAGCCCTGTTGGGCTATTTACACTCACTGGTAGGGTTGAACTTTTACAAAAATTGAAGCAATTATTTTTAGAAAAAAAAAGTGCCCAATGCGGGATTTGACCTCAGGTTATGGCTGTCGGAAATCGGTGGTTAATATTTAAAAAATTCACATTTAAAAAAAAAAAAAAGATAAATTTTGGAATAAAGCTTTATAAAAATTACAGGCCAATAGATCAAATATAACCCCATGGCTCTGTTTTAAAAGATTATTTTCATTCATTTCAAAATTTTTGGTTTATGTAACTGTATTTTACAGTTAAAATGTCTATTAAACTGAGAGAATAAATATATGAATTCATGCAAGTATGTTAAAGGCACATGAGAAAGGCTTAAAACCATACATAAGTGGCATCTAAATGAAGGCTTTATTATATGCACTGATCGGCAGATGAAAGGATTAATGGGTATCATGGCAGAAAAATAAACTCTTATTTTCTTCTCGACATCATTTGCTGGTTTGAAGTTTGTTTGATACAGCTAAATCACAACCATCATTCTCTATTTACTTCCTGACATTTCAGTGAACTTCCTGTGACTCACCTTAGGGAAATGATGGAAGAAAATAAAGAAAGATTGACTGATGTAGTTCCATCTGTTATTTCCATTTGTAATTCAAATGTAGGTCTAGAAGTGTTGACTCACCATGCCTCCTGCGGCAGCAGCCCCATCCTTGTCCTTGTGGGAGTTCATGGCCTGCAGGACGGCCTTGTCCAGGCCTAGCTTGAGACTGGCCTTGTCAAACATCTCCCTCTCGTAGGTGTTGCGGCAGATGAGTCTGTACACCTTCACCATCTTGGACTGGCCGATCCTGTGGCACCTGGCCTGGGCTTGCAGGTCATTCTGGGGATTCCAGTCA
The DNA here is from genome assembly GCA_030710605.1 of Cordylochernes scorpioides. NCBI lineage: Eukaryota > Metazoa > Arthropoda > Arachnida > Pseudoscorpiones > Chernetidae > Cordylochernes > Cordylochernes scorpioides. Next base: position 6,892,842 of record CP092882.1, on the reverse strand, counting down.
CTGTCGAAGATGATCACGGTGTCTGCGGCTGTCAGGTTGATGCCCAGGCCTCCCGCCCGGGTGCAGAGCAGGAACACAAACCTGTCCGAGTCTGACACACACACAAGCCACGTTACTTCCTAACCCTCATCATCCTAACATTCAATACAAGGAGTGATTAACTTGTTCAAACTTTTGATTATATCTAAAAGAAAGAAATGGATATAAAGGTACACACACTGTAGCATTGCAATAGTGAGGTTTGAATGTTACAACAAAAGAGATTAAGAATTCAAACATACCTATTTACATATAGAAAAACTTTTGTTTAAAAAAAAAATTCCCTTATGAACAGAAATTGTTAACAAATATTATGTGTTGTGTGAAACATATTTTAAAGTGCTGAACTGTAAATTAATGCTTTTCTGAACAAAGTACAAACTTCTATAGCCAAATGGATTCATGACGACAACCCAGAATAAAATTTATATGATGATATGGGGCAAGGGAAAAAAATAAAGATTCCAATCCTAGAAATACCATATACAGTCAAACCTCTTGAGCATCCATAATGTAGTCTTGAATAATACTGGTTGATTTAAAGTAAATAATTAAATTTGGATTTGATAAACTGTGACATTATGGTAAGTGTAAATCAGAAAAGGTTAAAAACCTGCCAATTGTTGTCTTCCTCAGGGCAACTACAAGAATTATATTTATCATGTCTGATTGAAAGTCTGAATCTCCCATTCTACTGCTCGGGGGGAGTGTGCTACTTGGAACTCATGGAATATCTTACAACTATACACAGTGAGCTCTCCAATATGAGACCACTGGAGACACCAGAGTGGTTTCTCATGAGAGCTTCTCAACACTGTAACACTTTTTTTTTTCTTAAATATTCCTATTTTACTACAGTTCAATCATTGGCAAGCAAATCTTTCTTCTGAAAATTGTTAAACAAATACAGTGGAATCCCATGTATAACAGAGGAACTTGGTTAGAACATCTTAATCCTGAGGTCCTAAGTTTTGACTGTGGCTATACCTCCTTAAGAGGAAGACAAAGGTAGAGGCTGAAACATTATGCCCTACAAGGTTGTTGTGTCTACATCTACCTAACTTACAAAATGTCATTTCAGAGTAAGTAAGGGTATCCAAATAGAGTCAGTTGAATTGAAGAAGTCATTCTGTAGGCTTATATGGCAGAAACAAGAGACACTATAGAATATGCAACTAGGAACCTACCAGGTTTACAGAAGCGGTCGATGGCAGCCTGCCGCAGATTGCCCCGGACTCTGCCATCAATCCTCTCAAAGGGATACCTCCTCTGGATGAGGTAGTCCTCCAGGATGTCCAGGCAGCGCACCATCTGGGAGAAGATGAGCACCCGGTGGCCATCTTTGCGCAGGCGGGGAAGCAGCTTGTCAATCAGCACCAGCTTGCCAGAAGACTGGATGAGGGCAGTGAGATTGGACTCGGAGTGGTCACCCCCCAAGGGCAGCTGTTGCAGTCTGAAGTCATTGGTGATCTGCTCCTCCGCTCCTGCAGCAGCAACAGCACTTGAAACCTTCCTAACTTGACATTCTATAAAAATGGCTGAACCTCATCAAGAGAACATGCAGCTCTTAGCTAACTAGAATGTGCTGGTCAACAGGTGCAACTGAGCATGTGCGCTGTCTCACAAGAATAAAAACATTCTCCCAACTTAAGATCATTCTTTCCCTCCATTAGTATGTTCCAATAAATTGATTTATAAAACACAAGGTATAAGATGAAATCCATAAAATAAATTGTGTGCAACATTTCCGTAATGGCGTTGTTACCATCAGCATAAAAAGTACTGAATTAAGTACTGAATTCTATAATCCAAATTGTGCCTCATTATTATTTGTAAAAAGTATTCTATCTGCGAAAAATACACTAAAATGTCCAGCTTATAAAGATTATCAAAGATTTTCTGCGGTCTCCAAACACAAAAAAAAATGCAAAACCTCATTTTAAAAAATTTTAACTTGTTAATGAAAAGGTAAAAAATAAAATTATTATTTTTGAGAAAAATTACAAGGTAAAGCAATGAGAGGTATTGGTTAATGCTTTGTTACCAAAACCTTATATAATAATAAATTATCTGGAATTGGTTTTGTTACCTTGTGATTGAAAGGAAATTGTCGCCAAATAGGGGGGGTGTCGAAGAAGTAATCTTTGAAGACAAGGAGGAGAAAGTAGCATGTAGAGAAAGACAGTCACAGAGAGACGTACCATTGATGAGGAAAGGATGGAGGCAGCACTTGCGGAGCTCCATCATGGTGTTCATGAGGTTGGGGATGTTGGAGCCCAAATTGCCCTTGGTGAGGAAGGTGAAGTTGCGCTCCAGGATGGCCCTGTAGTATTTCTTCTGGATGTTGGTGAGCTCCACCTCTATGACCGTCTCTTCCTTGGGAGCCAGGCTTTTCTCTACGTCTTCCTTCAGTCTCCGCAGCATCATGGGCTTCAGGATCTACACACACCAACTCAGCTTCTATCACACCTAATTGTGACACACTTCTCTCACATAGAGTCAACACGCAGATATTACATCTTCAATGAAACACCCGAGATAAATGGAGATTTTTCATAATTACTTATATATAAGAAAAATAAGGTAACAAGATCAAATCCAAAAAAAAAAAGGCATATAATTTAAATTGTGACAGACTTCTCTCACATAGAGTCAACACGCAAATATTACATCTTCAATGAAACACCCGAGATAAATGGAGATTTTTCATAATTACTTATATATAAGAAAAATAAGGTAACAAGATCAAATCCAAAAAAAAAAAGGCATATAATTTATTAATTTGAATTTGGCCTTGTTATCTCATATGTTACTTGATTCATTGTAATTCAATTGTTCTTGTGCCATATATCACCTCCTATAGAGATGGGCGCCTGTAATTGTAGATGGAAATTACAAATAAATATCTGATTATAATGTCTGAATAGATTCCTGTAGCAACATTAGAATCATCATTATCATGTCATAGTATTTGATGATGGCAAGGGTATTACTTAAACCCTAATCCCATGGATGATCAAACAATTGCCCTCTAACTATACCAATGCTAATAGTCTTAGACTGTAGCTGCTAGGTTGTTTCCTTCTACAGAGAGTATTTCTCTACCTTGTAACAACTGTGTAAAGAGAGTTACAAAGCCAAGACAAGGAGGAAGCTGTGAGTTAAGGAAGTCCTGACAGAGAGAAAGGGTGGCCTTAATTACACCCAATTATAATACATTAATTGGCCCCATTAATGGCAAGATTGAGTGACTTACAGCCTTCAGCTTGTGGACCTGGCCCTCTGACTTGAGCTCCCCAAATTCCTCCAGGAAGGCCTCCGTGGAGGCGAAGCGATTGGGTTCCAGGAAGTTGAGCAGGGAGAAGAGTTCCTCCACGTTGTTCTGGAGGGGGGTGCCGGTCAACAGCACACGGTGTTCCTGGATAGACACACACCGCTGTTGTCCTCACATCTAAGTCAGGGCCATGATATAGTACAGTGGATTCCCCATTTAAAGACTAAAGTCATGGAACCAAAAATTCCTGACCATAACTTCAATTTATTTTATTTTCCCTTATTAGCATGCTCAGGTAAAATTTGACCTTTAATTCTCAATTCTTAAAATTTCTGGAAGAGAACCAAGTTTTCAATTTTTGGTTGTTGTGTCACAGCCTGCACACCACGCTGACAATGGCCAACAGCCATATGAGAATGGGGATGGCCAATCTAGTGGAATCAACATTTATTATTCAGATAAATAGTGCTTTGTCATAACACCTATCTTCCAACTGTCCTTATTGCCATGATAATAATATTGGGAGGGCCATCAGTGGATGAGCCCTCTCAGTTGGCTCCACCATCTAAATTCAGTTAGGTCATGATAAGGCACGATTTGGATTATAGATTATAAACACAAGGTAATAAGACCAAATCCAAATAAATAAATAGTGTGTGACGTTTCGGTAACAGCGTTGTTACAGAAACGTCACACACTATTTATTTATTTGGATTTGGTCTTATTACCTTGTGTTCTGTTAGGTCATCTAATTGTGCGGTCCTCCTATGCCTATTTGATAACACTTTTGTGGCCTACTTTTTGCATTCCAAAGAGTTGTCTCAATTAAAAAGCTATAATGTGTTGAAACTATCATGGACACCCAAGATAGTGGACATTGCTGCTACTGTGATAGAGATGCATAGAGACATCTGAGGCTCTTCATTGGACACGACAACAACTATCATGGACAAGTTACAGATGAAGCAGTGTTATCACTTGCAGAATGGTGGAACAGATGCCCCTCATAAAAACACTGAGAAAATGTCAACCGAATTGGATAGGTCATGTGCTCTATGACATGGTAGTCTACTAAAAAGATTGTTTGAAAGATGCATTGAAGACACTAATTCAAGAAGATGTACTACATTTGTGGACCAAATGAATAGAGAAACCAAGACAACTAAGTCTTACCCCTGGTTGTGAACTATGGATCTTGGAAGAAGCTCACCAGTCTTTGGACTGATTCACCAAATAACAATACTTATTCAATACATAGTTTCTCTGCCCTATTAGGAAAGAATCGAACTAACTTACCAGGTCCAACAACCTAAGACCCTCCAGCAGCTTGCAGTTCTTGTTCTTGAGGCGGTGGGCCTCGTCAATGATGCAGCACTTCCAGGGGATGTCCCTTAGATCCATGCAGTCTGAGAGGACAATCTCGAAGGTGGTGATGAGCACTTGGAACTTGTACACCTCCGCAATGCGCCCTCCCTGCATCTCACTTGTCAGTCTCTCACCACCTTGCTCTAAGTTCCACCAACCCACCTTCTCATTCTTGTAGTACATCTCATATTCTTGGATCATGTTCCGGCCTTGGGAGCTGTACACACAATATTGCCCACACTCAGAGATGCTGTGGAGAAAGTAGAAGTTTATATCTTGTTGTGATCCACACACTTTCTGAGGCAAGGAAACAAACTTGGAATTAATAAAGGAACACAGATGTGTGTCATTCTAAGTAGGCTACACGGATGGATTTTTTTACCTAACATTGTGGTACAATACTGGGATTAGAGATCAAACTCACAAGACCATAGAAATGTTTCCTATGTCATTAGAAGAGAGTAGAGTGCCCACTGACCTGCCATGGTAGGTGATGGCATTGATGTCTGTCCAGGTCTCAAACTCGCGCTGCCAGTTGGAGATGGTGGACAGCGGGGCAATGACCAGGAAGGGCCCCATGATGCCGTACTCCACCACCTGGTGCAGGAAGGCAATGGACTGGATGGTCTTGCCCAGCCCCATCTCATCTGCCAGGATACAGTTCTGGCTGTTGTACCAGCAGAAGGTGAGCCAGTTCACCCCCTCCAGCTGGTATTCTCGGAGGGTGTTACCCCCTTTGTACACCAGGGAGTCTTCCAGCTTGGTCCAGTCCTGGGGCCTCGGCCTCTTCTTGCACTGCACCACCACCACTTCTCAACACTACATACACTTGGACCTTGAGGAAATCTCTTTCCCCCAAAATCTGTGACAATTCAAGGTTTTACCTTTTTTTGCTTCTTCTTTTCAAATATAAAAATATATAATAATATTGAAACCTTACTGCAATGATAGAAAAATTAGATAAGTGGCTTAGGCCCATCAGTGGTGACCCCTCTTTACTGTTGTATTGGAATCAATTTCTTCAATAGTATGCCTTTTGTTAGGAAGGGGCAGATTAGTTAGGCAAAAGTGAGCTAATCTAATAGGTTAATATCAGTCAGTCATCATTTACCAAACATAAAAAAGCACGCAAAGAGAATGTGTCTATTGGATTTAATTCTGCCAGGTCATGTTGCTCTAGTGGTCCTCTATAGCTGGTGACCTCACCTTCCACTGTTCCTTGGGGGGAGGGTGGCGGAAGCGGTGGAACATCCGGATCTTGTTGGGGTCCACATCCTCCTCCAGTTCCCAGGTGGACTCCTCGTAGGAGAGGCCCCTCCACTTGACTAGGTAGTGGATGTTCTTTTTGGGGGCTTCCTCCTCCGTGGTGATGGGTGGCGGCAGAGGTGCAGGAACCAGGGCTGGTGGGGGAGGGTGAAGCTTGGGGGCAGCCTCTCCACCTGGGGGGCTGTCATCGCAGAAGTCGTAGACGTCCTCAGTGGGGGCCAGGCTGCTGTTGCCGTCAATGAGTGGAGCCGGCTTGTCTACCGTCTCCATCATGTCCAGTACCCTGTCCACCTCCACATACTCCGGGTTGAAGGGTTCTTCCTCCAGCTGCCAGCCAACACAACTGTCACACCTCCCACCTGGCTGGATGACTATCTACTCACAAAGTCAAAGATGTTCATGTTTTCTCTCTTCAACCTGAACCTCTTGATCTTGGAGAAGGCTCTCCTGTCTCCCTTCTCCAGTTCCTCAAAGGTTTTCCATTCACAGTGGAGGTACGACCTGAAACATAAAGGTGTAAATGTCTGTAAAACACGAGGTTTTTGGGACCACCAAGTTTTGTCACAAATAAATATTTAAAACACAGTTAAACTCTCTTTAATTCAATATCTTAAGTGATAGGTGTTTCGGTTGCATTATAGTGAATGTTAAAATATAGTCAGTCAGTTGTAAATTATAGAGATTATACTAGAGATTTGAATTCTAAGATAGAAGCCATAGGTGTAACCATACACACTTATTTATTTCCTTAAATCTTTAAAGAATGTTTACACTCCTTTCAAACTGAAATGCATTAACCTTGCAAAGATCTCTATTTAGTTTCCAAAATGAGATCCTTGCCTTCTTTGCCAAGTACTTGTCACACCACCATGTGTGTGTCCACAAAACGTTGTAACCTAAATCAGGTTTTGAAGATAAACACCTGTGTAACATCTTCAAGATATCTCAAGGATCACATTCCTAATGAAAGATCTATTTTGGCTTCATTATTCATAAACCCAAATCATATGTAAACATAGACATTCACTACAAGTAATAAGACCAAATCCAAATAAATTGGTCTTTTACCATAGATCTATATGATCCAAATTGTCTCTAAACATTACAAGAGCCTTTGAAGGGTGATTATCCAAAATGAATAGTATCCCTTTCGGTATCTTTGGTGAAAAAAATGCAGATTTATCATTAGTAAATATATAAATATATAGTTTTGGTTCTAAAAGACAAAGATATTCCTTTATTAAGCTAAAGTGTGATAAAGTACAATTTTTGACACACACTATTTATTTAATCTTATTACTTCTCTCTTGTGTTATTCATATAAACAAATGTTGAAATACCTCTTTAATAAACACATGATACACAGTGTGCCATCTGTTACAAAAAATTAAAAATATTTTGGATGTGTATGTTTAAATAAAGCCATTTTCTATAGCCCTTATTGCAATGATAAAAAATAAGGAGAGGACCTGGCCACTAGAGGATTCACCACTGATAAGCCAGGCTATCTCATTATTTTTATGAATTTTTCCAAGAATTTAGATTGTTTTCTGTTGTCCTACCCTCATAATATTTAAAGCCTTCACCACGTTGACGAAGGCCAACAACCCGAAATGTGTATGTGGTTAGCTTTTCTTGATTAATCAAGAATGAGTATTTGGCCAATTGTGGAATAATTAAAAAGCAACGGATAATTGATATTTATTACGACAGATGGTGCAAGACATCAGCAACTTTTAGTTGCACAATCAAAAGATACCTTTTTCCTAAACCTTTGTAAGTCCAGATGATAAGGTAGAATTTTGTATTAAAGCATCCCCCCATGTTGGGGTCTTGTGTTGTTCTCTTATCTCAAATTGGAAGAAATGGCAATTTAAGAAACCTCAGTGGTGGAATCAGCAGCACAACTTACAGATTCTTATATTTGACAAAGAATTCTTCAACGTCAACGGTCTCTTTTTTGATCTCGCCGTCCTCTCCGTCCAGTTCCATCTGTCACACAGACAACTTATAGCTCCTGTAACAACATCTTATTTACAAAGTTATTCAGACACATTATCACAACACTCTCTATATCGCATTTATTTTAAGAAATAGTAAAAAATGTAATTTATAGATGGAAATTTTGCCGGGAGGAAATTGATCTAAAGAGACAAGGGTCGCCTCGCCCGTCAAAATAGACGTCTAAAACCAGATGCGATCTATTGACCGTCGCCGTAACTAGCGGCCTCGAGTCGGTGACAAAGCCACAACACCAGCTTTGGCAAACTGAAAAGCGTCAACCTAGAGACCATGGTTTCGGGCTAATGGCCCTCGTCAGTCTAGGGCGGACTTTATTCCATGAGATTCACACAGGATCTAATGGAATCTTGACAATTTTCCAAAGAGGTGTTTAGCTGGCAAAGTGGCTGGGCAATATCTATGGCTAAAATTGTCTCTTTAGAAAAATGTAATTTGTTAACTATATTTTTTTGCAGTTTGGAGTTAAACACCCTTTAAAACATGTTTTTAATTTAGCTTTAAACTTCTCAGTGGAATAACTAATGATGGTCATAATGACACAGAGTCGATTAAACTAGATTTGAAGCCTAACTGGTAGTTACATTCATGGACCAACTTAAGGAAGTGGAAAGTATTTGATGCCGGTGGTCGCCTATTATTATTATTTTTTTTTTTTGAAGGAGAAAAGCAATTTTGTTCACACTTGGTTATCTTTTGTGCCTTCAATAAAGGTTACTGTCTATCAACTATCTTTCATATTTATTGTCCTGATATACATGCTATAAGGTAAAACTTCCTTAAATTTTGTCCATGAGTGTAGTTTAAATATCCATCATAATAAACACCTATATGTAGTTGATAGTTTTCTCCCAGTACAGATACCTAACACTTGGTATCTCTTCATTAAATTCCTTTTCTCTTAGAAAAATGGTGTGTTCTGAAAATAGTCAAGACTAAATTCTTCAAATTTTTCCTCATTTTGAGCAGGTATTTAGTGACACCATACTTCTCTATCTTGAGTTCTCTTCCCATTATTTCTTCATAGCTTCCAATCCACCAGTCCAATTCTTCTAAATAGACAAAGGTCGCCTCTCCCATCAAAATTACGTCAAAACTTGACGCCATCTATTGACCGTCACTGCAAACTAACGGCCTCGGGTTGGTGACAAAGTCACAACAACAGCTTTGGCAAACTGAAAAGCATCCACCTAGAGACCATGGTTTCGGGCTAATGGCTCTCGTCAGCCTAGGGCGGACTTCTTCATACAACTAATTTCAGTCCAATTCTTCATACAACTAATTTCTATTCATCTTTCACCCTCCAGAACATCCACACTGTTGAATCAATAGCCAACAAAGCATGCGGAATGTCAATGCCACTACTGCTGATGGCAGTGAAATCTGCCAAAAAAAGACCCTGTTTGAAGCAAAAACCTCTTGTATACAGCGGATACCACCAGATGAACCTGTGGTTACCAGATAGGTTTACTTAGTTCCCCAGAGTGGATGGCAATAACAGAGAGGTTTAAACTCTACTAATAATAAAAAGATGACCAGGGCTACCAACAAGTGTGGTGACAAGTGGTGGAAGATGGGGGGACAATTAGAACTGGCAGGAGGCCTGCCGCTAATGACTGTTAATTCCCACTGACTCACCGCCCCCACCTACCTCTACAACTGACACATCACTCTCTTCCTCTTTCATTCACTCAAGTCTTGTTTTACTTGCTGTATATATTACACACTATCAAAATTCAAAACTATTATAGACGCGTATGATTCTTTTTAAAAATAAATAATTTCTACTGTCCTTACTGCAATGGAAAAAAATTAACAGCTGGGAGGGTTCATCACTGATAAGCCAGGCCCTCCCATAAATTTTTCCATCACAGTAAGGACAGTAGAAATTATTTATTTTTAAAAAGAATTCTACGAGTCTATAATAGTTTCCAATTTGATGGCGCTGGCAATACATCATAACATAATTACACACTATATTGGGTCAAATTGAAGACTGTCATCTACTGTCATGTCAAAACATAGCTCTGATAACCCAGTATAAGAGTATGCTTCACAATGATAAAAACATAAATATTTATTTCAATTTTTTTTATATTATACAGTAAACCTCCCTTAATGAACACCTTTAAATAAGGGAAGGTTTTCATCGCCAAAATTGCCCTTCCATTGAAAAATATGTTTGCGCTAGCGAACATCTCCAAGCAACAGACACTTTCCCAATACATCATTTGTTGATTTTTATTTACGAGACATTCGAGGAGGTTATTCTGTATTTGTGAAGTTTACAAAAACATCACAATCAAAATGTTTATGCGAGATCACAAACCACATTGCTTTGGTTTCAAAGAAGCCTTAGTATTTTACTAATTTTTTTAAATTTCTGTGCGAGATTTGAGAAAAAGAGCTTGGTGTATCTGCAGCTATAAAAAAAGGTATTAAAATTATATTTAGCTTTATATTTATATTTATGTAAATATTGTCCTCTTTATTATGGCTCAATGTTAGGTTATACTCGTTAGTATTACCACTATCCATGCCTGTAGAAGGACGTTAGGTCCGAAAGCTTGCGCATTAAAATTTATAAAAGAAGCTCCTCTTATCGTTTTATTTTTATTCGTATAAACCAATTATTAAGAGTTCCTAATCGTTTAATAGAAACATCCCTCTTACAAAGGAGAGAGTTCTGCATTATTCATGATTAAGAGGATTGACACACAATAGAGTGAAAAGTGGGGCCACAGTTTTTTTTATTAAAAGCATTTACTCAGGAGCAATTTTTGACAGCCACAAAACTGGATCAAATCCCGCATTGTGAACTTTTTTCTCTTAAAAAATGTTTCAATGGCTTCCGATTCATGCCAAAATCTAGTCTCACCAGTGAGCGCAAGTAGCCAAACAGGACTCTGGTACTTTGTAAATGTAAAAAGTAAACTTAAAACGATCACGCCACCTTTGATCCCCCCCCCATCATGCCTCCCCCACTCGCTTTGTCGTTTTTGTAACTATTGTGTTGGAGCGGGTCGCTCCTTAAATAAATGCATATATTAGTTAATAACTAAATGGAATCCTCTCTTTCTTTTTCCCAGTAAGAGACGCCTACGGAAGCCAACAGTACATAGACAGATGAAGCACATAGGCTATAGTTATTAACTAATATATGCATTTATTTAAGGCGCCAATTTATAATTGTAACAAATAGTATTTGAATAAAAACATTCAATCGGGTAAAACACGGGCGTTGCCCGGGTCATTCGGCTAGTTTCTAAATATGTAGACACATGTTGCACTTACAGCAAAAGCAGTCCACTAGCTACCCACCTCATATAGTATACTTGGGATAAATACTACCACCCCCACTGGAGTTTTCAGATATTTATGTTCTTATTAACAAGGGTGAAAGCTTCTGTTATTTTTGTTTCTTATCCCTTTGTGCAAAGATTACAAAAATTCCACGAGTCCATGATCTCAAGGAATGGGGTGTAGGGGTGCAGTTTTTGTTGATCATGACTCCATGATCCAGGTACCCTTTGGTGAAAGTCTGACTTTGCCTGTAATTGGAGGCCATTCCTAACATAGAAGACTTTGCTGCCGACTCTAACATGAGTACAGACTCAGTCCCTCTGTATAACTAGAGAGGTACCTTTGTTGATGTCTATCAACCAGGTCAATTGAACTCTTACAGAAAGCTTGTATGAGTAACTAAAAGAAAATAAGACCTAATCCAAATAATTTATTAGTGTGTGACGTTTCGGCAACAACATTGTCACCATCATCAGACAAAAGAATAAATGAGAAAAAATATTACAGCAAGTTCTTATATAGTCCTGTTATCAAGTGTTTAAACAAGATAACAGATAAGGAAAATAGTTTTTTAAGTCAACTTGAAATATTCTTCTTAGAATTAAAAAGAACAAAATATTTGTCTGATGATGGTGACAATATTGTTGCTGAAACGTCACACACTAATAAATTATTTGGATTAGGTCTTATTTTCTTTTATTATCACCTATAATCCAAATTGTGCTTCATCACACTTGTATGAGTACTTTTACTAGAAAGGTTGTGGTATCAGCATTCACTGAAGGTCGGTGAGTGACTTACTTCCTTCTGCACAGTGCGAGAGGCCAGCACCCGCTCCACCAGCATGGTGTCATCCTGGTTGTTGTCTTGGAGCACCACTGTGATGGGTTTGCTCTCCACTGGCTCTGGCTGGAAGACAAATCTGTCCAGGTCCACTTCCTCTAAGTGGAGCTCAATGTCATCCGTGTACTTCTTGCGCTGCGTGTTGCGCGCAGACCTCCGCTTCTGCTCACCCATGAAATTGTAGGAATGTGCCAAGCAGGAGAGTCAGGAACAACCCACCTGAATGCTGTCGTCCTCTGGTGAAGGGGGAGGAGTCTTCTCCATGTCAGAGTTCTCTGAAGAGCCTAACCTCTTCCTCTTTTTCTTCTTCCCAAACTTGAAGGATATTCTGGTAGAACAACAGGATATGGATGGATTAGTTTACATCCAAGTTCTGATAACATTGACAACATAATTTCACAAAAATGAAGGAGTTACAGTAGAACTACCTCTCTTTAAAGGACAACATATATCTGCAGAGCAAAGTGTCCTTTAGAGAGAGGTGTCCTCTTACCAGAAAGCAGCTAATTGGTAGGAAATTTGTATTTTTGGTAATGAAGCCCATTCTTAAAAGAATGTCCTCTCATTGAGAGAGAGGTTCTAATGTAAATCTTTGAAATATTCAATTTCAATTATAGAATTTTAAAAAAAGAGAGAGAGAGAGAGACCTACCTAATCCAAATAAGTAATTTAAACAGAAAAAAAAAAAAAACACCAAATAAATTTCTATTTGGGTTTGGTCATGTTACCTTGTGAGGTAAAACTTAACTATGTCTTTAAAAAGATGTAAGAGGGAGGGGGGGGGAGTGCAATAGGAGCATGGTCAAATACAGCTAGGCTCAAATTTGCTTCTGCTCTATCCAAGAGCAAAATGGCAATATATGTCCAATGGTTAGTAGAGCAAAGGAAATGATTAGGCAGTTCTGACGAAATATGGAGACGTAAATGGTCATCAAGCAACAATGATCTAAATGTGTGATAATCAATTGCCAGTATGTGTGTGGTAGAGGAGAACTTACTTTGGGAGCTTCTTCTTGGGGGTTTTCTTGTTTTCCTTGGAGGAAGGGGAGGACCTCTTCTTGTACTCCCTCTTCTCTTTCTTGGGCTTCTCCCCATCAGCCGTGATGTCTGCCACTTCAAGGCCTTCTGCTGGCTCCATAGGCACCTCCCCTACCTCGTTGGGCTCTTGGTTTTCTTTGGGCACTTTTAGCTCTTTGGGGGACTTGCTCTTCCTGGGTTTCTTTACTTTGGGTTCCTTCTCAGAGCCGTCTTTAGGTTTGCGCTTCTTGGCTTTCTTTGGTTCCAGTTGGATCTCTTCACCATCCTGGGAGAGCACAATGGTTAGATGACAACACAAGGGTGGGGGGATAAACACAAGGTCTTACTTGATTTAGAACAACCCCGCCTTCCTCCCCTTCCTTGGATTTCCTGGGTTTCCGAGGGACCTTGGGTGGCTTGGGCTCACCCGGGGCTCTCTTCTGCCGCTTCTTCTTCGGAGGGTTGTCAGGGTTGGAAGGCGGGAAGTCATAGAAGGATGCCCCTCCCTCAGGGGGCAGAAGGTAGTCATTGGGCTCCTGGCAACATCTCTCTGTCAGACAAGGGAATACAGTGGCCTTCAAACTTGGCTTCAAAGTTGGCTCTACCTCCCTGAGCTTGATTTAATGAATGACCTAATTAATTAACCTTCTTAAATATAATGTATTTAGACAAGAGAGTCTGATGGTACTAAGGAGATAAACTGATCCTAGCTTAGCCTTCAAGGAAGCTTTAAATTTCCCATATCATCACTACACCATGGACTTTTGGAGAGAACAACAATACTATCACTGACACAAGAAAAAAAAAAGGTCTGTTCTACCGAACCCATATGAATAGGGAAAGCCAAGGTGCGAATTTATCTTCTTTTTTATTTTTTTAAGCCAAAGTCCACACAATCCTGAGTATATAATATCATTTTATATACAAACCTGAAAATTCTAACTCCTCATAAAACAAGAAAAACTTATATTAACGAGTAACCGGCATGTAGAACATGATATCATCAAAAAAAGGGGCCACTAAGAAACAAGGAGGTATCAAAGTTGGCAGTTACTGGTGGCAGTTTCATTTAGCAAAAAAAAAATTTTTTTTAATGTTTTTCTTATTTTATTGTCTTGGAAATATATAGAGTAGAACCTCCATGTAAGGTTGCTCTCACTAGAGGACACCTCTCTATGAAAAGGACAGTTTTACTATTTAACAAACCTCTGGTAAGAGGATTGATCTCCTTAAAGGGACATGTTGGCTCTGCGACTAAGTGTTGTCTTTTACAAAGAGATTCTACTGTATTGATATACACTCATGGACAAAATTTAAAGAAGTTTCATATTTCGATGTCACCAGTCATCTTTTTTTTTTTTTTGGGAGACAGAGGCAATTTTGTTCAAACATGGTTATCTTGTGTGTCTTTGATGTGTCACTGTAATATCTTTCAGAGTAATTGTCTGAATCCCAATATACATGATAAAAGGTACAACTTCCTTAAGTTTTGTTTATGAGTGTATAACTTGAAAGAACAAGTCTATTAATGATGGACAAGGATCTTGAAACCTCTCCTGTCTCTTCCAAGTTTGAAATGACAGAGTTGGCTACATCTGTGTGTACCCAGGAGGAACCTGGATGATCAAGTAACTTGATTTTTAGGACAGCTTGGATGCTAATGCTACTGACCAGGATTTCCACGTTTCCTATGAAGTATTAATTGATGTGGGGGGTAAAAGAACATTGGAAGATGGAAAGTTTGGAGCCAACTCAACAGAACCATCAAAATGGCTGTCAATGTGCGGGCAGGAATGTGTAAGTCACACAAATTACCAATGTTCGGGGCTGCACTAATTAGTCTTTATGGAAAACAATGGGTGATTAGGACCTTCGCCAGAACTGGCAGGTTCTCTCAACACGGCACCTTTCACTCCCCCATGGTACATTGCTATGTGATCTCTTAAAATGCTAAACGCTTGTCTGCAATTATCTCTGATATGAAGGTTGTTGTCAGTCCCCATCCTACTTTACCCGAGAAATCATTCCTTGCAACCATTTCAGTAAACCATGCTTACTACTTTGCACAGGATATGTATTCCCACAATCTTTGGTACAATCACTCAACAACCTTTGTTAAGACAGATTCTCCTGAGAGAAACAGAAAAGGAATTGGTGAAAAATAAGGGAGAAAGAACACAAGGTAATAAGACCAAATCCAAATAAATAGTGTGTGTGGATATGTTTGGATTTGGTCTTATTACCTTGTGTTTATAATCTATAACCCAAATCGTGCCTTATCAAGGGAGAAAGAAATTGAATCTACATAGCTTTATGGGAAATATGTAACTGTACTCCAAAGGATTGTCTATTGACCATACTGGAAGGGTAAAGACACCTTGATGATTGAAGAGGACAAGTGGTATACAAAGGAAGGAGATTGGTGTCTGATAATTTAAAAGAATGGCCTGGAATGAGAAGAAGGAACAGAACAGGGTGAAATGGCATGCAGTGATGATCAACCACTGATGGCTGCTACAGAATTAGGACTCCAGCATGGAAACCAGAAACTGACTGAGCTAATGTAGACTATAATGGTCTTATAACCCAGTCTCATGAACCTTTTTACTTCATAAAACTAACATATGATAAGGTAGAAATGAATACACTCATGGACAAAACTTATGGAAGTGGAAAGTCTTTGATGTCGCCAGTCATCTATTTTTTTGAAGGAGACAGAGACAATTTTGTTCACACTTGGTTATCTTGTGTCTTCAATAAAGGTCACTGTAAAATCTTTCGAAGTTATTGTCTGATATACATGCTATAAGGTACAACCTCCTAAGATTTGATGGAAATTTTGCCGGGAGGATATTGATCTAAAGAGACAAAGGTCGTCTCTCCCATCAAAATAGACGTCAAAACTAGACGCCATCTATTGACCGTCGCCACAAATTAGCGGCCTCGGGTCGGTGACAAGGTTGCCAGCTAAACACCTCTTTGGCAGATTGTCAAGATTCTATTAGATCCTGTGTCGATCTCATGGAATAAAGTCCGCCCTAGGCTGACGAAGGCCATTAGCCTGAAATCATGGTCTCTAGGTGGATGCTTTTCAGTTTTCCAAAGCTAGTGTTGTGGCTTTGTCACCGACCCGAGGCCGCTAGTTTGCGGCGACGGTCAATAGATGGCGTAGAGTTTTGACGGGAGAGGCGACCTCCCAAGATTTGTTCATAAGTGTATTAGTTGAGAATAAAAGAATGTAACAAGACTAACCTAACCAAAAAGGAGTATTCTCTCTGTCACATATCTGTAGCAGCATTGGGTACTCTAGTCTGAAATGGTAGCAAGGTTGAGAAATATCAATGTTTATATAGATGGGTACCTTGTGATAAACTCATTATTTTAATGAGGTAAACTAGTGCGCTTTTAAAGTTTTGATTCTTTCTCATGGACATGTACAATTAAATAAATAAAAATTCACAAAATATAAAGAAAAAAAGCTATAATATTTCCTAAAATTGAAATGACATCATATTTCAGTCAATAGTACAGTTTTATTATGTTTTTTCTAAGTGTTATCTATGTATATATCAGGTCTGAGGAAGAGTCAACAAGACTCAAAAGATCACTGCCATTAAAAAAAATTACTATTTTCTTATTTGG
This sequence comes from Cordylochernes scorpioides, assembly GCA_030710605.1. Lineage (NCBI taxonomy): Eukaryota > Metazoa > Arthropoda > Arachnida > Pseudoscorpiones > Chernetidae > Cordylochernes > Cordylochernes scorpioides. The sequence goes on along the minus strand of CP092882.1, from coordinate 6,876,074 downwards.
TTTCATACACATCTGCAATATGAATCAATTTAAACAACAAAACTAAGTGGGATATATTGGAAGGAGTGATGTTTTTTTTTTTACTCATCACACAAGTGCATGTAGATGCATATTACATGTGCATAGTACATGCCATGAGAATCATGGTAGGGAGTTAGCAACTCTTTATACCCTATAAATTCACCATACAGGTATATTACAGCATGTCACCTCAGTCAATGACATTTACTTATTCAATGTGCACAAAGTGTGGGTTGCGATAAAACATTTTACATGGTCAGTGTCAGTATTTAGAAGACAGTTTTGCAGAAAATCCAATACGGCTACTCACTAGCGAGGTTGGATTTAGACAAGAACCAAGAAGACCATTGAAGAAATAATTTTTAGAAGAAAGTGCCCAACACATAATCCATCCTGGCTGCAGATAATCAACAGTGTTCTTATCTCCACTCAATCATATTATGGTATCAATCAATCAATGGATAAGCTAATACAGTCAATGATGTGGTTGCAGGTTGACACTTAGTACATAGTAGTGGGAAAGCCTTGCAACCATTCTGGAAAGTCATTGTCCTTAACTCCGTCTTTGCCAGTCCCAAGCCCAGATGAAAAAGGAGGAGGGGGGAGCAGTAACAAGCTCACTAAAAAACCTGGGTTCAGCTGGCCCGGCTGATAGTACCCTGTAAGAGCTTATAATCCAGGGATACAGGATGAGCAGTGTTTGTACTCCATGTTAGGAGCGGCTGCACATGGCGTCTATTCCTCATGTTAGAGGCGGCCATTTCTTTTGGAGTTAAGTCATCCTGCCACTGAGTAATGTTCCCAGTCTTAATGACAAAGGCAGATGCATTCTACTTCATCCAGTCATGATGGTTGTCAAACAGACACCATCAAGGGTCACAACTTGATACCCTAATATGATTGAGTGGAGATAAGAAAGAAGATTATCCTTAGATGACCAGACTTAAGTCTAGAAAATTAATAATGTGTCTACCACCACCAACTTCTAAGATGCATGTATGTACCTGTTCGGAGGAGAGCAGCGGGGGAGGCTGAGCGGTGGGGTCCAGGGCACCGTACTGCTGCCTGTAGGAGAACTGGGGGAAGCTGCTGGGAGGAGCTGTGGGCACCACGGCAGGTCCTGTCGCTGGAGGTTGCTGCTGCAGGTAGTGAAGTCTCTCCTGGAGTTGGTCAATCTGTACCACACAGGAGGGATATGTAACAACAGCTTATATTGATAAAGCACAATTTGGATTATAGATTATAATACAAGAAAATAAGACCTGATTCAAATAATTTAATAGTGTGTGACATTTCGGCAACAGCAATGTCAGCATCATCAGACAAAAGAATAAATGATTTATTATTATAAGTGATTTATTCTTTTGTCTAATGATGGTAACAATGCTGTTGCTGAAATGTCACACACTATTAAATTATTTGGATTAGGTCTTATTTTCTTGTATAACAGCTTACATTATTTCCTCTTTAACTCTGTAGTATACCTCTTTTTTTTTTAATTCTATCATTTTTTTTCAAATCTCAACCATTTCTATCTCAAATTAACGCTTCCAATTCACCTATTATTTAACTGTTTTTAAATCCCAATTAGCCTATTTAACTTAACCAGCTTGTAAACACAGGATCAGGTCTTGAGACCTACCAAGGCATAATGGTTTGTGAAGTACAAAAAAAAAATAATAATAATAACATTTGCTACAAATCTCTGGTGAAAGCAACTAGAGAACTAGACAACTAGAGAAAAATATTGATAAAAGAAAGATTTCAGAACTCAAAGATATACGGAGAAAAAAAAAATATATATTTTTTTTGTCTAAATGTATAATTGCAATAAATCTATTTTACAATTTGTTGTCCCAATACAACTCGGGCATTCAAAAATGAAATGTGCGCAGAGGGGGCAAACATTTTAAAAGAGAAAAAAAAATTATTCTCTTGCAAGACAAAAACTTAATGGTTATATTAAAATTAAGAAAGTTAGTGTTCTGTATTAGCTTTTTCCAATTAATATCATTTTAAGTATTTAAAATCAACAGTCTTTGATTTCCAGACTTAAGTCTGGTCATCTACGGACAATGACTTTCCAGAATGGTTGCAAGGTTTTCCCACTATGTACTAAGTGCAATTCTCAGCCTGCAACCCCAAGACATTATTGACTGTATTGACTCATCCATTGATGAGCTCTACTCTTCCCCGGCAGACACCATCAAAAGTCTCAAGCTTTACAAGCTTGATACCTTAGTGTGATTGAGTGGAGATAAGAAAGAAGAAGTATTTAAAATTATTACAGAAAAATCAATAACACACATACCTTCTAACAGATACCTGGAGAGAAGGTGTTATGAAGAGAAGAGATATTATATTTAACACATTTCCTCAAGTTACAAGAGGTTTGATCCTTGAAGAATATGGACATCCTAAAAGAAATGAGAGTTGCAGCATATTTAGTTAAATAATCCTAAAAAATAAATTTTATTTCCCAATTATAGCTAACTTATTTTTTCCAAAGCTACATTTGGAATGTAGTAGTAAGGAAATGTGTCTGGAGTTATACTGGTTGAAACAGATTTGGTGTGTGATGCTTCGGTAACAACGTTGTTAATGAAGTGTCAAGCATAGTCTTATGTTTCTAATCTATAATTCAAATTGTACATAATATTTTGAATAGATTAAAAAAAAAAAATAATAATAATAATACAGAGTGTGTGGAATCTCATAACAAGCTATTTTTATAACAGTGCAACTTGGTGTTATAACAACATAAAATCTTGGTTTCAAGTGATGTTTAGGGTCAACTCTGTGTGTAACAGACCATATATATACATGTGTGCAACATACCATGTATAAATCAATAGCAGAACATACTCCATAAGAGGACACTTGTCTACAAAGGACAGTTTTCATCACCAAAATTACCATTTTTACTATTTAACTGGGGGTCGGTGGAAGGATGGTCTAAACCATTGGCTTTTGACCACTACGACCCGGGTTCCATTCCCGCATTGGGCACTTTTTTCAATTTTCACTTTTGAAAAAAATATAATATATAAAAAAAAAAAAAATGCTTCAATGGCCCCCGATTCTTGCAAAGTCCAACCCCACCAGCGAGTGCAAGTAACCAAACGGGGGCTCTGGCACATTTGTAAGTGTAAAGTCAAACTGCTTTTCACATGTGTAGACATGTGGGACACTTACAGTAAAAGCAGTCGCCTACTTCTACCCACCATGGTTTTCATAGCCTGTACCACGCGTACTAGGGATAAGCAAAAAAAAACTATTTAACTGCTTTCTGACAAGAGGACACCTCTCTCTAAAAAACACTTTAGCTCAGCAACTAACTGTTCTTTACAGAGAGGTTCTACTGTATATCAATATGTAATGTTTTCTCATTTCTGTATGACATTATTTATTGTATTTTGTGTGTGTGATGTGATACAGGTAGGAAGTGTGTGGCTTTCAACAACAGTGCATAACCCAAACTTCTGGTACATTACACAAGTCGTGAACAAACCATATGGTACTCGCTGACACTAAGTCTATGTGGACTAGAGATAAATTAGGGGGGGGGGGGGGGGGGGGGGAACATCAATTACTTTACCTTCCCTCAGTGAGATAATAGATGTTAGGTGCACACACGCCGACAAGAACATATACAACTACATAAGAGAACCAAAGAAGCAAGTAAAAAGGAGCGCTAAAGAGAGGGAACAAAGTTTACATACACAAACCCATCTTTATGATCATTATAAGTGGTGTTAAAAGAATGTTTCACAGTCCTGAGTTCACACTCAGCCAAAATCCCAGAAATAAAACTCTTCACTTCTCACTCCAATAAATAAACAAATAAAGAAGGAGAGAGTAGGAAAGAAAGAAAAACGTCCGTGGTGACGGAGAGCCAGCCAGACGTGGAGGAAGAAGACCTCCAAGGACACGGCGACGACGGCCCCGTAGAAAAAAAAAAAAAAAAAAAAAGAAGACCCGAGAGAAATGTACCGGATATGACGTAAGCCACTCATCGTTTTAACGGGTATTTTTAGTTAAGACTGTGTGCAGGGGAGAGTGCTGCCAGCTTTCAATCGCCCGTCACCAAACTTCCCCCTGGGTCGCCATTTCCTTATCCCCGCCGAGGGGCAACAAGATGTCGCCCGCCGGTGTCACTGACCGTCCGACCGCTAATTACCCCACCATCCCCCCCCCTTTCTCTCTCTCTACTTTAACATGAACCTCCTTACAACACAACGCTCTAACCTCATCTACAACGGAACGCAAGTATACAACTAGGAATTTTAAGGTGAATACAAAAAGGCAAACCCCGCCGCGTTTAAATGAATATTTTATGATGGCAAAGCGTCATCTATCGAAATATAAAATATGCACTAAACGTTGTGACTTAGGTTTATATTGGGTCAACCCCCGTTGTCATTACAAATTCGAGGAAAGCCAATCACTACGTACGGACTGTTCTCCCTCATAAGCGTGATGCAGCAGGCTGTACGACGACCCACCAAGGTGGTCAAATAGACTCCTTGAAATGAGTAGTTAAAGGGAGGTATAACGATCATCTCTAGAACAACCATCTCAAAAGGAAACCTGTATTGGAACAATGTGGCCTGGGATAAGAGCTACCTAGTACTTGAATTATATTAATTGGCAACCTATACAATTCAGAAGTCAATTTGAATAGGTCATCCGAGTGACAGATTACCCCACCATCCCCCCCTTTCTCTCTCTACTTTAACATCAACCTCCTTACAACACAACGCTCTAACCTCATCTACAACTATACACACATAACAAGTATACAACTACGAATTTTAAGGTGAATACAAAAAGGCAAACCCCGCCGCGTTCAAATGACTATTTTATTATGGCAAAGCGCCATCTATCGATATATAAATATCCACTAAACGGTTTATAGTGGTCAATCCCCGTTGTCTTTATAAATTCGAGGAAAGCCAATCACTACGTATATGGGCTGTTCTCCCTCATAAAGCGTGATGCAGCAGGCTGTACGACGACCCACCAAGGTGGTCAAATAGACTCCTTGAAATGAGTAGTTAAAGGGAGATATAACGATCATCTCTAGAACAACCATCTCAAAAGGAAACCTGTATTGGAACAATGTGGCCTGGGATAAGAGCTACCTAGTACTTGAATTATATTAATTGGCAACCTATACAATTCAGAAGTCAATTTGAATAGGTCATCCGAGTGACAGATTTTGTTTGTTTCAATATGTAACGAAATACTCAGAGATACCTTGGCTAAAGGATTAATCTCAATGTGGTTTCTATTTGATTATGAAAAGAAACTTTCCTTTAGTTGCGCAAATTAAATGTGATGATGAACGGAATACATTTCCTTTTTTTTATAATAAAAAGAAAGAAAGGATACCTCTCTCTCCCGTAAATGTACAAACCAAGCGTCATCTACCTAGGTAAACCTGCTAGTTTGCAGAGAAAACACATAGTTTTGCGTCGTTTAATTCAACGGGAAAATTGTCCTTTTGTCTTTACCGAACAATTTTCTCCAGGGAAAAAAATGCATCTACAATTTTTTTTCACGTTCTCACCGCATTATCTATTAAATAATGGAACTTGATATTTTGAGCGAATAAATAAAAAATGGCATTCTTTCCTATTGAATATATGCATCAACATCCAATATGTTTTCTATCCCCACACAAACAATCTTACACGTGTTAAAATAGCCATATAGGTGTAGGACTCTATACAACGCTATTTATATAAAACGCGACCGTTTTTGCATCTATCTTAATTCTTTCCCCTTCCTAGTACCTTGATGAAAACTTGGTGTATACGTAAGTTTGAATATACAGAGTAGAACTACCTCTCTGTAAAGGACAACACATAGTTGCAGAACCAAAAAAAAAAAATTTACCAGAGAGTTGCTGATTAGTAAAAATGGTAATTTTAGCGATTAAAAACTGTTCTTAGTAAAGAAGTATCCTCTAGCGGAAAAGTGTCCATTCATAGAGTGTGTTCGACTATATTAGAAACTTCCCAGACTACCCCGGTGTGGAAAAACGAATCAATTTCACCTAAGTGTGGATAACATATTTTCGGGCCAACTAAATAAATGAATAAATCTATTTCTATATAAAAATAGTGGTTTAAATAGGTATCGTCCACTGGCGACACTAGCTTCCCCTTCACATACAATTGTCTTCTAATAATTCCTTTATTGGAACAATAGCAGTAACAACATCGTGTATTGGAACGCCGGGGGTGTTTCCAGTTCTGGTCTATATGGCGAGATGGAAGAACTTGCGTTACGGAGATAACAAATTGGAAATCGATTTCTGATAAATTCTATAGGTGGCTAAAATAAACACTCTTCGATTTATGAAAGGATTGGGAGGAAAAACCGACAAATCAAAATTGGTACGTTCTGGAGGGCGATGAGAATATAATAGGCTCATTACAACACATGGAGAAGGAGAAATATGAACGAAATTGATTTGAAGTCTGTATGTAGAAGGAATACCATTTGTAAATATACACTCGGACAAAACTTAAGCAAGTTATAGCATGTATTATCAGGATTCAGACAATAACTCTGAAATATATTTGATACACAGTGACCACCTTTATTGAAGACACACGAGATAACCAAGTGTGAATAAAATTGCCTACGGACATCAGGCGACATTAAAGACTTCCCACTTTCTTAAGTTTTGTCCATGAGTGTATATATATAGAGGGAACGGCATTCCCTTATTGTTTAGGTCGCTGATTGGGAGTGAATTGCTCTATTTTGTTAACATAGGATGGCGCTTGCTGGGTTTATCCCTCTCCATACCCAGCCAACAATGGCAAACGCTCGGTTAAAATTGCGAGCGGTAAACAATAAAGTGGACACTATGGGTATCATCTGCCAAGTCTGCAGGTAACTTAAGAAAATATCCAAAAAAGCACAGGGCTCCTCTCCCGTCAAATTAAACGTCAAAACTAGACGCCAACTATTGACCGTCGCCGCAAACGTCGAGTCGGTGACAAAGCCACAACACCAGCTTTCGCTGATTTCGGGCTTAAGAAAATATGTAAAGATAGATAAATGCATTTTTATATATATTTTAAAAATAGTTTTCGAACAAAAAAGAAGCATTACTAAAATGCACTAAAAATGAGAAAATAAATATTACAGCTTTGAACAATTAGATTTAAAGGAGTATATAAAAATAGAAGCGAGGGTGGAAGATTATCGTGTATTGAGTGAAGAGGTAAAATATTTAGCCAAACATGAAAACTTGCTAATCAGTCGATTAATATTAAATCACATCAAGTTCGAAATTCTTGATAATCGTTCCCCGCCGCTCTCTTTTATTTTGACTCATATAAATCATGTCATTGTTCAATGACAAAGCTGGAATATTTTCTCCTTCTAATGCATTTTAATAAAAGCTTTTTTTAAAAACATTTTTAATTAGTTAATTATTCATTCAATTTTTAGACCTGAAATCTAAATGAATCATTATATATTTAAATATGGTTAATTTTGTTATTATATAATAATTCTAAATGGTTATATATTTTTGACATATCGTCACAATTATGTATTTATAGCTCTAGTTCCTACTACCGGTTTATTTTTATGGAGCCGTTCATTACGCCACAACAAACGGTTGAGTTATTTTCTTCTTTTGAGATAAACAAATTATATTCTATAGTCTATTCCATCGCGGGCACCTACAAGTCTGATATTTTGTCAACTTGCATTGTATCGCGGTTGAGCAAGTAGATAAAATTTCAGACTTCTAGGGACGCTGTAAATATATTCAAATTTGATTACAAGATTTGTGACAGATATTTCAGCAAGTTATAAACAACATATTTTATAAATATAAATAGTTATACAAGCCCTCATTCCACACACTACTCTCACTATTTACCCGAAACCTAATTGCACAATAGTTTCGATCATATACTCTAAAAAAAAAGTGACTTAAAAAAAGGTACAACAAAAAGCCTTTTATTAGGGACTAATGCCCTACCCAGAAATCACTCAGGTACATAATTGTTTAGAAAATATTAGTTATTTACAGGTGATCGTTCATTTGACTTAAAAAAAAAAAAAAAGTTATCAAAGCGAGAAGTTGGCAAGCAATCGCCACTTCTACCTATTTGGATTTTAGAGGAAGTCTACAAAACATCGTAAGGGTATTTATGGCATCATTTGCACAAACCAGCCCCACCATTGATGGCACGTGCCAAAATATTTCAAGATCTATAATTACCAAACAGCAATTAACTACATATACCTTTAAAAAAACTCTTTTCCGACAAAATAGACGTCTACACGCCATCTATTGACCTTCTCGGATGACATCTACGTATTCTTTGTAGATCGCGAAATGCGTAGTGTCACTGGAGACCCGCTGGCGATTCTCCACCAAACTCTGCAGCGCTGGCAGAGACGCCATATACTTTTTTAAATAGTGCAGACTGTGCACTTTGCATGTATTGACAAGATGTCAAGAAAATTATTGTCTATTGGCCTTCTCTACTATCTAGTATAATTGGATCGGCGGAAGGCTGGTTAAACCGTTTGGTTTTCGACCACTACGACCCGGGTTCGATTCCCGCATTGGACACTTTTTTTCTGTTAAAAAAAAAAATGCTCCAATGGCCCCCGGTTCTTGCAAAAGTCCAACCCCACCAGCGAGTGCAAGTAATCAAACGGGGCTCTGGCACATTTGTAAGTGCAAAGTCGAACTGCTTTTCACATGTGTAGACATGTGGTGCGCTTACAGTAAAAAGCAGTCGCTAACTACCCACCATGATTATCATGGCCTGTATTACGTGTACTAGGGATAAAAAAAAAACAATCTAGTATAATTGGATCGGTGACAAAGACACATCAGCTTTGACACATTTAGAACGCCATAATGTTATGGCTCTCATTGGTCCGTCTGGACGGGTTTTGGTTTCATGCCATCCACACAAGATGGGATTCCTGGGATCATCCAAATTTGCTCAAATGATACCTAGCTGGTGAAGTGACAATTTCAATGGCCAAAATACACACAAACATATATTTTGAAAAAATAGTACAAATGTGATATTGTACTGGGATAAGGTGCCTAAATTAAGAAAAAGGCATCTCCTTACCGTGCAACTGAAAAAAAAAAAAGTCAGAAACTGAAAGCGCCATCTATCGGAATAAATATCAACTATTCTCGTTGATTTTTACTTATTCCAGAATTGGCCAAATACCATTTCATGATTTTTCAGGGTGCCTTAATGACCAATTTTTTGGTCGTTGAGGTACAGCTTGCACCACGCTGATGCGGGCCAACAGCCCGAAACGCGTCCGTTGTTAGCTTTCAGTTGCACGATAAGGAGATGCCTTTTTCTTAAACATATATTTATAATTCCTTGTATCAATATTAAAGTGACAATAACAGGTTTCCAGGGAAATATTTCAATTCTTCTTCAAAAATTTTTAATTGACAAATATCTAAGCTTTCGGGCACGAAGTTAAACTCTATTTCTATTGGCGATTTAACGTGACATATTTTCTCCTGTAGAAGGACTTTCGTGCCCGAAATCTAAAGATTTGTCAATTGAAAAAAAAAATTGAAAAGAAAACCTTTCATTGGAAACCTGATAATTTCACTTTAATACACACACATATTGTCATTATCATTTTAATGGCTAGATTTTTATTTTGAACGCGGTGCAAAGGGGTAGTAAAGTTTAACACCCCAAAATAGGATGGCATTTCAAGGCCAAAGAAAACTGGAGCATCAAAAAAATCGACAAAATTTCACAAATCCTCCTGTCTTACGTTACTTTTACAAGAACCAAAAAAATGAGAAAACTTGTAGAAGGATGGAAGAAAAATAAAACCTAATGATAGATAGAATATACAATGGTAGATTCAGAAATTATTCTATTGTATTCTAAAGTAGCGTGTGGAGTTCGCATAAAGCGAATGGTGGGGGGAGAAATTCATTGTGGTTGTTTTCTATAAATAATATCAATTATCAATTTCTAAGAGACATAGACCTCTCTATCTTTATAAACCATGTCTTTTATTTTAAAAATAAAGAGGGGAACCTATAATAACGAATTCTTAAGGAACATAGAAAAATCGTTCATATAGTACGATAGAATAATATGACTTAATGGGGGGTTGGGGGATAGTTTCGTTTGATATTTACACATATTCGTTCCCCTTTTATTACATTTCAGACGGCGATGGTAGACCTATGTAGACCCTCGGTAGATAACAAAGTTTAGAACGTGGAAATATGGCAAATTCAGAGAAACCACTATATAAAATATTAGTTTTTTTTTTATTATTATTTTATTTATAAGGAATTTCGTTATTGAAAGTTTTCCACATATATATACTCTTCAAAGGGTTCAATATATATATGCACTTAAGGAGACAAAAATTATGGAAGTTGTACCTTTTAGCATGTATATCGGGATTCAGACAATAACCGTTTGAAAGATATTTGATACACAACAGTCTTTTTTATTGAAGACAGACGAGATAACCAAAGTGAGAGCAAAATTGCCTCCGTTTCCTTAAAAAAAAAAAAACGACCGGCGACAGACTTTCCACTTCCTTAAGTTTTGTTCATGATGTATATATAGAAACTTGTAATACTATATACACACGTACTTCTGCACAGAGCTCTATGTTTATTTCCCCAGATTCCCTAAATCCCCTTAAGATTACAGCCTATGTAGGCAATCCAATCGTCGAGCGAGCGGTCTGGAGATTAAGTTGGCAAAACCGCTGAGGGAGATGTTCACCAACTGATAAGCCTTAACTTATCCCCCAATGTCTACCACCGCGTCTACACAGATATCGTTTTGACGATTTATACAATACTATAAAAACTGTCTCCAGAAAAAAAAAAGTGTAAAACTATTAAATCGAAATTTATTTTTAAAAAGTCAAGCTAACCACTTAGTGGGAAAGAAAATAACAGTTCTCTTTTTGTTAAAAAAAAAATAGTACAAAAACGAATAATTAAAAAAAACCAACGATTGGTTTATATTTATTCCGATAGATGGCGCAAGCCATCAACAACTTTTAGTTGCCCGATCAGGAGATGCCCCCCCTTCGCCCTTTTTTTTTTCTTTAGACTTTCTCTCTTATTTCTGTATATTCTGTTCGTATTTTATTATCCTCGGTTAGTAGTCCGTAAAACCATATTCTCTTCTATTTTATTATTCCTCCATACCCAGATTCTTTCTGAGCCTTGAGATGAGGGGAGAACGTGACTTACTGTCTGGACTCTTAGTAGTCCGTAAAACCATATTCTCTTCTATTTTATTATTCCTCAATACACCCAGGTTCTTTCTGAGCCTTGAGATGAGAGGAGAACGTGACTTACTGTCTGGAGGAGGACTCTGTCGTTGGGGGAATCTCCTCGACTGTACATAACTGTATATATTTTACTCTTTTATTTTATCCCTCTTTTTATAATTATTATATTCTACTACCATTGACTTGTGTATGAGGTCAATAAAATATTTTTAAATCTCAAAAAAATCTATTTTATTATTGACAATAACAACGACGCAATGAGTGACACCTACAAGAAAAAGAAAAAGAGAGAGAGAGAGTGAGAAGAAAAGAAAAGAAGAAGTGAAATGAAAAAGAAGTCTACAGAAGAGAAAATATAGAGATGTAGGGAGAGTGGGACGGTACTGACGTTGGTCAGGAATGTGGCTGCTGCAGTAGGATGATGCGAACGGCGGCGCGACACAAGGACAGTCAGCCAGCCAGGTGGAGAGAAGATCGGCGAGAATCAATAGGGCTTATGGCGGCCTCCGTGATAATTATCCTGGCCAGCCCAAAGAAATCGAAACCCCAGGCAGCAAGGCAGGCAGAGACAATGGCGGCGACCCATTCCAATTAACCCGCATCGATCGACGCCTCCTCCAAAAAGAAAGAAAAAAAAAATACATCACGGCAGACAGCTTGCTTCCATCATCACACACACACACTTCGTGGCGTTGTTATCTCAACTAACAACTTGTACGGACCGACCGTAACAACCGAACATTCACAACGCAATAGACAGCAGTTCGAGAGAGAGGCTGCATTATCTATGAAAAAACAATCCCCCAAAAAAAGTTAAGAAAATAAAAAGTAAAAATAATCAATAAATTGAGAAGGAGAGAGAAAAAAAAGAAGGGAAGGAAAGAAGCATATGTCCCCACTAAGACAGTTTAACGTCGGCGAGAGGAAGGGGAATAGAAAAGACAACAAAAATATTGAAAAAATAAAAGTCTACAGATAAGCTTCCCATCATCGAGTACTTAAGATAACGCTTCTATTACTCTACGAAAATACCAATTTATTATCTACATCGGGTAAGAAGAGAGATCCGCCATTTTAAATTCTTTTTTTTTTTTTTTATTAATCAAGAAAGGAGGAGGGCATTTAACCTGAGAGAAGCGGCACTATAGACCAACATAATTAGCAAGAGGTGAATGAGAGATCAGTGAAGAGAAACAGTCCATATATCTGAGGGCATCATTGACACGACGTCTGAGCAGATCATTAGATCCACCCCCCATTTTGAAAAAGAAGGTGAAAGAGAGATATTACCATATTGGAAGGAATAATGGCGACCTAAGGGGGGGGGGGGGGAGATAATCAATAAGACGTCGGTGCAGCAGCTAAAACAATCACTGCCTTGATTGGAGGAGCCGAGAAAGGCTGGGAGGAGAAGAAGCAGAAAAAAAAAAAAAGAGGTGGGATCAAGGAAGGCAGGCTCGGGACGCGACGTCTTATATTGATCCAGGCGGGATGGTTCCACAGGCGCGCGTCCTCGTGTTATGGAGACCGCCGTCTCGACCTTTTCTTGACGTTGGGCGTTGAATGGAGGCGCTCAAAAAGTCGTTTTTAATACAAAAACCGCCGTTGTCGAATGTAAGAATCTCTGCGTGGGTCGTGGAAGGAAATTGCACTGGTAATGCGTAGGTGGGATGGGAGCATTTAACGAATTGTGGCGCTGTGTAGATTAGAAGTCCTTTCTCCTCCCCTAGAAAGAAAGCTCCATAAAGTCATTTTGGTAGTGCGGTAGTTTGTTGTTTTACCAAGAATCACGGTATACATTATATTATTGTGGAGGCAACACAAATTACCTTTTTTCTCCGCCATTAATTCGTTGGCGTACCTAGAAGACCCTCTCACCCAAGTGTTTGAAATCACAGCTATCATCGAACCAATCTTAGCGGAAGTATTCCTTTTTTTTTTTTTGGGATGGCGATTTTGTAAAATAATACTTTTTTTTTTAAATCTCTAAATGATAATATAATCGGTATTATTATTCGGTAGTACTAAGGAATATAAATTATAGAGAAAGAGAGAGCTGATATACCAAACAAATCCCCTGTTAATAATGTATATATTTATATTGGATATAAAATAGAATGGGAGCCACAAAATTCTTTATAGCGCTCTCGCTAAACAACCCTAGCTTGCATCTGGCCGAGAATAGCTTAGCTATAACGAAGCTTTAATGTTAAATGAAGAAAAGGACATCTATAGTAATAAAGCTACAGGCTTTCAGGCTGAGGTGTTAGCACAAATGCCTTCTGGAAATGATTGAGAGGACGAGCGTGTCCGACACGCGGAGTGGACACCTATGGAGTTGGAGAGGCCTTATGAAGGAATATCTCAACTTGATATCTCGCTTTTCCTAATTGACATATAATTTCGCAGCAGCAATTGGATTTAACATAGTTATGTCTTATATAGAAACTCTGCTTTTGCTGGTCCCAAGCCCAAATGAAAAAGGAGGAGCAGTAACAAGCTCGCTGGCCTGAGCTCAGCTGGCCTGGCTGATAGTACTCTGTAAGGGCTCCTGATCCAGGGATACAGGATGAGCAGCGTCATGTTAGGAGCGGCTGTGAACATGGCGTCTGTTCCTCATGTCAAAGGTAACCATTCCAGATTGGAGCTGAGTCGGCCTGCTACTGAGTAGTGCTCCCAATTTTAAAGACAGACGCATTCTAATTCACCCAGTCATGATGGTTGTCTGAAGATAAGAAGGAAGAAGATGTCTTATAGAGAGTGTGTTAATAATTATATGACAATTACGGGCAGATGTGAGGGACCTCACTCCGTTTAACAGAGACACCTTCCACCTCACTCAAGAAGTGTCACCAACTTCCAGTAATGGAAGTACGAATATAAGAGGTGCCGCGCTAACTTTCAGTATTGAAAGAACGAACAAACTCTACAAACACTGTATTATAAAGATTTGAAACACTTTCAAAAAAGCAACACGTTCTCTTATGAGGCCAACTAGAACTAAATAACGGGGGGATGCCAATAATAAATTACGCACAAATGACAACTCGTGTGTTATCTGGTAGCAAGCAAAAAGGTTAAATAAAAGAGAAATAAAGAAATCAAGAGATAATCATCCTCATCAGAAAACTAGAAGCTGTCATCCTGGAAATAAAAACACGTCTCAACAGCCTCCTCTTCTTAAATTTTACTGTTTAAACATATGTCTTATATGAGCCAAAAAGGAGTATTTCTCTCTTTTACTAAATGTATCATTGTTCTCTGAGAGAGCAGGACGCTCCAGTTCCTGGATAACACCTGCTTCAACAACCTGGTCAAGTCTGGTCTAATATCGGCCAGCTAAAACATCTCAACGACAGATTCGGCCCTAATAGGAAAGGGATTTCCTATTAGGTGATATAGCCACCGCCGCCCCTGTACTGATTTTGCGTGTCACCCTTGCAGAGGGGCCATGCTAATCTTATCTGTATCGTTCCAATTTTGTTGTACCACCGAACAACTGTGATGATGGGGCTATATGGGGCTTTAAACCAGGTTGGGTTTGGATCCGAATTTGTACCAGCTGGTATTGTAGCATATTTTGCGATCAGAATATATACGTTTTGTTCAGAGCAAATATCCAAAGAGAAACATTGTGTATTTATTAATGAAAGAAGAGAAAGTGCGCGTGAATATTATCCTCCTTGACTTTTACAATATACGAGATATATGTTTAACCTTAATATTAAAGATTATTTTCCACTCTTATTAAACGGAAGATAGAGAGTTATAACTTCTATAGTCAGCATTTGAAAGTCCCACCTTGGCGATGACGTTTTTAGCGAAAAATTATGGAAAGTATTTACAAGACATTTCACACAAGTTTGCTAGCTTGGAACACAATATCCAGTTTGAGAGGACAGTATCACTCCAAAAGTAAATTCTGAAAGTGAAAATTCCCTCAACTACTCCACCCCACCCACCACCATAGTTCAAGTTTTGTATTGCGGGGAACATCCTTGGAAAAGACTACCCAGAAGATGATTCTTTCAAACCCAAAGTGTCTAAGATAACGTCTGGATTATATAGTCAGGAAAGGTAGACACACACATTACCATCAGCAAATTCAAAACTACAGCGGGGTTTCAAAAAAATAAAACGAGGAATGTCAGTATTCAAGGATTGAAGGCTGCTACCCAGAAGAATATTCTTTAAAACCCAATCTACGTTTAGAGATAAGGCAAGAAGGAAGAGTAGATATTGCCATCAAAACTAGCGATGTTTGACAAAAAAAAAAAGAAAGAAAGAAAACGACACAGGAGGATTCCAGGAGCATCTGCCTTAAGGAAGGATCCAGGAAGATCATCCTGACAGCGAGCATAAATCTCGAGTGAAGGGAGGGAGGAGTGCTGGAGGAATGCACCACCAAAATTCATAACCCAATAAAACCCACCTCGGACCTCGAGGCATGGAGCGAGGGGGGGGAAGATCCAGGTAAGAGAATATAACGACGACCGAAAAAAAACAAAGTCGATTTTTCTAAACGACCCTAATTTCCCCCTCTCCCTTCCCCTTTATATGTTTCTAAACAAATGCCTTTTTTTTAACGGCGATAATATTTATTTTTAAGGTATATGTGGATGAATTTTAAAGGGGTGTATTATGTACTCTTTGCCCTCCTTCCTCTTCTCTTTTTAAATTTAGTTTTTTTTTTTTTTTTTTTTAAGAAATGGTCGTAGTGTTCCTAAAGAACTTTTTTTTTTAGTATGCTCTCGATATAACATGGTAAAGTCTCACTTGGATATTATACAAATAATTGATTTTAACGAGAATAACCTTTGGAATAAGTTTTTTATTGTTTATTTTTAAAACTGATATAAAAGAGGAATGTTTTTCATATAAAATAAAAACGATCAATTTTGTGAATAGCAAAAAAAAAAAAACTCTAAATTGAATACTGAGAAACAGACTGCAATATGCTGCCGAGGGTCAACAGCGTGCGTGGTTTGATTTATGGTTTTAATTTTTATAAATTCAAGTTGTTTTTATTGGGTGTGGAGAAGGGTGTTTTGAAATGCATAAAACAACGATTCCACACACACACAAAAAAAAAATGAAGCAATTTTGATCACCATAAGGTGAATCAGAAATGCAAACATTTATTTTTTGGGCGTTGGCATTGAGCTGGAGTCCGAGCTAGGAAAGTTTCGATCAGGCGGGAATCACATTTTCTAAAAGTGGATTAGCCATTATACTTTTTTGGTAGATTCTATGAATCTCTTTAGGATCTCAAGAAACCAATGCCCGACCTGGACTGATGAGAGCCATAGCTCGAAACTATCCATCGTCTTCCAAGAGCTCTATAGACCAGCTCCTATTACAATCCCCGGGGCGGCTTTGGAAGAAGACCAAATGAACTAGACTGACCATCCGAAACCATGATGACAGGCAGTCTGCTCAAGCTGGTGTTGTAGCTGTGTCATCGACCAGAGAAGTAAGTCAGATTGAAGAAGGGTTAATAAATGGCGCGTAGTTTTTGCATCAAATATATGATGGGACAAGTAGATTTTTTTAAATATATATATATATATATTATATAATCTAAAAATGCAAATATTTTATTTTATTTTAAAAACATATATTTTATTTTTCATTCATTGACTGTTATACATTTTTGACCATATATTCAAAATAATAGCACTTTAATTATTGTTGTTGTAAATATGTAAAGTGAACCCTACCTTTTCTAATGAAAATCACGAATATAGAATTCATTTTCTAAATTTTATATTACTGTGATATAAATAATTTTATGTATATTTTTACTTCAAGAGATTCAAAATAAAAATCTGCTTGAAAGGTAAATAATAATTTTTATTTTTCCACGACTGCACCTCTTTTCAACAATCAAACACACAAAAAATTTCTAATTTATAACATATATATATGATTGATGTCTTTCTCTCACACGGAGAAAACTTCCATCTAGTTCTCCAAAGTCTCATTGCAGAAGCCTGATTTCAAACGCGAGCTCAAACCCGTCTCTCAGTGTTGGTCGCAGCCAGCCAGCCGAGGAAAGACAGCTGCGACAACACCAATTAACTATCTACCGATCAAGTAAGTAGTACACGTGTGATACAGGCCATGATAATCATGGATGGCTGGGATTTGCGACTTCTGCTTTTATTGTGAGTTACACCTCCCATCTACAAGGGTAGAAAGCTCCATTTCGATTTTATACACTTACAATATAGAGACGTCAGAGCATCATTCAGTTAGCTGGACTCACTGGTGGGGTTGAAGCCATTATTTTAGGGGGGGGGGGGGGGGGGTTGCTTAATGCAGGATTCTATACTGGGTCGTAGCTGTTGATAATCGACAGTGTCTACCACCATTTCGACACCCAACTCTAAATACACCACATATCTACACAAGTAGTAAAATGGCTACGCCTTTTGCCAGTTTCAAAATGCCAGAATTCCGTAACCTACACTCACCAATAAGGTAGGTAGGACCTGTACATAATCGGAAGACGCCATAGAAGCAATTTATATATATTTTTTAACACCAGGTCTATTAGTATGAAACGCGAAAATTTTCAGTGAATTCAAAAGTTCACCAATTCCATACAACAAAATATATTTTTTTTATTCAAAGATATTGCCCTAATTAGCTATACACTTGGACCACCTTTCAGGCAATTTTCGAATTCCTTGTCTGAAAAATTCTATTCCTTTTGAGTCGAACCAGTCAACAAGCCATTTTCGGAGTATGTCTGAGTTCGAAAATCCCCTGGTTGGAACCCGGATGCTAATCGTCGACACTTCAGACTGACTATACGGGCCCTAATATAAAAAATGTACTTTCAGCGGGATTCATACCTTAAACTGAAGATGTTCTGTACCACAAGAAGTCGCTCGCTGACGACACGTGGAACCCCACTCTGGCAGCGTCTGCGGTGATAAGGGGCTTATTTACCCTAGAGCCGGTATGCAAATGGCTCCTCAGGAATTTCCATAAAATGGTAATTAGTATTTCTTAACTCGTTAGCCCACCGATAGAGGGCAGAAAGACGTTTGGAAACGATAAATAAATATAAAAAACCAGACTTTCTACACCATTTTACAGCAGGTTTCACACGGACATAAACTTACACAGCTATTTTACCCCCCCCCCCCCCCCCCCCTTTTTTTTTTCTCTCAAAAGACAAGGCTAAAAAGCCATAAAAGCAGATTGTTTTCAAGAAAAAAAAATAAATGTTCATGATACTAATGGGAAAAAAAAAGTTATTTCAGCCCCCCTCTTTTTTTTTTTCAACAATGTTTTGGTTGCAAAATAACAAATATTATTTTTATCTACAAATAGAACAATATAGAAATATAGAATTGTAAAATTATTTCACAATAAAGTTGCCTTCGAAATATTTTCAATGAAAGAAAAAGAGGCCTTGGTGGTCGAAGAAAAAAAGTATACACTCATAGACAAAACTTAAGGAAGTTGTACCTTTTAGCATGTATATCGGGATTTAGACACAATAACTCAGAAAGATATTAGTTACCTTTATTAAAGATACACGAGATGACCAAGTGTGAACAAAATTGCCCCTGTCTCTTTCACAAAAACAGACGACCGGCGGCATCAAAGACTTTCCTTAAGTTTTGCCCGTGAGTATATAGATACGGTTTTGTTGAGACGTGAAAATGGAGCTAGCAATTTTATATATATATTTGTTATATAAATTGTAGAGTGGAGTAGATATTGGGGGGGGGGGGGGGTCTAAGTTCAAATAGTTCTTCACAACCTGGATTGATTGTAGTGATCCCTGTATTAAATTTGAGAATACCACAAACTTCTGAATCTGTTTTACCACCGCCTGTTTCTAAATGAATCTGACAGTAACTACATTAGATATGATTTATGAAACTGGGATTTTTCCTTTTGCTAGGAGTGTCATCTCTTTGAAACGTCGCCAATGTCTGGATCGTGGGGTTTGCATCCACGGGCCTTCTCAAAGCCCAGCTTCAATTCGAGCTTTGAATTCCGTACCTTGTTGATACAAACTATAACCTCCCACGCGTGCAGCCTCCCATGAGCGACTCATCTTTTGAACGTCTATCTTGATTTTTTTTTTTTAAGTTTTGACACCTGACGTAAAACTCAACCTCCAAGAGAATAAACCAGGAGCAAGCATTCCTATACATATTTTAGGCTTTCTCACGGGAAATTCTACCTGTATACGAGAGGAAGAACTCTGCTCGTTTTATTTAGGAGATCGGAGGAAGAAGAATACTAGAAATGTATTTATGTAGAGAGAGTGGTATTCTTTATTTGCATACTTGAAAAAAAAAACTGCTTTGTGTAAAAAAAAAAAATTACCAATGGAAGCATTATTTAATTTATTAATATGATATATTATATGACAATGTGAAAACAACATATACGACGATGCCCTTAAAACAACAAACAAACACTAAGGGGACACTTTATAGCTCCCGGGTTCTTCGAAAGTTAAAAAAAAAAAAAAAAACTAGAATACCTTTAAAATTGGTCGCGGAAAAAAAAAGAAAAAAAAATTCAAAGTGGCCAAAAAATGGTTCAAACACAAACATAACAAACAAACGCATATTTTTAAACGAAGGCAGCAGTTATAAAATTAAATCCAGAGCTATGATCGTACAATGAATTGATAAGAGATGAAAACAAAAGTAGGAAATCGAAACCAAAACAAAGAGGCTAACACCATACGACCTCTGGTCACCACATTAGAGTATAGGAGGCAACTAACAAACAGAGGAAAAGTAGAGGCTAAGGACGTCGCATAAATCTACGTGGGTAAAAACCGGTGTGTAAGAGAATGGACATCTCGCCAGTTGAACTAGTGAGAAAATTAAATAAAAGGCATTTCCTGATCGTGCAAACCGAAAGTTGCTGATGGCTTGTGACATTTATCGGAATTAATAACTAATCGTTTGTTTTTTTATACTGGGGTAATGGCTTGGTGACTAAAAAAGATGAAATGGGTATTACGTGATAAAGAGGCAAGAGTGGCGACTAAGGAAGGAATGGGTATTGCGACGAACAAACTAAGAGGCAAGAGTGGCGACTAAGGAAGGAATGGGTATTGCGACGAACAAACTAAGAGGCAAGAGTGGCGACTAAGGAAGGAATGGGTATTGCGACGAACTAAGAGGCAAGAGTGGCAACTAAGGAGGAATGGGTATTGCGACGAACAAACTAAGAGGCAAGTGTGGCGACTAAGGAAGGAATGGGTATTGCGACGAACAAACTAAGAGGCAAGTGTGGCGACTAAGGAAGGAATGGGTATTGCGACGAACAAACTAAGAGACAAGAGTGGCGACTAAGGAAGGAATGGGTATTGCGACGAACAAACTAAGAGGCAAGTGTGGCGACTAAGGAAGGAATGGGTATTGCGACGAACAAACTAAGAGGCAAGTGTGGCAACTAAGGAGGAATGGGTATTGCGACGAACAAACCAAGAGGCAAGAGTGGCGACTAAGGAAGGAATGGGTATTGCGACGAACAAACTAAGAGGCAAGTGTGGCGACTAAGAAAGGAATGGGTATTGCGACGAACAAACTAAGAGGCAAGAGTGGCGACTAAGGAAGGAATGGGTATTGCGACGAACTAAGAGGCAAGAGTGGCAACTAAGGAGGAATGGGTATTGCGACGAACAAACTAAGAGGCAAGTGTGGCGACTAAGGAAGGAATGGGTATTGCGACGAACAAACTAAGAGGCAAGTGTGGCAACTAAGGAGGAATGGGTATTGCGACGAACTAAGAGGCAAGAGTGGCAACTAAGGAAGGAATGGGTATTGCGACGAACTAAGAGGCAAGAGTGGCGACTAAGGAAGGAATGGGTATTGCGACGAACTAAGAGGCAAGAGTGGCAACTAAGGAGGAATGGGTATTGCGACGAACAAACTAAGAGGCAAGTGTGGCGACTAAGGAAGGAATGGGTATTGCGACGAACAAACTAAGAGGCAAGTGTGGCAACTAAGGAGGAATGGGTATTGCGACGAACAAACTAAGAGGCAAGAGTGGCGACTAAGGAAGGAATGGGTATTGCGACGAACAAACTAAGAGACAAGTGTGGCGACTAAGGAAGGAAAGGGTATTGCGACGAACAAACTAAGAGGCAAGAGTGGCGACTAAGGAAGGAATGGGTATTGCGACGAACTAAGAGGCAAGAGTGGCAACTAAGGAAGGAATGGGTATTGCGACGAACTAAGAGGCAAGAGTGGCAACTAAGGAAGGAATGCGTATTGCGACGAACTAAGAGGCAAGAGTGGCGACTAAGGAGGGAATGGGTATTGCGACGAACTAAGAGGCAAGTGTGGCGACTAAGGAAGGAATGGGTATTGAGACGAACAAACTAAGAGGCAAGAGTGGTGACTAAGGAGGGAATGGGTATTGCGACGAACTAAGAGGCAAGAGTGGCGACTAAGGAAGGAATGGGTATTGCGACGAACAAACTAAGAGGCAAGAGTGGCAACTAAGGAAGGAATGGGTATTGCGACGAACTAAGAGGCAAGAGTGGCGACTAAGGAAGGAATGGGTATTGCGACGAACTAAGAGGCAAGAGTGGCGACTAAGGAAGGAATGGGTATTGCGACAAACTAAGAGGCAAGAGTGGCGACTAAGGAAGGAATGGGTATTGCGACGAACAAACTAAGAGGCAAGAGTGGCGACTAAGGAGGGAATGGGTATTGCGACGAACTAAGAGGCAAGAGTGGCGACTAAGAAAGGAAAGGGTATTGCGACGAACTAAGAGGCAAGAGTGGCGACTAAGGAAGGAATGGGTATTGCCACGAACAAACTAAGAGGCAAGAGTGGCGACTAAGAAAGGAATGGGTATTGCGACGAATTAAGAGGCAAGAGTGGCGACTAAGGAAGGAATGGGTATTGCGACGAACTAAGAGGCAAGAGTGGCGACTAAGGAAGGAATGGGTATTGCGACGAACAAACTAAGAGGCAAGAGACTAAGGAAGGAAGGGGTATTGCGACGAACAAACTATGGGACAAAAGTGTTGACTAAGCAAAGAATGGGTGTCACGGGAAACGAAGAGAGAGAAAAAAGTGTGACCAAGGAGAGAATGGTTAATAGGACGAATAAACTAAGCTAAGGAAAGACTGGGTGTCACAGAGAGAGGGAAGAATGGGCACATCCCGACTAAGAAAGGGTGTCACAGCACAGTAGGCGGCAGTCTGGCCAGCCAATAGGACCAGATCGATCGGACGGGCGGCAAGGTACCACCAGCCAATTACGGGTCGGGCTAATGAGATGACGTCAGGCACCACCGAGGCGAGGAGGGAGAAGACGCGACTTACCTCTGGCAGCAGCAGCGACACAAACAACCAACCAAAAAAGAAGAAGAAGAGCGAGAGATCGATTTATTTCCGCTGATTAAACATGGACGGCGGCGGCACGAGACGCCAGCTAAACAATGACGCCAGCCTCTACCTGCCTCGCCCGTCCTACCCAACCTACAATCAACATCCAAATCCCTACAATCGCACGCTACACTCAAATCCTTTTCTATAATCTCAAAAAGACGAACATTTTCGAGAGTTGATGTATTCGAAAAATAAACCTCTCATCAAATGTAATAGTGTTGAGCGAGCCTCTTAAAGACAGACATATGTTTAAGGTATTTATTGGAATATATCCTAATTTGCTCTCCATTTCTAAATATATAATCTCCTAACTTAATAAAAGCACTTATTTTAAAAACAAACAGCAGGGATTACAAAGGGAACAATTGGGAGTAATTGGAAAAAGGGAGGAAAGAGAGAAATGCCGGCATTGACACCTACCGTACTTACATCAGTACCAGCAATCAACCCATTTGGTCTAAAGTTGCTTCAAATAAGGCAGACCATTATCGGTCGAGATGGCTCTTTCTATAAATCGATCATTTGAGAACTTAAAACAAACATGGTTGAATGGTAGACGCTTAAAAAAAAGCATCTTTTAATTGGTCCTTTGTATAGAAGAGATAAAACAACACGACCCCTTTATATAAATCGATAAAATAATCCAACCGGGGGCCTATTTAGGCCATCGAGCGGGAATGGAATTCTCCCGCCGAAACAACAAAAAAAGCAAAGATTTTATTAGTCGTAATAAAAGGTATTCCACACGTCTTGCTGAAAGAATAGGTCAGTGCTAAGCTGCGTAGCAACCAACCTTCCAGCATACTAAACACATCCTCCTGATTGGCTGGCTGTGTCTACCTAAAATGCATATCCGTTCTCAAGGTGAACATGACTAGATCTATTATGTCGTTTTATTGATAGAATACGGCCTACTCTCAGGTATCAGACACAAATTGAATGGATAACACACAGAGTTCGATCTTAACGCAAGTTCACGTACAAGCGCACTTAAGTAACGACAGATGGTTCTAGCCGAGAATGCGACAGAATTAGCTGTACTTGGGTAACTTTGATGCTCTAGGGTATCGAAAGCTTTCTTGGAAGTCAATAAATAGAAAGTCAAGGGGTTGGATGATAATCTCCGCAAACTTGAACGTGGACATTCTGAGAGATAAGGAAATTCTTCTGGAGTCGGAGATTTTACATCCTCACTATAGGATAGTAAAAACAAAAAGAGATGGGCAGACAGCCAAAATGAGGAATGACCGTTGTGGCTAATGAGCTACTGACCAAAGGTATTTGATGAGAAGACCGACCAAGACTTATAGTGGTTGAGGAGAAGGAGGAAAGCGAGAGAGGAGTGGCTTCACAAGTGGAGAGAACTCCCTCTGAAATCTGAAATGGATCCATCAAGAAAATAGTTAACTTGAAGAAACCAATAATACTATTGAAAAATGTCAAACATAATTTTCCAGTTGGGTCGTAAAGCCATTTTTTATTCTCATTTTTTACGCGCCTCTCTTTTTACCATTCCGTCGCGCATGTTTTGGGACCACTACACCTTGATAAGACCTCAAAATGATTCCATTTAACAATCTCTACTGAAAACAACAACATAATAAAGACGTGTATATTAATAAATCGAGAATTCTTGTGAAGTCATTCAAAAAAAAAGTGAAATTGATATAATTCACTAACGAAATCCAGTGGTGGAGTTTTTGTACCAATAAGAAACAATCCGTTTCCTAAATACCTATAAATAACCGAAAGGCTAATAAAACGTTTAAAAAGTAGTGATGGCGAATAAAAGGGGGAAAGAGGGCAGAGAGGAAGAAGAAGAAAAAAAAAGGCGAATACAACAATAAATGTCGAAATAAAAAGCAGATTAAACGGGAAGATTTGGAGAGACATGAAAAAGCGCTTGCTTCCAACTTTCTCGACTCTTCCAACTGGCAGGCAGGACTGAGGTCACTCAGTGGAGAAAAAACAAACCTTCCAACTTTTATATTAAATAATCCTTTCTATTTTTTAACGCGCGGCGAAAGATTTTTACCAAAAAAAAAATGTACGTGGATATTCAGCGACATCTGTACAAGCTCCCGGGAACCTGGTTTAATCAGATTGATACAAAATTTTCCTTTTAAAAACCGTAATAGCGTTAGAATGGCTATATTCTTACGCCCCTGTGGATAATACATTAGTGGTGTATAAACACCTCAATAAAAAACTTGGAGTGAGAAACTCATAAAGCTTGTATTTTGATATATAGACCTATCTGCGAGAGACCCACTGCCGCCAAAAAAGCCTTTTTTTGTCCAAGTCTTAGCAACACATTGAGGCTTTTTATAACCTTGAAAACGGCGGCAGCGGTGGGAAGTAAGGTCAGTCAATGTGTTTATCAATAAAGAGTTTATATCATCCCAACCTACGTCAATGAGAGAGTAAAGGAGGATAAACATTTATCGCGATATTCTAAAATACTTCGTCAAGTACTCCGCAAAAGGTTTCTTCGCCAATTTATTCACAAACTTTGAGTTTAAAAACTACAGACGTTTCTTACAAATATATGCATTTTACAATAGATATTTGCGATTACGCGTGACTGGACTCGAGCCCACCAGACTTTATTTCAAATAGTTACTGTTATTTTGATGCCAAATATTTTGTTGATATCATTATTATTGTGTTTGAATATGCGTTTATTACGTTGTCTTGTAATATGAAGGCGAGGGAAGGTCAAATTTCCTGTTTATTCTATAAATTGAGATGATATGAGAGAAGTCTTAGAAATATAGTTCTTTCTGATTCCGAAACTGTGTCTTCTTCTTTCTTATCTCAAAGCCATGATAATCATGGTGGGTAGTTAGCGACTGCTTTTACTGTAAGCGCATCACATGTCTACACATGTGAAAAGCAGTTAGACTTTGCACTTACAAATGTGCCAGAGCCCCGTTTGGTTACTTGTACTCGCTGGTGGGGTTGGACTTTTGCAAGAATCGGGGGCCAATGGAGCATTTTTTTAAAATGTGATCCGAAACTATGATGATGGCAAACCCGATGGATTACTGTGATACATATGAAATGTCTCAAGATACTGAGGGATGGACAATTTAAACAATTTTATTGATTCTTCTAATCAATTGTTACAAAGGTGGAAAAATATATAATAAAATAGTAAATAAATGGTAGATAAAATGTAGGGGAATATATATAGTTGTATGTGTACAAATTTCTTCAGCAAGGAAGGTTTCCCCACCTTGAGAGAGTCCAGACAAGGTCTTCTTGAACACTCCTCAGTTACCGAGGGATAGATATAATATGGCTTTTTATTTTATTTGAATACTTATAGAAAACATATATACTCTCGCGGGTTTTAAAAAAGTGTAACTGCGCACTGAATTCTCCTGCGTAACTATACTAAACAATTGACTACTATTTATTAATGATAAAGCACAATTTGTATTATAGATTATAGCTACAAAAGAAAATAAGACCTAATCCAAATAAATTAACAGTGTGTGACGTTTCGGTAACAGCGTTGTTACCATCACCAGACAAAATATTTATTCTATATTGAGGGTTTATTATTTTGTCTGATGATGGTAACAACGCTGTTACCGAAACGTCATACACTATTAATTTATTTGGATTAGGTCTTATTTTCATGTAGTTACTATTTATTATATTATTACCTGCGTGGTCTTCTTAAGACAAGACTAAAGAAAACTTGAGATTTATAGATGCTGTATAAGCGACTTTAAAAAAAAAAGAATAATAATAAAAAAGCGAAGTTCTAAGCTTTGAAAAAAAAAAGTGTTTTGATGCACCCCCACCCCAAGTCAATACCCCACGAGTGAATGCAAGTAACTCTGGCATGTTGTAAGTGGGAAAAGCGAGCTGGGCTTCTTTCTACAAGTGTAGTAAACGTGTGGTTCAGTATGCACAAACCTATCATGCTGTACCGGGGATCCTGAGAAGGAAGGAAAGACCCGTGATCTCAACTACAATCCATGACGGCCTTCTGTTTACTTGGATGGACAACACCGCCAACAGAAGTGTAATCAACCTCGTCCAGTGGGGTTTCTTTACTCTGGCAAGGCACTCTTGGTTGTTGCCTTGTGGGAAAGGTAACGTTGGTCAAATAATGGCTAGGAAACGTCAATAAAGCGAGTGTTGGAAAGAACATATAAAATAGTTAGCCATGAAGCATTTCAATTTCTCTTAGAGACCCGGAACTTTTTTAATTGGTGTCTTACAATACGCGGTTTTTGTAAACCGTCTTAAATATATATGAAAGAAGAGGAGAAAGTTACACTACTAAGCATGACACGCTTTAATCACAGTCGTTTCAAAGAAAATTGAACGAATCAAATTAGTTGTGCTCCATGATGGTTTATCGTAGACCGCACGCCATGGCTATAATTCTACATTATAAAACAATTAGTTCTTCCAACAGGCGGAACTGCATCGGTTGTCACGGTGTTTTCTTTCTTGCAAGACGCGTTAGTCAAGCGGGAGATTCAAATTCAGAGAGTCCTGGTCGCGATTCTCGAAGTCAGAGCTCCGTTATCCATGTACCGTTGGTCTGGCGAGCTGTACCATTTATAAGAGGCTGTGGAACACCAGAGAATTCTATATAGCTAACTTATTATTATATACATTCTAATAAAATTAATCGATTTCTTTATAAATATTTTATATTCTTCCACTTGGGTAGGTAATACAGCTTGCACCAACCAGGCTGGCGAGGTCCTTCAGAGCAATGTGCTTTATATATCTGGGGAGAACGCTTAAACTATCTCAAACTCATTGATAGACACACTTGGATATAATACTTGAAATAGAAGAACAACTTAAAACCGATTCTCATTAAATAGGCTCATTCGTTAATTTTGATAAAGTAACTAACCAAGAATTATCATCATGAGATATATTTCAATCTCTGTTGTTTTACAGACGAATGCAAATAGTGAGGCTCGCCAAACATGGAACTCTGCGTTATAGGAAGGAACAGGGAAGGAAGTCCCTCTATACCGCGTTACTCTTTTCTTGGCCGATACTTGGAAATTGGGGGAGAAGAGCAACGTTTAGTTTATATTTGTTTCGATAGATTGCGTAACCCATCGGTAACGATCAGATGGGTTTTCACCAGATCCCTTCTAGAGTTCAAACGATTACATCCCCAATAACACAAGGAAAGCCAACCCAGTCGTGAGATATGTTTCGCCAGAGAGCTGTATGACTTTTGTGATAGACCTACAGGAAGGAGGATAAACGGGTGACCTTTACCTGGACGTCGGGTGAAAGAGAGGAGGGGGACGACGACACCTATTCCTCGAAACTGAGCGGATTCCAACGACTTACAAAAAAAAGCTACTCCAGATCGGCGTAAGTGAAATCGATCCAATTTCCATTCGCGGTAAAGATCCTCCAGGAACATCGAAAGTGGAGCCTTGAATACCGACCCATTCCAGAATGTACAACACCTTTTAAATGGGGCAGGCAGGCACGGGGTAGGTTTGCGGTATAGTGATTTACTGTTTTCTTAGAACCGCGTTAAAACAAGGATTTGATTAAAGACGTAATGTCAAATATATATCATTTTTTAAAATCATCAATTCTTCATTACAAACATACCAACCACTTTCTAGAGTAGTTGTAGAGAGTGTGGGACACAATTAATATATAGATTAACATTGGCCTCTCTCCACGACTGCCACAACCTGCAAATGCTCTGTATTACCTCAGGGTTACACCACACATATACATATCCCCCCGCTAACGTTGTTTAATTAAGTAAACTAAGATTCCTCCCAACTCAGCTCCGTCTATTAATACCTCTTACACACATCGAATAACAACAAAATCGATAGACCTCAATAATGAAGTTGTGTAAGACGACGAGACTAACATCGCCAACATCTTTTTTTCTTTCAAGGCAGAATCCAACCGTGCCAACAATCCTTGACACACTCAACATAACTATATTCCGTGATGAAAGTATTTACCTATTTCTGTCCTAAACAAGGTACAGTTGGAAAAAAAACTCCCTGATAACATACAAGTGACAGTAGTACCACCCACGGGTCAACATGTTTGCTGTTATTAGCGTCCATTGAGTTCGACTTTTGGACTCTATGGACAAATATTCTCCAATTTAGTGACCACGCAGCTCATCTAGTGACCTTCCGGTAGTTTTCTTGATCCCTTCTTGCCAACTCATTGCAAGTCTTCCTGTGCAGTGGTTTATATAGCCCAATACAAAAGGCTTCACTTAAAGACTCGCTTTACCGTAGCATATATCTAAGAGGCCAACCATAATGAGTAAAGTGACTGCTTGCATTATAAGCACCATCCCGTGAAGCAGTTGGACTCAGCAAGATAAGGTTAGGCTTCGTTAAAACCTCGGCGATAAGCAACACTTTTTTTTTTTTTCATATTTAAATGGGCTGAGCAGTCGGGCCAAGCTGGTCTAACCAAGTCATCTGTTAGGAAAAGATTGAAAAGCTCTCCCTTTTAAAATTCTAATTTAAAAAAAAACATATTACAAGTAATTGTTTGGAGTTTTTAATAGAGATTCCGTGAAACTTTTATCGCTATATTAGAAGGTGAATAGAAGGTAGTTGTAGGTTGATCAATTCGAGATGGAGACAAGGTTGATGTGTGTCTAATTGTTTTAGTAAACTTAATACAATTTTGAAGAGTCGAAAAAAAAAACTCAGAACCTACTATTCGCCAGACATGTCTAAGAAGCTAACGGTTCATTCTTCTAAGACAGAGGCTGGGGGATCCCCAGGAGGGGGGGGGGGGGGAGAATAGAGAAAAACCAACCGTACACGACTAGAACCAAATTCTTAGAAGCATGCTCGTGTAGAAAACCAACCAAGGAACTATCCCTCGTTGTGGGAGGGACAAGGGTCGCTTTCGTTACTCATCCCTGAACCTAGAATAGTCAGTTTTGTTATTGGAAGAGAGGAGGCTGCACGCGCCTGACTACCAATCTCGGCCAACTCTCTCCTTCCAGCAGTTGCCAGGAAGAGATAATTGGGGTGTTTAAAATGATGACGAATGCCATCTGATCGTGCAATTAACTGGAGTGACATGTTTTTTAAAATACGACGAATAAATAGAAAAAAAGACAACGATGTCTATCTAAATAGAGAAGAAGATCAGGATGGTATCTCCTGGCCACGCAATTAAATACGTATAGATTCTCTTTGGAGAGTCGCCGGTTATGTAGCGCCTTAACCAGGCTGTCGGGAGCCAGCAGCCCGAAACGTGTACATCGTTGGCCTTTCTTCTTAATTCAAGAAAGGGTATTGGCCTAATTCCGTAAATGTATATAACGTTCGAGTTGATAGTTTATTCCGATAGATGGCGTTCTGCCATCAGCGCAACATTTTAGTGACATCATCATTTTAGATGATCTCTTTTATTTGGAGCAATATTTTGTTTTTATTATTATCCCCTTTAGAACTTTTCCAATCCTGTAGATCTCGTGGTCAAGCTAAATGTAAATTAGAGAAACGCTCCGCCATGTAATATGCCTGAAGAGAATGGAGTTCCACACCCCAGTGTATTTATGATAACTTTTACAATTTTTAACGCCTTGCCAAATGCTTTATTTACTTCTCCTGACGAAGACAAAATATTTTTGTCGAAACGTTGAGAAAAAATTTAAAAACTCTAACTGGCCCAAGTGTCTATTTTTCATAGAAATAACTAATTTATACACACTTTCTTTTAAAATGTTCAGTAGTGTGTATAGAAAGAGATATTAAGAGGAACGTGGTGAGTTTCTTTATTGAGCAGTATACAAGCTTTCGGACGTCAGCCGTCCTTCATCAGGTATTGACATGAATGAGAAGGAGATGCTATATATATAAGCGACAGTTTAGCATAAGAAATATTAAACAAGGAATAAAAGATTAAAATGTGAAATTTGCATGCCAGTAGTAAAAACATTTGAAAAGTGTACAATATATAGATTTAAGAGAATCTGCATACCTAGTAGTGTGTATGCTGCAAGAAACGATCTATGTTCTGGTAGGATCGTGTCCAGACTCGGGTTCAGAGGTCAAACCTGCAGGTGTACACACTCTCTATATATTTGCATATACACATAATGAAGCATCTTTATTTTAAAATTTATTATTCTCTCATTTTTATAATTCAGTTTATAAATATACACCTATCCCCCGATTTACACGGTACTTGTTTTACACGTTTTCGCTTTTACACGGTTTTCCAAATAAGTTTTTTGTTTTGTTTTTATCGAACTATACTAAATGCTACTGTGATTGAACACATGCGCTGTGTACACATCTCACGAGGAATCCCGAGCTTATGTGCTGACTTGCTGCACACGCAAACTGTGTCTGTATTTCTTCGCATAAAAATTTCGCGAAAATTTTTAATTTTCGATTTACACGTTTTTCTCAGGAACGTATCTACCGTGTAAATCGGGGGATAGGTGTATATATATTTGAAAATGTACTGCTACACACGATAATTTGCCACCTTTCCAACCTTAAACAGTCGAAACCTTTCAGTTTTCAGCTCATCGCTATAACCGCGTCAGTAAAATTTTAAGAGACGGAAAATAAAAACCTAATGAGTCTCACAAATATATTCAAGTCTGTATATTCCTCAAAGTGTTGAAAATATAAAATACGGTGGATGAGAGGGTAACACGCTCGATTCCAGACAGTCATGAACCGGGATTGAATCCCGCGTTAAAAATTGTTTAATATGTGAATAACCTTCACATATTATTCATTGTTTCAATTATCATGAACTAGGTTGTTCTTGCTGAGCGGTACCTATTAATGTGATTTGAACCAGATGTTGAAAATATAATTAAGATCAAAATAACAATCAGAGAAAAAAAACACAAACACACAATCACATCTGATATTGAACATAAAAAAAAACCGCAAATACCAAACAAAATAGTATACACAGGGAGACAAAAAAAAAAAAAAACGCACACACACAGTTTAAAGAAATTGGTAGGAGACCGTATTAAAAAAAAAAAGAAAGAAAAGAAACATCAACATCGCTAAGAAACAAACGAGGCTAAAAACGGCTAACCAAAAAAAAAAGGGTGGGTGGATGAAGAAAAAAAAAGACGGGGGGGGGGGGGAGAAGTCAAGCCGAAAAGACAAAAAACAGATTGAAGGACTCGGCGTAACAACAAGTACAGTACGATGAGGTAGACAGACAATGACGGAATAAAGGAAGAAGGCGGCAGGTGTGACTCGGGCGTCATGGCGGCGAAGGAGAAGGAGGAGGAGGAAGGGTGATCTAATGGCGACATGCCGCCCGCCCGCCCGTCGGTAGATTAATTGCCGGCAGCCAAACGTGCGCGCCGCATTTAGCCAGCTAGCCTGCCTGCCCTCTCTGGTGGCCATATCGATGGCTGCACCACCAACGCCGATATTTGCCTCTTCAAGCACTGTATAATCCAAGACCATTCGAATTGGGAGGGGGAAAAAAGTTCTAATTGTTAAAAAGAATAAATGGAAAATATTTCCGGGATTATTGATCAATAAAAATAAAGGTCACATCTCCCGTCAAAACTAGACGCCATCTATTTACTGTCGTCGCAAACTAGCGGCCTCGGATCGGTGGACAAAGCCACAACATAAGCTTTAGCAAACTGAGAAGCGTCCACCTCTAGACCATGGTTTCGGGCTAATGGCCATCCTCAGTTCAGGACGGACTTTATTCCATGAGATCCACAAGTAATCTAATGGAATCTTCACAATCTTCCAAAGAGGTGTTTAGCTGGCAAAGTGGTTAGGCCAAATCTATGGCCAAAATATAAAAATTTTGACGGGAGGATTATTGATCTATTAAAATAAAGGGCACATCTCCCATCAAAAAAATAGATGTCAGAACAAGACGTCTTTGTTAAAAGGGAATTAGCAAATGTTATATATATGGTATATATAACACATATATGTACTTATTAATAAGAAGGCACGAGTGTCCACCACCTATGACGTCCACCGTAGACTATTTGAAGGAAGAAAAAAAAAGTACGTATATAAGTGGTACTAGCTGCTGGTATATGGACGCGCTATGCGGCGATTGCACTGAAAGGCTTTAAAAAGAAAGATCTACCAACAAAATAGGACGCAAAAAAATCACTGCGCCATATCTGTAAACTAATCAGATTCCGGGTCATTGACAAAGCCACAACGCCAGCAGGTTTGAACGGGAGAGATTTGAACCTTTCTGTTAATAAAGACTAACCTCTTCCTTACAACTTTTTTTCCTCTTATACACACAATATTGTCTACTTTAGAAAACCCGTGATTCTTTTTTTTTTTTTTTTTCAGAAAATGAAAAAGCTAAAACGCGTTTTTTTCTTCCGCATAGCGTCAATGTAGACAACGTCCTCCATCGATTTTTGCTTACAAGAAGAGAGAGAAAGAGCGAGGGGGGGAAAAACTACAACACAACAAAATGTAAACAATAACTTTGTAGATTTTTTTTTAACCACGCGAGTGACATCACCGAAGAGGGGGAGGATACTCCGTCAAGTAATAATAATTTTGACTTTTTTAGCTCAAGAATTTAACTGCATCTCTCTACTTTTTTTAAACACATTTTGGCACAAGAGGATGGCTGTTGACGTTTGTGTTCTAAACGGCAAACTTATGGAAGCGTTATAGACAGATTGGTCGGTGTCTATTTCTCTATAATACTGTGATATTCGCTGGGGAGGGGAATTAATATGTTTCGCGTTTAACTTATAAAAATGGCTTACCTTTTAGCATGTATATCGGGATTCAGACAATAACTATGAAAGATATTACAATGACCTTTATTGAAGACACACGAGATAACCAAGTGTGAACAACCTCTGTCTCCTTCAAAAAATATATATATATGTCGTATCCGGCGTGGTCGAATGGAAGGGCGCAGCCGCTGTGCATGTATGCGTCAAAAAAGAACTTGTTCCACACCTTTATTTTGTACAGATTTATAGATGGATTAATTTGTATTTACATTTTAGCGTACTAATTATGGCGAAATTAAATTCTACATTTTGGGTATTATACAAATTATGACATATATATATATACTACAGACAATATTAAAGACTTTCAACTTCCTTAAGTTTTGTTCATGAGTGTAACGTATCAAATCACATTGCGCCTTATGTGTACCACCACTTTCATGAAATTATAAATTGATAAATGAAAATTGAAACAACCACCGGGGAAATATACTAGATCAGGTGGCAAAAAAATTAAGAATCGTGCAACTGAACGTTACTGATAACTTGCACCATCTATCGAAATAAATCTCAACTAAACGTTATATTTTTACTGGAATATTGACCATAAACATTTTCTTTGTAAGAAAAACGAGCAAAAAAAAAAAACATTTGTTCAATATGATCCTGAAATTAAAATATATAATAACAAAATAAATCAACAATTAATCAAGATATATTCGGATAGCTGGCACCAGTCATCAGTAAGGTTCGAGAGAGTTATAAATAAATAATGAATATTCGAAACTATTATAGACGCGTATGATTCTTTTAAAAATTAAACAATTTCTACTGTCCTTACTGCAATGGAAAATTTAAAGAGATTTTAAGCAGTAAGGGACAGTAGAAATTGTTTTAATTTTTAAAAGAATCTTACGCGTCTTATAATAGTTTCGAATATTCATAACAGATGGCGCGCTATGCATCATAAAATGTGTATTGAGTGCAAAAATATTAAAACACTCTCTAAGGAAACTAAAGATAGGAAGCAACGCGAAGGTTAAGGTCATCATCCTCCCTCACCCCATCATTTCAATAAAGCAACAACAACCAAATAATAAAGAAGAGCCGTGGAGATTGTGGTGGTGGTGGGGGGGAATCGAGTAGCGGGGGAGAATGGCACTGGGTGAATAAATAAACGATTTAGTCAGGCGGGAGATGAAGCTTTGAAAAGTCATTTTTGTTTCCTTTCTGTTTGTGACGTATTTACGGTTATTCGTAACGGGAGGATAGATATCAATACCAACCTAGCCTTGTTGTTCTAACTAGGTTTAGGTGTGTTTGTGAACATTCCCGTTATAAGAGGTTCCTAGTTACCAATTTTCATAGTGTCCCATAGAAAATTTTGGCAAGACATTTTTGTTTCCTTTCTGTTTGTGACGTATTTACGGTTATTCGTAACGGGAGGAGAGATATCAATACCAACCTAGCCTTGTTCTTCTAACTAGGTTTAGGTGTGTTTGTGAACATTCCTGTTATAAGAGGTTCCTAGTTATCAATTTTCATAGTGTCCCTAGAAAATTTTGGCAAGTCATTTTTGTTTCCTTTTTGTTTGTGACGTATTTACGGTTATTCGTAACGGGAGGAGAGATATCAATACCAACCTCGCATTGCTTTCTTCTAACTAGGTTTAGGAGTGTTTGTGAACATTCCTGTTATATGAGGTTCCTAGTTACCAATTTTCATAGTGTGACATAGAAAATATTTTGGCAAGACTAACCTCACAGGATAGCAAAGTAACATTTATTAAATTATACATAAATTGATGTACTACTGTAGAAGATGCCCGAAAGCTCGAGATTTCATGAATAAAAGAAACCCATCTCCAGAAACCTTAGTAGTATAATTTAATTAATATCCAAGAGATTTAAATTAATCAAAGCAACATTTTTATTTATTAAAAAAACGATAACAATGAAATAGAGGTAACTCCTGGAGTGCATTCATAGATCGCCAACTACCCGAATAAAACAGAGAAGGCAATGTGAGAGAAGTTTGGCTGTGAAACAACAAACTATCTGTTGATAGATATATATTGTAACAAAGTATTTATTATTTTATTAGCAGAGTATTATTTTTTATGTTTATATTTTGCTATACTCTGTACATTTCCCTCTTTTGCTCATCTTTTGTTTATCACTCATAGTTTGTTCTTGCCTGAAATAAGGGGCTCAAAAAATCATTCATTTTGGTTAGCAGCCCCGTAAAATAAAGATATTTTCTCTAGCCTGAAATAAATTGTTGTCTCATCCCCAAGTTGGTCTTCCCTAATTTTCCACGTGGCAATATCTTGTCATAATATAGTTAGTTATACTGGTAGGTTATAACGCTATTTTAATCAACTTGCTTATATTACTGTCTTTTTTTTTCTTGGAGAGGAGAACTTGATTAAGCCTGGATATTTGGATACAAATAGTGTGGAAGAATTGTGTATTGAAAAAAAAGAGCTTATGACACGCGTGACGAATATTTTCTAGAGAACTGAGAAAAAATCTGAACATGGGATTAACTTGCTAAGAGAAAGAGCAAGATGAGGAAGAGAGGAAAGTACAATTGTTTTATAGCTTTATTCTGCTTTCAATATACCGCGAGCAATCTTGTGTTTGCAAAGACCGTTTTATATGATTCAGTTACTATATATATATACCCTAGAAGTCGACCATCCCATATTCTAAGCTAAAAGGATGATATTTTTAGTCGATCTTTTTAGGAAGATCGGGGAAACTTTGTAGTTAGTGCCGCTAGAGAAAGTGGGCTCTTTAGAGAGGCTGAATTGTTTAAGTACAACATACTTGACCCCCCTCTCCTCCTCCCACGATAGGAAAGAAGAGGTATTTCAGAATGTACCTATAAGTTACATGCGTTTTCTCGCTGCGTAGATTGTATTTTTAGACGATCTAGAAGTTAATAAAGAGAATATATATATAAATGGTGTAAATATATACTATCTCAATATCTCTATATTCATCATTACTTGTTAAACTTTGCCTCATGTAAAACTGACTTCACTATGTGTATATAGCCGTTGTTATTTCCTTATGTAAATACTACCATGTAAATAATGTAGTTAATGTCTTAATAAAGAGTTTTAAAACGTTAATAACTCCCCTAGGTTAGTCGAACAAGCGGTTTCAGGCTGAGAAAGGTGATGATGTCGGAACCAATAAACTCGCCAGACATTTAGAGGAATCGAAGGACTAGAAAACCCTCAAATACTCACTAAAATAAAGAAACAACCATGTCGTCTGTGTCTTCTTGCTATAAAACTGAGGACAGAATATAGGTTCTATCCATAAATATTTCCAGATAAAAAGTTCCGTTACCTTTAGTAACAAATAAATAAATAAAAGGTTAAATTGGCGTTCTCTATATCTAGGAAACCTTCTCTTCAGGGCAACAAGAGTTTTATGATCAGCAGTGGTTTCAATCAGCGAAGAACAGTTCTATATTTGAGTACTCCCTCCCATAACTTACGAGAATCCGTTCGTAAAAAGGATAGCCGGAAAATACCAACAACCTAGGTATATCATATCAAGATAATTATATCTCTATAGGTAAATTCGAATTTTTATTCCTCTCTATTTTTCCCCACTTTTTATTTTCAGTATATCTCAGGAGAATCTGTATATAAAACTTAAAAAGGTCTTAATAAAGGTATTGATTGAGTGGTTATTGCATGCAAGGCCAATGACCACGGACGGCATTTATAATGAGAGGATAATGAACATGTTGGGTGTACCTCGGATAAAACTTACTCGATTTCCAATAAGGTCTACATGTATAATACCAGTACCGATCAGGCGCGCGCTACATCTATTTTTGATTTTAGCCAAACTTGCGACGTAGGTTAGGGAGACAAAAATACGGTCCGAATTAATAACAAAAGTTTAAATTTGAAGTTTAATCAGCTTGGGATCATTTATTTTCCAGCACACACAGTACGCAGAGAACATCTTTGGTAAAGATCAAATGGAGAGCGAAAGAAAAAAAAAAAGATTTACAAAACTGGCTTGAAGAGGGGGGGGGGGGGGGGGGGGATGACGACTGATGACACCATGAAAATTCAATGACCACAATCGGGCGACATACATTCCACATTTCTGTCTACCCAATCAATCCATCAACCAAGTAAAGTAGCGAAGAACGGGTATAGAAACACTACCAGGATCGGCGCACGTCTGTGTATTTGGGGACAGGTTATTTGGATGACGACTACACCACCATGAAAATCCAATGACCACAATCAGGCGACATACATTCCACATTTCTGTCTACCCAATCAATCCATCAACTAAGTAAAGTAGCGAAGAACGGATATAGAAACGCTACCAGGATCGGCGCACGTCTGTGTATTTGGGGACAGGCAGACAGACGGCAAGTTGCGACAGTACCACCTGCAAACAATGGCTTCACGGGCTATCGACCTCATCAGCGTCAGCGTTAATTTTGTGTGGGCTTCTCCCGGTAGTCGCCGCCGCCGCCTGTATGTCCACCGTAGGTTGGAGGACACAACCTCCCTCCTTCTTTTTTATAAATAAAGAATTGTGTTACTTTGAGCGAGAATGGTGGCGTAACAAAAAATGTTGGTAGTCTTCCATGAGAGACCATATAGCCTTAAAAACACCTTAACCGGATCTATTTTTGGAAGTGATATCTTATCAGAGACGCTTTCATGTTAGACCAAGCCATGAGAGATCCTTAAACCCAAATAGAGTATCTATGGGAGACAATTTTCAAGAGAGACCACCGGGTTTAACCATGTTTTTAGTCTATGGTCTCCTCTAATGAGAAACTCTAAGCAACTGTGCGAGTTCGACAAACCTGTTGGAGCTCTGACAGCTTTGAGAAGACAAGGAAACAATTGATGTCTATGGTCGCTGACATTGAGGAACTGCCCGTTTTCCAAAGAGAGCTAATAAAGCAGGATCTCGAAAGAGAAGAGTAAAAAGTATTCTCATCATAAAAAAAGTGAACATTTATCAATTATGCCGGAAAAACCCTGTCTTAAGCAGCCATTACTCAATGGAAAGAGACAAATAACTGTATTTTTAAAGATCATTTGCTGGTTGGAAGTTTGTTTGGAAAATATATAACTATACCCATATCTCGCTTTGCGTCGGGGTTACGTTCCAAAAAAAAACACGACGCAAATTGAAACGACGCAAAGTGAAAATATGTGAAGGCGCAATCTAAAACAAAGGTGTTGCCATATTTTAGGAAAAAAATTCAAAAAAAAAAAAAAATTAAAGACTCGAATCCAAAACAACGCAACTTCGAAAATCTAACGACGCACAGTGAAAATTCGTAAAAATTAAGCAGCGACGCAACTTCGAAAAAAACGCAAAACGAAACGACGCAAAGCGAGGAATTGGTGTATATTAACCAATTTTTTATTTAGTTCCCAACTTCTCATTGACTTGACGTCAGAGGAAAGATTTCCCCTGAGAAGAGTGACAGCGAGTCACTGAAACGCTGACAACTAAATTTTAAAAATGATTGGTGTAGTCATATAATTCGCCAAAAAAAAAAAAATAGCTGTATGATAACAACGCAGGTTGTCTCTTTGCACAAGTTCAAGTATATGTGATAGGTATAAACATCGCCTAGTTTTATAGGAATACCACAGATTGTACTGGACACGAAAGTCTTTTATCTGACCATCGCTTATAATTATCAACAACCCTTAGCTTTTGTAAAAGAGCAAACTTTAACAATGAATCCTCCCTCCTACATCAAAATAGATCAAATTGCGCCGTCACATCAACCTTATTCAAAAATTCCCGCAATTTTTTACCAAGAAGAAAGAGTACAGGCAAATCGACTTTCATTCCGAGAATCTGAGAGGGAAAAAACAATTAAAAAAGCGTAACAATTATAATTTTTAAAAATGAGGTTTGACATTGGGTACATTCAGTTTCTATAACAAGTTCAATAAATCCTCTGGAACAATTAGTAGAACAAGAACGGAATCATTCAACACGCTACCGTTTTATTTTATAAACGATGAATACAGTTGGTAAAGTGAAAATGACAAAAGGATTTGTTAAAATTTTACACAAATAAATTTACTGGCAATGCGTTTCTTTTAAATATTATCTCTACAGACCTTAGTGCAATGATACGAGTTATTGAATGAGAGGGTTCACTACTGATGAGCCAAGCCCTCTCATTCAATAACTCATATCATTGCAGTAAGGTCTGTAGAGATAATATTTAAAAGAAACGCATTGCCAGTAAATTTATTTGTGTAAAATTTTAACGATAGATGGCAATAAAATTTAATTTACTAAAAAGGATTTGTGTTCATCAGTGGTGAACCATCCCAGCGATTTCGCCAATTTATTACCAAATCGAAACAATTATTGATTTTGGTTTTATAGTCTGTACTTGAAGGTTTATTTTTGGTTTTCTTTTTTTCTCTTATCTGCACTCAATCATATTATGGGAATTAAACTTGTAGAGCTTGTTGATGGTGTCTGCTGGAGATGAGTAGAGCTCATCAATGGATGAGTCAAAACAGTCAATGATATGGTTTGGGGTTGTAGGTTGACACTTAGTACATAGTGGGAAAACCTTGCAACCATTCTGGAAAGTCATTTTTCTCAGGTTTATTCTTGGTGATGGCTTTTAACGAAACTATGGAAGGAGGTTCATGCAAAAAAAAAAAAGGAAGAAGAAAGAAAGAAACCGTGTTTCATAATTCATGGGGAATGCCCCTGAGAAGAATGACAGCAAATCATTGAAACGTCGAGAATTAAATAAATCATTGGTTGATGCTGTGGCTATATATTTTTTCAAATATCCAATATGTTTTTAACGTCTACAAAAACGTTTTTCATATTTATTACAGTTTTTTTATATATATATTAGAGTCAATTAATAAATATTTAAACAAAATGGATTTTATTTACGGGAGGAAATTGATCTGTATTAAAAATATATATATATATAATAATAATAATAATAATAATAACACCTCTCCCGTCAAAATAGACGCCAAAACTATACGCCGCCATCTAGTGACCCCAAACTAGCAGCGAAGCCCCAACAAGAGCTTTCAAACATCCACTTGAGGACCACCTCTAGTAAATCCACTAGGTTGTAATGAATCACTTGTGGACACACCTCATGAAATCAAATCCCGCCTTGGTCCGAAACCTGGTGTTGTGACTTTGTCACCAACTCGATTTCGCTAACTTGTAGAAACGGTTACAATAGATGGCGTATCGTTTTTTTTTTCCCTTTATTTTTGACGGGAGAGGTGTTCTTTCTTTTTATAAGTGTATATAAATATCCATAAAAAATATAGGTCGTCTCTCACGTCAAAATAGACACTAAAACTAAGTGCCATCTATTGACCGCCTCCGCAAACTAGTGGACTCAGGTCTGTGACAAAGACATAACACCAGCTATGGCAAACTGAAGCGTCCATCTGGAGACCACGGTTTCGGGCTAATGGCCTTCCTTATTCCACCGACTGTCACCGACCTGAGTCCGATAGTTTGCGGAGACGGTCAATGGACAGTTTTTAGTTTTAGCGTCTATTTTTCCGGGAGAGAGGCGCGACCTTTATTTTTATAGATCCCTCCCGGGAAAAGAGTTTCCATCTATATATAAATACTAGCCGAATGGCAACGCCCGTGTTTTACCCGA
Organism: Cordylochernes scorpioides; assembly: GCA_030710605.1. Classification (NCBI taxonomy): domain Eukaryota; kingdom Metazoa; phylum Arthropoda; class Arachnida; order Pseudoscorpiones; family Chernetidae; genus Cordylochernes; species Cordylochernes scorpioides. The sequence goes on along the minus strand of CP092882.1, from coordinate 6,834,925 downwards.
TTGAATGTTTTGATTCAAATACTATTTGTTACAATTATAAATTGAGAAAGAGAGGATTCCATTTAGTCATTAACTAATATATGCATTTATTTAAGGAGCGACCCGCTCCAACACATTAGTTACAAAAACCAAAAAGCGAGTGGGGGGGGGGGGGGGCAAAGTCAAAAACAAAGTGTCTCGCGTAGTGGCGGCGCCATTCTAAAGAAAAAGCAAACGGTGACAGAGATGACGCATGACGCTCGTAACTGTATATAGAATATCTGTATATCACGTCTAAATGTATCAGAAATACGAGGTATGGCAGTGATCATCTGTCTTCTCCCAGATTGGCTAGCGCAGCATAGGTACCGTCATCATCATCATTCATCAAAGGAAGAACTCTCATAGGAACATCCCGCGGTAGTTACTTAATGTCGATTTGAATCTTATGAAGGAGGAAAGAGAGAGAGAAGAAAAAAAAAAGTCAAACGGGAGAGGAAAAGTAATTCCAACTTTTAGTCGTTAAAACACTTTAATTTCGTCGTGTTTTCGCCGCCTCACCCGACCGACTGAACGGTCTATGTAAGCTGGGGACAGGCGAGATTATCTATCTCCCGTCGTTCATATACTTCTCTACCTTCCTAGACAGCGTTTAAATACCAGTAGACAATTAAAATAATTTTATTGAAATCTTGTCAATACATGCAAAAGTCTGTACTATTTTAGAAAGATAATTATATATACAAGTATACACTGATGAGCGCCAACAGAGCGAAACGCGTTAGTGGATGGCTTTTCTTGATTTATCAAGAAATTGGGCTGGCCATATATCAGGGAACAGGCTAAAACAATGTTTCTGTAAAGCACATGTGCTCCTGGTCAAGAAATGCCTTTTTTATTTTTAACATCAACACCTGACCTTTTTATTTTTTCTATTGTTTTTTGACATATACAAGTATATATTGTAAATATATATGCGCATGTACTACTATTTACAATGAGTAGTACAGAAGTAAATGCCAGTAGAGCACACGACTAAAATGGCATTCGCGCCAAAACTGCAATTATTCTAAAATCGGCTTTCAGATCGGCGACGTCAAAGTTAGCTTAGCTTTGGTTTCGGTATTTTTCCGCAAGGGTCTTGGAGAGAAAAACAAAAGTTTTGTTTAATGACACAGTATTGTAGAGTATTTGTTTATTCACACAGTATTGTACAGTACACCTATCCCCCGATTTACACGGTAGATACGTTCCTGAGAAAAACGTGTAAATCGGGGGATAGATGTACACAGAAATGAAAATAAAATGCATTGACAGGTTAAAATATGTAGTCAGCACATAAGCTCGGGATTCCTCGTGAGATGTGTACACAGCGCATGAGTTCAATCACAGTAGCATTTAGTATAGTGCGATAAAAACAAAAACACTTATTTGGAAAACCGTGTAAAAGGGAAAACGTGTAAAACAAGTACCGTGTAAATCGGGGGATAGGTGTATTTGTTTATGACACAGAGGTTCCGTGCAGAAATCTACTAAAAGTTGGACAAAGTGCGCGAACAAAGACAACTGGAATATACGACGGCCACGAGTAAAGCATCCAATACTACAACAAGCCATCCTGCTAGGAAGTCACCACGTGGATCTCTCTTTTTATTTCCGATCTCATCTAGGATTATTGGAGATTGCTGTGTGAGAGAAAAGTATGGTTTCAAAAAAAAAAGAGAGAAAGAGAAAATAAGAGATGAAATAATGGAAGAAATTATTAGAGGGCGAAAAAATTGCAGTAAAAAAAAAAATGATAAGCTAGAAGAGTACAATAAGCATTTTATGGTTATTTTCTTCTTCTTTTTTCCCAATCAAATTCTGATTATACGGAATTAAACAAAAGAGGCAAAAAACAAATAAAAACGCAGGATGGAAGAAGATGTCCTTATTCGACCTCAAAATTCCCAATTGCCACCACCTCGGGTTAATGAAATCTCCCAGAAGGGCCGGGCGATAGGAAAAAAAGAGAGAAAGGGAACTAACACGTGACCACGTGTTTCCTGGTAGGAGGAGACGTGTCCCCCCATTGTTACCTCCCTCCCCCCCCTCGACAAGGAAAAACACGAGCCTCCTCTCCCTCCCTCCCATAGTGGCCCGAGAGAGGATGTGTCGGTAACCTCTTCCTCAATTGGAGAAGTCATCGCCGCACGTGACAAACGGCCATCGCAAATCCTATAAAACCACCCGTAAAGTGAGCATACATCGTACAAATACATCTGATCGCTCTGGAGGTGGTCTCTAGGTTAATTCAGTTCATATTGGATTACACGATAGTGGACATTGCTGCTGCTGTGGAGATGCATGGAGACATCTGAGGCTCTTTTTTGGACACGACAACAACAACATTGGATTACACATAGGTGGTTGTTCATTCAGTCATTCTGATGATAGGGTGGGTAGCTCTCATTGCAAGTTTTGCTCGGTACCATACATCGAAAGAACAACAGACTAGTTGACGTTGTACCTAGAAACCTATCTCCCAGGAAACATCGTCGCTGTTGTTTTATTCTCTAACCACACTATAAGATAGGACTGAAGAAGTCTCCCGTCACAACCTCACTATACCCAACTATCCTAAACAACTGCAATTCAAAAGTACGGAATGACCCACCCTGGGAAAACGCTGGTTTTATAACTCAAAAATATACAAGGTAGTAGGCAAAATTACTTTCCCGACAAGCAATGAAAGAGTCAATTAACATTACCTTTAAATATTTCCAAAGTCCACACCTTGCTTACATTAAGAGAAACTATACAAATTTCTAATACCAAATAACAAAATTAAGATCATATTTTGCTTATGTCTGCCACAGAAACGTTAGAGAAATAAAAATGGAAAAAAAAAACGGTCGCGAGTTATCAATTTATGAACCAAAAAAAAGTGATACCCCACTTAGCAGCAATATTTAGGAAACGGTCATGTACCTTCCTTCCTGCTGTGTTGTGTAACAATTCTTGGCCCAGAGATAGTGTCAAGCCTTTTTACTCATCATGCTTGCAAGGTCTGAAGATCATTCTTTCTTTTTTTTTTATGGGAATGCTAAAACCTTCTATTTCTTTGGCTCAACATTTCTTATCAAGCAGAGGTTTTTGTGCATAGTACCCAATGCTCAATAAAAGTATGAGATACAAGCTCATCGCATAAAATGTTTATAAACATATGTCAAGATAGCACTAATCAGGAGGGATGAATATGGAAATACAATGGCAACAAAATCTTCTTCTTTCTTATCTCTACTCAATCATATTAGGATATCAAGTTGTGACTCTTGATGGTGTCTGTCTGGGGGAAGTAGAATGCCTTTGTCATTAAGACTGGGAGCACTATGGCAACAAAATGCTTTTAACAAAATTCGAAACTATTTTAAAGGCACAAGATTCTTTTTGATATTAAACAATTTCTACTGCCCTTACTGCAATGGAAAAATTAATAGGAGGGCTTGGCTCATCAGTGGTGAACCCTCCCAGTTTAAACTGGCGAAACCGCTGGGAGGGTTCACCACTGATGAGCCAGGGGCCCTCCTATTATTTTTTCCATTGCAGTAAGGGCAGTAGAAATTGTTTAATATTAAAAAGAATCTTACGCCTTTAAAATAGTTTTGAATTTTTATAACAGATGGCACGCTAGTGATCATATTATAAATGCTTTTATTGTAGAAATTAAACTCTTAAAATCACGATCATTGAAACAATAATAAGCAATAAGAGGAGCCTCTTGTGTAAATTTCTTTAATACCGCAAGCTTTCGAACAGAGCGTTCTTCAACGGGCGTGGATAGTAAAAATGTACTAAACGTACTAAACTAGTACGTTTTTACTATCCACGCCCGTTGAAGAACGCTCTGTTCGAAAGCTTGCGGTATTAAAGAAATTTACACAAGAGGCTCCTCTTATTGCTTATTATTGTTTCAAATGCTTTTATGTTAATTGATTCAGCAACACCTTTTGTCCCATCGATAAACCCCTCTTATCCTCAAAGTAGATTCTTGGAATTATCTTCAACTTTCTAATTCTTTAATCTCTGAGCATGCCTTATGCTGCTACTGTAGGTTTAGACGGTATTTAGCATAAGCAAGGCTAACAACACAAGCAACAAAGCATGACAACAACCAGACCCTATTGATACTTTATATACATTTCTATTTATTTTTTCTGATAGATGGCAGTAGACCATCAGAAACATTCATTGCTCTTTCCTTATGTTAGATGCCCTGATCTACTTTTAATCTCTCCTTTGAATTATAAGGAAATCAGAGAAGATTCCTTCGCGGTGGGTCTTCAACCTACACCATGCCAACGAGGACCAACAACCTGAACAGTAAACATATGGTGTTGTGGCTTTATTCTTAATGATTTTAAAAAAGTTTCCAATGAAGAGCCTCAGATGTCTCCATGCATCTCTATTACAGCAGCAGCATTCCCATGCATGGAGACATCTGAGGCTCTTCATTGGAAACTTTTTTAAAATCATTAAGAATAAAGCCACAACACCATATGTTTACTGTTCAGGTTGTTGGTCCTCGTTGGCATGGTGTAGGTTGAAGACCCACCACGAAGGAATCTTCTCTGATTTCCTTATAATTCAAAGGAGAGATTAAAAGTAGATCAGGGCATCTAACATAAGGAAAGAGCAATGCAACTGATGGGAAGCTTGGACAATGAACAGAGGAAGCAAAAAAATGAATTCTTTTTGACATATGAGGTACTGGACCATCAAGTTTTGTCTTTGAGTGTGCAAAGAGGTGAAGAGATCAGAGAGAAAAGGTATTCAATGATGGCCGACCTCTGTATCAAATTTTGCAAGACACGATGAGTATAACCTGAAAGAGATGGCAGAGATAAAATGAAACAAATATTTTAGGTTTTCTTGATTTAACTCCCAAAAATACTGTAATTTTTTTTTTGTCTTTAGATTTATACAGAACAGGAATGTCGAGGAGGAGGAGCCGGCACACCACCATTTCCTAACCCATGACAGCTATAATATACGCAGGAAGTTTTGCTTAATTAGAGTCAGTACCTGGAACTACATGGTTTACCTCCAACCATTTCAAATAGGGCCTTTAACCTTAATGACCCGTAGAGATTGAGGCAGGACTTGTGAGCACACAACATTTAGCTGGGTGGGGGGTCTTGTTAGGAGAGTAACCAATGAAAAGCTTCCGTAGAACTAATTCTATGTAAACACATAGTGCCATCTATATGTTGAAAATCAAATTATTCAGCACTATTTATTTTAACAAGGTGTAGGACCAATTTAAGTAAAAAAAGATTTTAGGAAGACTTGGCTCATCAGTACTTCAAAGTGATTTTATATCTACCAGATATCCACCAATTTTATATCTACCAGAGAAAGAAAATACATCTGAACCTAGTAACAACCTTACTTGGTACTAAGGATTTTTTTTTTTTTTTTGCTTATCCCTAGTACACGTGGTACAGGCCATGATAATCATGGTGGGTAGAAGTAGGCGACTGCTTTTTACTGTAAGCGCACCACATGTCTACACATATGAAAGCAGTTCGACTTTGCACTTACAAATGTGCCAGAGCCCCGTTTGGTTACTTGCACTCGCTTGGTGGGGTTGGACTTTTGCAAGAATCGGGGGGCCATTGGAGCATTTTTTTTTTTTTTAAACATAAAAAGTGTCCAATGCGGGAATCGAACCCGGGTCGTAGTGGTCGAAACCAAACGGTTTTTTAATTGTTATAACCCCACTGTTAAAATAATTAGATCTTAAAACTTGTGACTTAAGATGATCTAACCTACAAGTGGCTGATAAGGTACAATTTAGATTATAGATTAGAAACATAAGGTAACAAGAACAAATAAATAGTGTGTGTTGTTTCTGTAACAGCGTTGTTACTGCCATCAGACAAAAGTACTGAATTTACTTTCAAAACCACTTTATTAGGTACCGCTCAACAAGAGCAACCTAGTTTATGATAATTGAAACAGTGAATGTGAAGGTTATTCACATATTAAACAGAATGTTATTGCAGGATTCAATCCCAGTTCATGACTGTCAGGAATCGAGGGTGTTACCTACTCGTCCACCGACTTTTATGAATTTACTTAATACTACTGCTATAGTACTGAATCTATTACTATTTATTTATTTATTTGATTGTTACCTTGTGTTTCTAACCAAGTTGTTATTATATTAAAGGTGTTGTTATAATGAGGTTCCACTGTATTTGTGAAATATCTACACTCACAATGAGAATCCCATTTTAAAATCTTCATTAAAATACCATCACCATGAAAGAATAAAGCTTTACAAATACAGAATATATATTAAAGCAGAATGAACAATAATACAACAACAAGTTTAGAATGCTAGTAGATAAAATTGGCTGACACACTGGCGAAGATTCACCACCACTACAAGATTTCCTAAATCTTTTTCACCTTCCCCCTTACTAATTGTAACAATCCATCCTATATTACTTCTTCTTCTTTCTTATCTCCACTCAATCACACTAAGGTATCAAGCTTGTAGAGCTTGTTGATGGTGTCTCTTCTTCTTTCTTATCTCCACTCAATCACACTAAGGTATCAAGCTTGTAGAGCTTGTTGATGGTGTCTCTTCTTCTTTCTTATCTCCACTCAATCACACTAAGGTATCAAGCTTGTAAAGCTTGAGATTTTTGATGGTGTCTGCCTGGGAAGAGTAGAGCTCATCAATGGATGAGTCAATACAGTCAATAATATGGTTACAATCCATCCTATATTACTGTTGTTGTTGTGTCCAAAGAAGAGTCTCAGATGTCTCCATGCATCTCCATCACAGCAGCAGCAATATCCACTATCATCCTATATTACTGAAAGTACAAAATCGTGAAGATTTTCTTATAAGGTTTTTATTTAGCCGAGCTTTCAGGCATTTCTGTCCTTCTACTGGAGTAAAAACTATAACGAATAAGAAGATAAATTATACAAGAAAATAAGACCTTATCTAAATAATTTAACAGTGTGTGACGTTTCGGCAAAAGCATTGTCACCATCATCAGACAAAAAGAATAAATGAATTGTGTGTGCGCGTGTGTGTGTGTATAAATGAATTGTCTGATGATGGTGACAATGCTGTTGCCGAAACATCACACACTATTAAATTATTTGAATAAGGTCTTATTTTCTTGTAATTCAACACAGACTTTAATTCTGATCCCTTTGGGGTGTTGAATTAAAGAATTTTAACTGTACATGGTAATAAGACTATATTCAAATAAATTAAAAATCATTTTTTAAAATTCTTTTGTCTGATGATGGTAACAATGCTGTTGCCGAAATGTCACACACTATTAAATTATTTGGATTAGGTCTTATTTTCTTGTATTATTATCTATAATCTAAATTGTGATTTATCATCAAGAAGATAAATTGTTTATACCGTATCATTTTTTACTTCTGTAGCAGGTCAGAAATGCTGGAAAGCTCAACCGAATAAAACACCTTATAAGAAAATCTTTACGATTTTGTACTTTTGCTCCAGGTGATTATCCAACTTATGATACATCCATTCTATGTTATTATAAGGAAGGGACATAATCGCTGAAGAATTTTCCATCTTCACCAAAACCAAAAAGAGAGAGAAGGAAGTCTGGTGCCATTCAACCAGAGAGATTTAAAGAATTGGACACAAACTTGTTTTCATCCCCAGACCTCGTATCCAATTCTTTGAAGGAATAGAATTTTTACTCTTGCTGGCAAATAGGGGAGGAGGGTTCAATTAACGGGAGAAACCACCAAGTGGAGACAAAAGGTTGGAGGAAAACCTGTTTCCAACTTCAGAGGAAATTGTAATCCAACTTTTGGATGTTAAAGCTATTAAGCATACATTCATCCACCCCACCCCTAGTATACAGTGTCCCCACCCAACATTATGTAGTTACTTATCTAACTACTGTACACCACCACATGTTCTCTATACCCGTAGAAAACAGATTTTTTAAAACTCTTTCATTGCCAGAGTCCCAAGCCTAGATGTAAATGGAGGAGGGGAAGCTGTAGCAAGCTTGCTAAAAAATTAAGGTACAATTTGGATTATAGGATTAAAAAACATATGGTTAAACCAAATAGATAAATTTCACAGTTTATCTACACTGTCCCCACTTGTGCAAATTTTCTGAAAATATGCATACTTAATAAGAAGATTCTTCTCCACTCAATCATATTAGGGTATCAAGTTGTGACCCTTGATGGTGTCTGTTTGACAACCATCATGACTGGGTGAAGTAGAATGTGTCTGCCTTTGTCATTAAGACTGGGATCACTACTCAGTGGCAGGCCTACTTGGCTCCAAAAGAAATGGCCACCTCTGACATGAGGAACAGACACCATGTGCAGCCGCTCCTAACATGGAGTACAAACCCGCTGCGAAGATTAAGGCATGTAAATGGTCAATTTTCTGAAACCCTAACTAGAATATAAGTGCTTATTCATGAAAGGTTATCTAAATAGTCTCCTAGTGTATCATTAATTAAAGTTTTTGGAGATCATCTTTAATCTGTAATAATGCCAAGCCAGAAAAAAATATGGCATCATAAAAGAAAATTACTGATTTTACAAGAGGCAGAATCATAGGCCTTAGAAAAGGTTGAATTTGGACTAGAGAAATGGCAATGAAAGTATGCGGCAATCAAGGGATTGTTGTAAGGATTTGATCTCAGTGGTCGGAGAAAGAGAAAAGTTCGTGAAAACCTGCCTCAGGTCGCCCTAGAGTAATAACACAGAGATAGAGGATAGGAGAATTCGAAGGATGGTTGTAGCAGACAGTACTGTACCAATGCAGATCTACATGTGAAGAATGGACCATCTCTGAACACCAATGATAACTGTCTTATTGAAGCAAAACTCTGTAGTCGACGGCCTTTATTAAGAACTCCACATTCTGTCAGACACAGAAGTGACAGGCTCAGCTGAGGTGAAGAGAGACTTCTTTGGTCATTCTGTCATTTTTTCTGATAATTCCAGCGTCAGTTTGGGAGTTCATGACGGCAGGATACATGTTAGACATAGGCTTCCAAGAAAGATCCTATAAAGACTGTATTGTGGAAAGGCAAACAGAAAGAACTCCTGGCGTGGTGTGGGGCGGTATCAGTTATGAAAGTAGGACCCCTTTATTCAAGGTACAATGGTGGCTCAGCTATACAATGCAGATATGTTTCAAACTGTTGTTACCATTTCTTGATTAAAATAATAATGCCCCAACAAAATTTCACTCTCCTCAGGGCAATGATTACTTTGTATATAAGTAGAACTAGGATTTAAAGTAACCATTTCACCTGAAGAGAATGATGTCACTGAAATGTTGGGAGTTAAATAAATCCTAGGTTGATGTGGCTGTGTTTTTTCCAAATCAACTTCCAACCAACAAATGATCTTCATCACTAAATACAAGGTAATAAGACCAAATCCAAATAAATAAATAGTGTGTGACGTTTCGGTAACAGCGTTGTTACCATCTTCAGACAAAAGTACTGAATGAGAGAATTTTACCACAGCATGCTTTTAAAATTTAAAATTCTCTCATTCAGTACTTTTGTCTGAAGATGGTAACAACGCTGTTACCGAAACGTCACACACTATTTATTTATTTGGATTTGGTCTTATTACCTTGTGTTTATAATCTACAATCCAAATTGTGCCTCATCAATTTCATCACTAAATGTCTAATTTTACATCATGCAAGGGGCCATGATAACCACATGGGGTTATTTGCAAGTGCACCTAGTTGTTGTTGTTGTTTCTTATCCCCTTGTGTAAAGATTACACAAATTCCATGAGTTCATGCTTCTCGAGCTGTTTTATGATGAGCAGCGGCCTCTCCCAAAGGTCCTGTTTAGTGCATCTAATGCAAGCCAAAATGTGTTCTGGAGCTGCAGGTACCAAACTACATTTTGGGCAAGTGGGATCAATTTTGTTATGTGCTCCTAAGTACACTGGGCATCCACATGTAGAAGCAACTATGTACTTACAAGGTACTAGAGTTCCTGACACTGGTGGGGAGTTGGGCAAGAATGTGGGTTTAACCTGAATCCTAAGCTATGATTTATAACTATTAGCTGCCCCATGTGAAGGAACAATGTTGACTAACACACTTTGGAAACAACAAAATATGTTTAATATTGCATTATAAAAAAAAAAAAAAAGGCTGGCTTCAAAACATACAACAGCCAGTTCTAGGCCTTATTAAAAGTTTTGCCATAATAATAATATTTTTTTTTATTATTCCCTATCTCTAGCTCTCTCTTGTACACACTAATTATATTACTATTACTACAAAAAAACTATCTAAATTTCCCCTCTCCCATATAAATATTTTTAATTCCATAGAGCTACCTCTCTGTAAAAGACAAATTCAGAGCACAAGTGTCCTTTAGGGAGAGGTATACTCTTATTGGAGAGTTGCTAAATAGTCAAAATAGTCATTTTGGGGCTGAAAACTGTCCTTTGTATAGAGGTGTCCTCTAACGGGAGTGTCCTCTAATGGAGGTTTCTACTGTAATCTTTTTATTATTAATATTTATTTTATGTTCAAGATTTTTTTTTTTGACCAATGACAAAGTTGTTTACATGTGTGATCTATAAGTATTCGTAAATTACTTTCAAGTTTTTGTGCAATAAAATTGATAAAGTGAAAGCAAACCCTCGAAATATTTTGAAAAAAAAAAATTTTTTTCTTTCACAGATCCAAGTACGCTCTTTTTATATATAATTAATAATATGAATCAATCAATCAATATCTTAAGATCTTCAGTCTTATCAATACCTGAGAGATACACAAAAAAAAAAAGAGGTAGAAATAAATTAGAATATGCAAAGTTGTACGGGAAATATGTACATACAGAGCTATAATTATTTACATATATTGGGGCTTAATTCTATTTATCATTACACTAGTCATCAATTTGCACGCTGAATTCTTTATTTTTCATCATTAATGTGATTATCATAATTATTTCTTTATTATCTTCCCATCAATGGAGTATTAGAGCTGATGTAACATTTCATGAATAATTAAACCTGCAAATCTTTGCTTCAAATAAAACCTAATTCTTACGCCTCTTAAAATGTCATGTTACAGAATATGGAGATCAGATCCCTATATAATACAAAGAAAGGCTGAATTACTAATAAATTCATAAATTCAACTGCTAAATAAATTTATTTTTATTATTATCTCTAATACATGTGGTACAGACCATGATAATTATGGTGTTGATGACTGCTTTTACTGAGGTACATCACATGTCTACACATGTGAAAAGAAGTTTGACTTTTGCACTTACAAGTGTACCTGAGTCCCGTTTAGTTACTTGCACTCAGTGGTGGAGAAGTTTTTTTTTTTTTTTATGATTTTTTTTTTAGTATTTTAAACTGGTGAGGTACAATTTGGACTATAGGATATAAACATAAGGTAATACGACCAAATGAAAATAAAAAGTGTTTCTGTAAAAGTGTTGTTACTGAAATTTCACACACACTATTTATTTGGATTTGGTCTTATTACCTTGTGTTTTAACTAATTATTATAATTATTATCTGCCCGCACACTGCCCTCCTTCCCACATAAACAAATTGACAGAATTTGACTGCTGTATAGATAGAAACAGTGAGATTGTGAAGATCAAAATATCAACAATAACTTTTAAAGCAATAAGCTTCTTCATTTTACTTATGTTTGGCTAGGTTTTGGGCTAAGAGTGCCCTTCAAAAGACGGTACAATAACTAACCACAGACTATAATCAGTTATTACAAAGAGAGGGCCGGAAAGACCCAACAATCTTTCTTCTACCACTGCTATCATCAGCTGCAGCAGCATCAGTGTCATTGGATCAATGAGAGATCAACTTGCAGTGAATCTAATTTCACTCTGTCTGGAGAAACTCACCACCTCGTACTTTAGTCTAGTCTTGAATGGACAACACACGCAAGCTCTATACTCTTTCAACCAGATAATAAAGCACAATTTGGATTATAGATTATAATACAATTTTGTCTGATGATGGTGACAATGCTGTTGTCGAAACGTCATGCACTAATAAATTATTTGGATTAGGTCTTATTTTCTTGTATCATTCAATCAGAGTTTCCCACAAGAGTTTTTCAAAAAATTTTGGTACACACTAATAATACTCTCATATTACCAAACAAACACTAGAGATCATGATCATGAAAAGGCACACTTGGTTATAGGGTGTTGTAGAAACAAATTGCTTACTTTACCACAAATAAGATGATACATTAGCGCGCCTGTTATCAGAAATCTAAACTCTTTTTGTGATGCGTATGATTCTTTAAAAAATTATGTAAAATAATGATAGTTTAAACTGGTCAAACTGCTAAGAGAGGGTTCACCACTGAGGGTTCACATGTGTGACATTTGTGTGAAAAGCACTGTCCATAATGTAATAAATTAATCCACTGTATCAAATTAAGGTAAAAACATGGAACTTCTTGAAAGTGAACACAAGGTAATAAGACCAAATCCAAATAAATAAATAGTGTGTGACGTTTTGGTAACAACGCTGCTACTGAAACGTCACACACTATATACCATACTATACTATAAACCAATCAGTACTTTTGTCTGAAGATGGTAACAACGCTGTTACCATGTTATTTATTAGGATTTGGTCTTATTATCTATAATCCAAATTGTGCCTTATCCTTCTTGAAAGTGATTGCAAAAACAAATTGTATGGGCAAATGAGTTTGTGCTACATGGTGTTGGTTGAGATTCTACTAAAGAACAACTTACAATGATTCCTATAGCAGTATTGAACTATTGAAGTCAGTCTGAATGGAATGAATGAATCCAAGGCAGACTGAAGTCAGGCAAGAGTTTGACCAACGTCTTATCACTGCCGACCCCACTCCCTTCTCTTCAACTTGGATGTCCCCTCCCTCTGCCATTGAGTAGAGGCCTTCATCTATACAGAGGGTGTTCACACTTATAGGAAACAAGTTTTATTATAAAATATTAAAAATTAACACCATATTTGAAAATTTTCAAATGTTCTATTTAAAAGCCTTTTTGTTTATTTACAGAACGGCACCTGATTTTCCACGATAGCAGACACTTTCTGATCATGGTCATACTCAAAAAATCCCATTCTTCCTTTACCACTTTCCAGAGACCCTTAATTGTCCTAGGGTGTCTCTTTCCAAGTGCTCTTTTAAGGCATCCAAAAATGCAAAAATCCATCGGGGCTAAATCAGGAGATTTTACATGGGTTTTGTTCTTTGGAATAGTGTTGATTTCTGTTCTTTGCCTTAGATCTTCCAAATAAGCTTGGGTTGAAGATGAGGTATAACTTGTGGCGTTATCATGGTGAAACCAGACTTTGTTGCTCTGTTTTCCATAGATAGAGGGAATATCATTTAAAAATATAGGTTCTAAAATGTTGTTTTGATAGTACTCCGAGTTTATTTTGGCATTTCTTTCAACTTTTCTTATTTTTAATTTTCCTTCATATGATATACCGCATGCCACCATAAACCCTTTGGAGTAACTTTCGGCACATTCCTTCAACCAAATTGGCCTAGATTTTTCCACCCTTTTTTGATAGTATATAGCTCTTTTTCTGTCGCAATCGGTTAAATATACCCATGCTTCATCATATGTAACAATAAATTTCCATCTATCAGCAGCCGAGAAATTTTCATAAAAATATCTGCTGATAGTGTGTCGCTGACGAATATGGCTCTGAAACAATTTGTGAACCGCATGTTTTTTGTAGCTTTTAGGCCTAAATATTTATTTATTATTTTATTCATTGTTGACACTGATGTTCCTATTATTTTATCTATATCTCTTTGTGGCATAGGATTTTCTTTTGTAATATATTTTTTCACTTTTTTGACAGTTGCTGGAGTTCTCACAGATATAGGGGGATAATCTTTTGTCCATTTCTCCGTAGGTGCTTTGAATAAAAACTTGATATTTTTGTCGTGAATAATATTATAAATACCTTTTTTAGAAATATTGATTACATCTTGTTTGCATATTTTAATTATGTCCAAATAGGTAAGATCAGCTCTGGAAAGTGGTAAAGGAAGAATGGGATATTTTGAGTATGACCATGATCAGAAAGTGTCTGCTATCGTGGAAAATCAGGTGCCGTTCTGTAAATAAACAAAAAGGCTTTCAAATAGAACATTTGAAAAATTTCAAATATGGTTTTAATTTTTAATATTTTATAATTACACTTGTTTCCTATAAGTGTGAACACCCTCTGTAGTTGAGCCAATCTTCATCAATTAATAATGCCGTTGTTACCAAAACATCACGTATAAATTACAACGTAAATTCTTTTTAACTCAACTGACTATAGTTCAACGTTCACTTTAATTCTCAACTATTTTTCTTATTATTCCAATCAGCCTATTTAACTAACTTTAATTCAACCAAAAATGTTGATCCCTTATGTGAATACTTCTTCTTAAAAGCCAAATTAACATGGCCTCAAGACTTATAAGGGTGATGGGTCACCTACATTCTGTTGATGACAGGCTAAAGACCCTAAAGTAAGTAAAAAATCTATATAAAACTTACTAAAGTTTTCAAATAAAATATACAGTTAAACCTGTCTATAGCGCTCCTCTAAATAGCGCCTTCCTCTCTATAGCGCCCGATTTTAAATACGTAGTACGATGCGATTTACATAAAAAGTGATCTGTCTATAGCACCCCCTCTCTATAACACCCTATTTTGGTGAGTCCCAAGAGGGGGCATTATAGACAGGTTTAAATGTAAGATGATAATATAGGTTAACAATGTTTTTTATTGCACAGAAGTAAGTTTTCAGATATATGTTGTCCTTCCACGTGTGGGTATATTTATAAAGACAGCTCATGCCATAAAAGCTGGCTTCTTCTATGCACTAAAGAAGCATATTGCTAACCTTGAAACAATGTGATTGACCAAACACAGGTTTAAAACCTGGATAAGTTGGGCAAACCTTGCACCTTAGTCTGTATATTATTAATATGCAATTTTATTATCTCTCTCTCAAACTCCCTCAGAAAGAAATTAATCAAAATATAAGGTACAATTTGGATTAGAAACATAAGGTATAACAAAACCAAATCCAAATTAATAAATGGTGCGTGAAGTCTCGCTGACTTCATTGTTACCAAAACCTTACACACAATTTATTAATTTGGACTTGGGTCTTGTTACCTTATGTTTGAAATTATTATTATTTTTCTTTAAATGAAAATCTCTATAATCAAAAGGTAACAAGACTAAATCCAAATTAATTAAATGTTTGTGGTGTTTCCGTAATAGCATTGCTACCACACCAGACGGAAGTACTAAATCTTTTAGTCCTTTGATGATGGTAAACATTACTGTTACAATGTCACAAACATTTCAATAATTTGGATTTAGTCTTATTATCTTTTCAATCTATAATCCAAATTGTACCTTTTCGACACTATAAAAATAATGGGACTAAAAAAGACACAGGGCTTATTTTAAAAAATATATATATACTAACACAATAGATCAAACTGAGATATTAGGTAAGAGAAGGGAACTCAGCAATATATTTTTTCAATGTCTAAAACCAATCACAGGTGTAGTAAAAGAAGCTCTTCATCAAAAAGCCATTTCACAACCAAAACTAACTCCTCTCTCACTTCAGGCAGAAAATAATAAATTACTTCAAATTCATTATTCTATTGAGAATGCTTTCCTGTTCCTCAACAACCAAAACCATAGTAATTTTGAAGCCACTTTTTCTTATTTTCTTTTTTTGGCCTTAGGGGCGGCACCTTTGGTTTGTGTTTTTATTATTGAGTAATTTTAGGGATAAAAGGATTTCTAAACTATGGCCCTAATTCAATCTCACAGTGCCTCGTTAGATAATTAGTAAAATTTGAAAGAAAGAAAGATCAGAGAGCTGGTCATTTGGGATTATAGCCCATGAAAAAGTAGTCGTATTAATGATAACAATGGCCAATTATGGAACTTTTTTTTTAACAAGTACCAAAAAAAATGAAAGAAGTTAAAATTAAGGAATCTTCAATACCTAGTATTAGGTCTAATACTCCTCAAATGTTTAGTTGTTAAATACACATTAAGCCTCTTGATGAAAGTGGAAGACAAAATTTGCCAGTACAAGAGAGAGAGAAAGAGGTTTGCAAAATTTTGGATATATTTTATAGTTTTTATAAATACAAGGTAATAAGACCTAATCCAAATAATTTAATAGTGTGTGATGTTTCGGCAACAGCATTGTCACCATCATCAGACAAAAGTTACCGAAAAATCACACTATTAAATTATTTGGATTAGGTCCTGATTTTCAACTCCGCCTTTGCCGCTCCCAAGCCCGGATGAAAAAGAAGGAGGGGGAGCAGTAACAAGCTCACTAAAAAACCTGGGTTCAGCTGGCCCGGCTGATAGTACCCTGTTAGGGCTCCTAATCCAGGGATACAGGATGAGCAGCGTTTGTACTCCATGTTAGGAGCGGCTGTACATGGCGTCTGTTCCTCCTGTTAGAGGCGGGCATTTCTTTTGGAGCTAAGTCGGCCTGCCACTGAGTAATGCTCCCAGTCTTAATGACAAAGGCAGACACGTTTTACTTCACCCAATCTTGATGGTTGTCAAGTCTCAAGCTTTACAAGCTTGATACCCTAATATGATTGTGTGGAGATAAGGAAGAAGAAGGTCTTATTTTCTTGTATCTATAATCTATAATCTAAATTGTGCTTTATCATTATATTTTATAAATAAATTTTTATACGCATGGTACAGGCCATGATAATCATGGTGGGTAGTTAGCAAGTGCTGTAAGTGTTGCACCACATGTAGAGAGCATTCAGACTTTTACAGTTACCTGAGCTTTGTTCGGTTATGTGCATTCACTGATTGGATTGGAGTTTTACAAGAATCATGGGCTTTATACATCAAGTTTTACAAGAATTCAGGCAATTTTTTGCTCAGAAAAAAAAAAAGAAGCCTAATGCGGGATTTGATTTCGGGTCGAGGTTGTAGAAAATTGACAGTACGAATGGTTGCATGGTTTTCCCACTATGTGTACTAAGTGTCAACCTGCAACAACCCCAAACTACATCAATCATTGACAGTATTGGGTCATTCATTGATGAACTCCACTCATCCCCAACAGACACCATCTCTACAGACTTGATACCCTGATATGATTGCAGAGTGAAGATAAGAAAGAAGAAGACAGTAACCAATTCTATATATAATCTCCTACTTGACATTAACAAGTCAATAGCAACCCAGGATCAGATAATCAATTCTTGTGATATTGATGAAAGTAGTGTTCACCTCTGGCAAACATTAAATACCTGGCACAATTTGGATTATAGATTATAAAATAAGGTAATAAGACCAAATCCAAATAAATAAATAGTGTGTGACGTTTCGGTAACAGCGTTGTTAGCATCTTCAGACAAAAGTACTGAAACGTCACGCACTATTTATTTATTTGGATTTGGTCTTGTTACCTTGTTCTATTAAATACCTGTTTCATGATTTTTCAGGATTCCCCAAAGACCAGTTTTTTTGGTAGTTGGAGGGTACAGCTTGCACCACGCTGATGAGAGCCAGATTAAGCATAGGTAGTTAACTTTTCTTTATTAATTGAAAAAGGGTATTTGGCCAATTCTGGAATAATTAAAAATCAACAAGTAGTTGATATTTATTCTGACAGATGGTGCAAGCCATCAGCAGTTTTTAGCTACACGATCAGGAGATGCATTTTTCTTAAACATGAATCTATTATTTATGGTCTTTGCTTAACAACAACAAGATTCCAACATAGTTTCCCAAGACATTTATTTAATTGACCCAGGAGTTTCCATTGTAAGAAGTGTTGCAATAACTGGAGATCAGAAACTAAAAGAATAACCTCACCAAACATTAATTGCTCTTGCCAATATGGTATTTCAAGAAAGAGAAAAAAAAAATTTAGTTTTTTTTTTTTAAACCCCCTTAATGACACCATTATTATTTCCATCATATTTCATCTGCACAAAAGGGCAAATAGAAAAAAACATGGAGAAAGAGAGAGATGTAAATAAAATCCCATATGTCTGTCATGCCCCAAAACAGTTCATATTTATTCATCTGTTTCAATTATCACCATCATAGATCGATAATATTGTTTTAAATAAAATTTTAAGGTATTTTTACACAAAGAGGCGTTAAATTCTATAATATAATATATCGTAAAAACAAGGTTTTAAAATACAAGAAAATAAGACCTAATCCCAATAATTTATTAGTTGTGTGACGTTTCGGCAACAGCATTGTCACCATCATCAGACAAAATTTCATTCTTTTGTCTGATGATGGTGACAATGCTGTTGCCTAAATGTCATACAACTAATGAATTATTAGGATTAGGTTTTATTTTCTTGTATTATAATCTATAATCCAAATTGTGCTTTAATCAATGTTTTAAAAGAAAAGCTATGATTCCATAGCACCCTAATATGATTCAGTGAAGATAAAGAAAGCTGAAGAAGAGTCCATAGAGAGAAATTTTGAGAAGAGAAAGACTGTTGTTGAGAATAAGCCAATGTTCCAGTATCTGTAAATGTGTGAGCAATAGTTACCCAGAAATTATTTAAATAAGGAAAACTACCTTTTGTGGGCAAAGTGAGTTTTAACAAAATTTGCTTGGTAAACTTGCAACACCTCAAAATACATAAAAGAAACTCTTGGCCCAAAAAGCTAGCTTTCCTTATTCAACTATACACTCATGGACAAAACTTAAGGAAGTTGTACCTTTTACCATGTATATCGGAATTCAGACAATAACTCTGAAAGATACACTCATGGACAAAACTTCAGGAAGTTGTACCTTTTAGCATGTATATTGGAATTCAGACAATAACTCTGAAAGATACACTCATGGACAAAACTTCAGGAAGTTGTACCTTTTAGCATGTATATTGGAATTCAGACAATAACTCTGAAAGATACACTCATGGACAAAACTTAAGGAAGTTGTACCTTTTAGCATGTATATTGGAATTCAGACAATAACTCTGAAAGATACACTCATGGACAAAACTTCAGGAAGTTGTACCTTTTAGCATGTATATTGGGATTCAGACAATAACTCTGAAAGATACACTCATGGACAAAACTTAAGGAAGTTGTACCTTTTAGCATGTATATTGGGATTCAGACAATAACTCTGAAAGATACACTCATGGACAAAACTTAAGGAAGTTATACCTTTCAGCATGTATATTGGGATTCAGACAATAACTCTGAAAGATACACTCATGGACAAAACTTAAGGAAGTTGTACCTTTCAGCATGTATATTGGGATTCAGACAATAACTCTGAAAGATATTACATTGACCCTTGTTGAAGACACACGAGATAACCAATTTCAAACAAAATATTGCCTCTGTCTCCTTAAAAAAAAAAATAATTACCGGCCACATTAAAGACTTTCTACTTCCATAAGTTTTGTCCATGAGTATATATCTACTCACTAGAACTTGTGTTGAACACAAAGGTACACAAAATTTAGACGATATCAGTTTCTTCCCTCAATCAAGACAGACCACTGATGTGACAAGACCCCCAATATTTTTCTCATCACAATACCGACAGTTATTAAACCAGCTTCTTGAGACATATGGACAGTATTGTATTTTAATTGAAAAAGATGTGTTGAAATATATATATTTTTTGCTTATTCCAAGTACATGTGGTACAAACCATGATTATCATGGTGGATAGTTAGCAGCTGCTATTTTACACTAAGTGGCACCACATGTCTACACATGTAAAAAGCTGTCAAGACTTTTGCACTTACGAGGTAACAGAACACCATTTGGGGTCTTACACTCACCGGTGGGGTGGAACTTAAGCAAGAATCAGGGACCATTGAAGCAACAAAAAAAAAAAAAAAGCTAAAATCAGTATTTGATTCTGGGGGTTGCAGTTTTCAAAAATAAGATAATTTGTAACATTTCTCTCCCCCCCATTTCAATTTTGGATTATAGATAGTGAGCTAATAGCTTGTATATAATGTGATATATGACACACATCAATGCTTAATATTCCTATAGAACCTAGGTGTAGTAAGAGGCAAATATAAATTTAGAAACATATGAATAGATTTTTGAAAGCTGCTTTTATGCCATCTTCCTTAAAAAAAAATAAAACTTGGTGAAAGCTAGAGTGGACTTAATAACCAAATCTAATTTACCCTCTCAATTTCTGGTTTCATAGATCTCAAACACAACATATTTCTTTTCAAAAGGTAACAAGAACAAATCCAAATTATTGAAATGTTTCAATGTGACATTTCTGTAACATTTCAGACAAAAGTACTGAATCAATAATATAATCCCCAAATTTAACTTTATCATGATTCATTTCAAATTGTGTATCTTGATGAACAAATATATAAGAGTGTATTTTAAAGGAAATTTTAGGTACTGGTAAACAAGAAGTTGAAGAGGGGGTGTACAAAACATACTTCAATTAAGATCTTAAATTATATAAAAATGATCAGTCAGATGCATCACACTATATCTCTCTGTGATGTATGGTTCAACCTTAAAGTCAAAATTCCAATTAATGTTTGTGACACTTCAGTTTTGCTACCTTATATTTTTTTAAATCTATAATCCAAGGTAATAAAGACCAAATCCAAATAAATAAATAGTGTGTGACGTCTTGGTAACAGCGTTGTTACCGAAACGTCACACACTATTTATTTATTTGGATTTGGTCTTATTACCTTGTTTTATAATCTATAATCCAAATTGTGCCTTATTAATCTATAATCCAAATGGTACCTATCATGATCCAAACTTCAACACCACAAGGTAAAATAATTTTAGGATGAATTATAATTGATCTTCTTCTTTCTTATCTCCACTCAACAATCATATTAAGGTAATCAAGCTTGTAGAGTTCGTTGATGATGTCTGCTGGGGATGAGTAGAGCTCATCAATGGCTGAGTCAATATAGTCAATAATGTTTATAATTGGTTAATATAATTATCAAGGCATTGCAACATTCGCTGCTGGTGAACATTTTTTTAGGGAATTTGTTGTTAACATTATAAAGGGAGTATATGTTCAATTAAAGTCAGTGTCCAATTATAGCTGGTTAAATGAAAGGAAATTAGGATGAATGAAAAACAAATTAAGTGATGAATTATAATCAGCTATGAATTAAAGATGGTAATTTGAAAGGGAAGAAAGTAGTTGGAATTTTAAAAATTGGTTGAATTAAAAAAAGTTAATATTGTGTAGATTGAAGAGACCAGGGCTTTTTTAATTTCTTGTGATAAAATTCTTCGCCAAGGCATCATCTACAGTACAAAAAGGACCATGTGATTTTGACATAGGGGAACAAAACAAAATAAAAAAACTAGAACCTCTTTGAATTCAACCAACCATAATTGGGTTCGAGCAAACTACCTCATAATAATTAAAGTAGGAATGGTGCAATCTAAACACCACATGGTAGCATTAATGGGGTTGTTTGTAACAAACAAGGGCACACAACAACCAAATAAGGGTCATTTCTGAATGGGATTCTTCATGTCATTTATTCTTTTGTCTGATGATGGCAACAAAATGCTGTTGCCGAAACATCACACACTATTAATTAATTTTTTTTTCCCCTGTATCTATAATTTATAATCCAAATTGTGCTTTATTATTTAGTCAAATGTATTTCAACACCAATTTTAATTCAACCTAAAATTCTGATCCTTTGTGGTAATGTTGAATTAAAGAAGTTGGATTGTACAAAGAGGAAAAGACATCTTTCACATCTCTCTACCTCTGAAGCTACTGTAAACAATTGGGGAGTAGAGAGAGAGAGAGATAGTGACAGAATGTCAACTTGCATGCACAGGAGTGAAGGCTCCTGAAGAGTATGCAAATAGTGAACAAGTGTGAGAAATTTGGGAATAGAGAAAAAAAAACTGTGGAATTTTGGGGTGTTTCTTCAAAAGATCACTAAACTTTTAAGGCTGCAATCTAAATTTGGCCAAATCAAAAGTTCAAATTATGCTAGAAGCCAATTTAGTGTATTGCTCTAAGTATTCCAAGGATAAGTTCAAGATGAATGACTCTCAAAAAATGTCACTTTCTTATAAAGGCTTCTTTTTCCCCCCCATATCCTGAATCAGAGATAGCTGTATTTGGTCCTTTATACAGTATCAAGTTTACAAGACATTCCCAGCAAGTGTAAAACTGATTGTACCAGTCCTGGACTAAACAAACCACAAAACAGGAGCTTTATGACAACTCAGGAAAAATTATCAAAGCTCCCAACTTATGAAGTATATCTTATATTCCATTAATAAGGCACAATTTGGATTATATAGATTATAAACACAGGGTAATAAGACCAAAACGCACTATTGTGGCCAAATTTACACACTATTTATTTATTTGGATTTGGTCTTATTACCTTGTGATGATATTCCATTACATATTGTGGGAATAAGCCACCTCATGCCTTACTTGAGAATGAAAGGACATTCCATTGAGCATTGACCTCTGTATCATCTGTGTTTGATGGCCTTATAGAATGATGATCTTTAGATAGTGGTGTATCTGTTATTAACATTATTATATATAAATATTTTTAATATACAGTAGAACTACCTCCCTGTAAAGGACAACACCTAATTGCAGAGCCAAAGTGTCCTTTAGAGAGAGGTGTCTTCTTACTGGAGAGTTGTTAAATAGTAAAAATGATCATTTTGCAAATGAAAACTGTCCTTTGTAGAGAGGTGTCTGCTAGCAGGGTGTCTATTAAAGGGAGGTTCCACTGTATATATGTGGTGTAAATATATATTTCAGGTATAGGTACCTCAGCTCTATGTAGATTTCAAGGTGCATTCAAAAAGTCACAAATTCATGTTATCATAATCCTATATACTCTCTAAACTGAGATGATAATTGGAGGTCCACTTTCTAACATGACATATACACAAGGTGATAAGACCAAATCCAAATAAAAAAAATAGTGTGTGATGTTTCGGAAACAGCATTGTTACCGAAACGTCACACACTATTTATTTATTTGGATTAGGTCTTATCACCTTGTGTTTATAATCTATAATCCAAATTGTGCCTTATCATGACATATGAAAATATTGTAAGGAAAGAAGTTGATTATTAGAAAGAAAAACCATCTCTCCCATCAAAACAAAAACTGACATTGAATTGGCAATTCCACTTTGGCAGCTAAAGAGCCATTCCTTTAGTAGATTGGGAAGATTAAGTCTTCTTCTTCTTCTTCTTTCTTATCTCCACTCAATCATATTAGGGTATGAAGCTTGTAAAGCTTGAGATTTAACAACCATCATGACTGGGTGAAGTAGAATGTGTCTGCCTTTGTCATTAAGACTGGGAGCACTACTGAAGATTAAGTCAATCCCTTGTGAATCACATGAAATCAACCCTGCCCCAGAGTAAGGAAGGCAGGCCATAGCACCAAACCATGGTCTTCAGGACGGCATTCTGAATTTAACAAACAATTCGGAAACCATATTCCCCTAGTAAAATGTTACTTCAGCCAGATGCATTTCTTCATTTTTATTGATATTTCTGCGAAATGAAAAAAAAAAAAAAAATAGGAGAGAGGGCCTAAAATATTTTAAAACTGAAGCAGCATAAGATTTCTCAAATAGTTGCAATCACAAGTCAAAACCAAAAGTAATTTGCAATAACAACAAACCTTTTCAATATTATTATTTAACGTGAAAAAAAAAATGAAAAAGCATATTATCTCCAAGATGCACAAGGCATTTGCAAGAAGGGATAATCTGTTAGAGCACAGAGACGCTTTGTGAAAGCAAGGAAACAAAAAGAACCATAATCCTCAAGACCAAATGGAAAAAGAAGCTAAAGGATGACAAACAAAAATGTTGGGTGAAGATTTAATGGAAATAGCTTTCTGAATGAAATAATCAAAGTTTACAGGACACGTCTTCTGAGGATCATTGAAAGAATGTCTATACTGGACAGCTTCAACTAAAATAAAGGGAGAGGTAGACCAGCGAAGGATTGGTGGTTAAATAATGTATTAGAATGGTCTGGAATTATAAGATAGGAAGAGAGATGGCTCATAAAAGAGGAATTCTGTCTATTGACCATACTGGAAATAAACACCTTGAAAAATAAAGGGAGAGGTAGACCAGCAAAGGATTGGTGGTTAAATAATATAATAGAATGGTCTGGAATTATAAGATGGGAAGATATGAAGAGAATAGCTCAGAACAGGGAACCATATGGAAAGGAAGAACTTGAAGGGAGAACTAGAGACCAAAGAAGGATACAGGTATGATAATTTAATTGAATGATCTCTGGAATTAGATGATAAAGAGGAGGTGAACAGAAAAACAGGATGAAATGGTGTTTCATGATGGCAGTATCGGCTATACTACAAGACAATGTGTTACTGCAAGTTTGGAAGGGTCAACAATCAGCAATTACACAAGTGGCATTGAAGTATTAAAAAAAAAAAAAGGTATGAAACAATGCTGATTTGCACTCAATAGAGATGGGAGAAGGTATATTTAAGAGAGCATTGTTGTTAAGATTATCATGGCTGGAGTTATAGGCCAACAACCCATCTACCAGTCTGGATATTGAAATGTTATGATATTTACAATGAATATCATGGAACTTATCGATGGTATTTCTCACATCCCAAGTACATGCACGGTACAAAGCCATGATAATCATGATTATAAGAGGTATATCACATGTATGTCAATGTAGAAAGCAGTTACAAGTGTGTCAGAGCCCCGTAGAGTTTTTCTGCACCAGTCAAATATGACTAAGGAGGTGAAAATTCATTAATTATGAAAGGGAAAAAACCTCTCTTGATTGTGAAAATTGATGTTGCTAATGGCATATACAATCTAATATCAGGTAAATGTGGATTTAAGTCATAAATGTGGGTTGATTTGATTGTTGGCACAAGCCATTAGTGGCATTCGGTTGTGCAATTGTGGGAGCTGCTTTTTTAAAAATAACTTTATTGCCCAATCTAATATATATTTCACTCTTTGCTTCTATTATTTTTCACAAATAGAGCCATAAATGCTGGGAAGTGGTGGTGTAATAAATAATGGGTACACCTCACATTTCCTGAGAGAACTAGTCCGTTCCTGGAATTCCTACCTGCCCTGTGACTTTTTTGGATGCACCTTGTAACTACAACCTCCCTCTAAAAGACAGTACCTAGTTGCAGGGCCAAAATGTCCTTTAGAGAGAGGTGTTCCTCTTACTGTAAAGCTTATAATTTGTAAAAATGATCATTTTGGCGATGAAAACTGTGATTTGTCCACGGGAGTGTCTGTACATGGAGGTTTCAAAGAGCAACCTACCTTCTGCTGGTTATCCTGAAGCCCCTGGGTGGAGTACAGGTGGTGCAACTCCTGTTGGAGCTGGTGAATCTCATAGGTGGGGTCAGTCTGATATGGTAGGTGAGGGGCCGCCACAAATGGGGCCAGGGGTGCAGGAGCCTGCGGTAGCAGGTGGGGAGGTGCCGCTGGAAGATCTGGAGCCATGGGTGGCGAGGATATAGGCGGCACCTCCGGTGGACAGGGAGGAAGCTGGGGCGGTACTGCAGCCACTACTGGTACCACCACCGGGGGCTGAGGAAGTGGCTGCACCTCTTCTATTGGAGGAGGGGCCGGCGAAGTGAAGGGCATCGGAGGTGTGCTGGTGGAGACTTGAGGGGACACAATGGGCTCCTCTATGATGGGCCTTGCTGCTGGGAGTACTGGTGGAGACATTGGGGGGAGTGAGGCGGTGACTCTTGCTCCAATGGGAGGTAATGTTTGTTGGGGCGAGTTCTGAGA
This sequence comes from Cordylochernes scorpioides, assembly GCA_030710605.1. Taxonomy (NCBI): domain Eukaryota; kingdom Metazoa; phylum Arthropoda; class Arachnida; order Pseudoscorpiones; family Chernetidae; genus Cordylochernes; species Cordylochernes scorpioides. Next base: position 6,809,042 of record CP092882.1, on the reverse strand, counting down.
CATTGATGGAAGAGTCTGCACTGGAGAATGTTGTACTGGAGTTTGGGCAGGCTGTGAGTGGGGAGGGGTCACAGCAGCCACATTGTTTGTCTGCTGTAGAAAGGGTGAATGTTTCTGCTCGCTGAATGGAGGCAAGGGGTCTTCTTGAGATGGTTGCTGCTGCTGCTGAGGTGGGGGGTAGTCACTGTTCACTGGGGTAGAGAGAGCAGCTGCAGGGGGGTGGGAGGAGGTGTTGGGAGGAAGGCTGGAGTAGAACGATGAGGAGTCCAGGGATGAAGAGTTACTCAGAGAGCTGGTGAGAGAAGGCAAGGTAGAGTTGGTGGCTGCAACGGTGGAAGCTGGGGCATTACTTGTGGCAGTCCTGCCACGGGGAATGACCATCTGCTCCAGGTGCTGCAGGCTGTTGGAGGGGACGGACGCAGGGGAAAGACCTTGACTGGGGCTGGCGATGCTGTGCCCAGTACTGGGGCTTGGGTAACTTCCCTGAGAATGTGGAGTGGAAGGTTGAGGCATCCTCTCTGGGGTATGGGGCATGGGAGAGCCAGCCGGAGGGGTGGCGGTAGGCTGGCGAGGGGAGTGGGTGACCTGAGGGGGGAAGTGGCCCCTGTAGTGGGGAGAGATAGGCTGCTGTTGCTGCTGGGAGGTCCCGCTGCCATAGAGCATATGCTGGGGGGGAGTGGAGGCCCCTGTCAAACTGCCTTGGTTGGAGGAGGAATAGGACTGGCTGGGGGAGAAGGAATGGGGGTATTGCAACAGCCGGGCCGGGCTGCCAGGAGCCCTCACGTGCTGTCCTGAGTTGATCCGAGATGAGGCACAGGGGTAGCCCATGGGTCTGGCTCCCAGGGGAGTCAGGTTCTGGCTGGAGGCCGCCGGCTGCTGCTGCTGCTGCTGGGGCACACTGTTGGTGGTGTTGTAGTGGTGTTGTTGTTGTTGCTGCTGCTGCTTGGTTGCGGATGTCTGAGGAGCTCCGTACGGTCCCTGAGAGAAAGAAGGTAAAGGCTGATCAGAATGAGGTAATGAAGAGTGTGAGGGAAGGTGAGAGTTGCTGGAGGCTGACCCAGAGGCCTGGCCGAGGCTGGGGCCATTCTGAGGTCCCTGGCCTGGGAGGCAGTAGCCAGAGTTCCTGGAGTGCTGAGGGTTTCTCAGCATGCCGTATTCTAAGCCAGACATGTACTGCTGGCTCTGGTTGGCTGACGTTGGCATGGATTTGGGGCTTCTCAATGAAAGGGAGTCATAGTTCATTGAAGAGTGTTGATTGGAGGAGGAGAGAGATTGGTGCTGGGCGTAGCCCTGGCCTGCAGAGGAGAGACTGGAACGTGAGTGCTGGGAGGCCCCCATGGAGGAGCTCCACATGTCTCCAGCAGCCTGCCCATAGTGGTGGTAGCCATGGGAAGGGTACTGGTACTGCTGGCTCTGTATCCCTCCGTAATGGGAGTACCCCGCAGCTGAGCCTTGGAGAGACTGCTGGGACCTCTGTCCATAGGGAGAGTTGCCTGGTAGATTCTGGTAGACCGAAGCAGGTCCTGTCATGGAGGACTGTTGGGAATGCGTGGGAGGACAAGGGTCCCCCAGTTGTTGGTACCTAGGGTCATTGAGGTACTGGCTGACCATGCCACTTCCTACTTGGGACGAATGCCCGTAGGCGTTATAGAGGTGGTACTTGTCTGACATCTCATTCTGGCCGTAGCCATGGAGGCCTCCAGTCTGGTAGGCTCCCATGTTCATCTGGGCGGCCATCTGGCTGCTGTGTTGGTGGCCCAGTAAGTCAGGCAGGGCCCCGGAGGTCCCGGCGGCACCATAGGGCCCGGAGGAGGAGTCCTCCAGGCCCTCAGTCCCAAAGCCACCACTGCTACCTGATCCTAGCAAGTGGTAGTTGGCCATCTTTACTAGCTATAGCCCTCTATAGTATCATAGCCGATTGGTGGAGACTACTAGGTCGCCAAATCAGCAGCTGGAACACACCCCTCACCTTCAACCCTGGGAACACTACCTGGACACAACTGTTTCAAAGTAATCACACATATAAAGATTAATAAACTTTTACTTTAGAAGGTAGTGTCTTATGAAATATATTTGTACATGTGAGGAGGAGCTTTCAACCTAATGCAGATCCTCTCCAATATCAAAGGCTCTGAATCTAAAGAAAAAAAAAATTAAAAAAGCTTATTAGCTTCTAAGGCTATTTTCAAAGGTTAGAAATAGCTATTCAAATTAGTTTTCTATGGATTAAGGAAATTATTATATAGGTTTAAATATTATATCAACAATAAAATGAGAAAGCCTTTGGCACAAGGGAAATCCATGTCTTTCATAAGGTACTTCCTCGAGGCACTTTTTTTCGAGGTATTTCCTCAGCGCGGAACTGAGGAGTGTACAAGAAGACCCCCTCCTTGTCTGGAGGAGGACTCTCTCAAGGTGGGGAGGCCTTCCTTGCTGAAGATATTTGTATATATCTTCCCCTACACTTTATACGCCCATTTACTCTTTTATTTTTTCCACCTTTGTAAAATTTGATTAAAAGAATCAATAAAATTGTTTAAATTGTCAAATTGTCTATGTCTCTCATAATTATCAACTTTGGGAATCAGTTGTAAAGTACCATTTGGGAGACACCCTTTAAATATATATATTTTTTTTAAATCAAAAAAAGATGAATTCCTCCAGGATCAATACTATTGTTCATTACTCATACAAGCTCTACAAGCTTGATACCCTAATATGATTGAGTGGAGATAAGAAAGAAGACTAAATTTGTATTTGCGCTGAAGAATATGCATTTAAAAAAAACAATACTTTTACAGTTGTGACTTCTAGAGGTGAAGGAATTTTAAGCAACCGTGGTAAGTTCAACTGTGCTAATCTGTAAAAATTAATTTTGAAAAAAAAAAAAGGTGCAAATTCTTTTAGGAAAGACATTTTTTAGGTTGGATTGAGAATCAAAACAACTCTATGAAGAGAGGATATAAAATATATTTACATTTCTGGAAATAGGAGGAATTACACACGGAAGAAGTTGAGAATTAAAAAAAAAAAAAGAGGAAATTCAACTCAAATCAACTTGTTATTGCATAAAATGATTTACAAAAATTTTGCTTCCTAAATGTCTTTTAAAAAAAAAAATAGATAAATATAATTCCTTGTCATTTTAAGATAATTTGGTCTATGTATATGATTTTCTATCACTTCTTTCTGTAACACTTTCTAATTTCCACTGATACATTTATTAGGCTTTGAAGATAGAGAGCAATCCATAAATAGATCTTTAATTCACAAGGTATAATAAGACCAAATCCAAATAAATAAATAGTGTGTGACATTTCTGTTACAACGCTGTTACCGAAACGTCACACACTATTTATTTATTTGGATTTGGTCTTATTACCTTGTGTTTATAATCTATAATCCAAATTGTGCCTTATCAAATCTATAGCCATGCTGTTGTTATAATCATGGTTAAAAAACCATTTAAACTTGGAACCTTAGAATTATAACATTCTAGCCAAAGAACTGGTTATAAAGAAGGAGGTTATAGTGAGGTTCTGCTATATACAGTTAAACCTGTCTATAGCACCTCCCTTTTTATAGCACCCGATTTTAAATACGTAGTATGATACGAGATTTACATTAAAAGTGACCTGTCTATAGCACCCCCTCTCTATAGCCCCCGATGACGCCCTGGCCATCCTGGCGTCTGCCAAGACGCGCATCTATAGGCACTTCCTCGGCGCGGAACTGAGGAGCGTACAAGAAGACCCCCTCCTTGTCTGGAGGAGGACCCTCTCAAGCTGGGGAAGCCTTCCTTGCTGAAGATATTTGTATATATATTCCCCTACACTTTATACGCCCATTTACTCTTTTATATTTTCTCCTTTGTAAAATTTGATTGAAAGAATCAATAAAATTGTTTAATTTGTCAATTTGTCTATAGCCCCCTATTTTGGTGAGTCCCAAGAGGGAGCTATAGACAGGTTTAACTGTAAATGAAACTAATAATTTAAATTGTTAGAGTGTTGAAAACATTTAAGAGTACAATGATAATGTACAATTTGGATTATTCTATATACAGTTACGAGCGTCATTCCTCATCTCCTAATCAATCAGTCAGTTTTCATTTCTGTCACCGTTTGCTTTTTTTTTTATGGCGCCCTCCTATTGGTCGGCTACGGTCACGCCACCTTTGCCCCCCCCCCCACTTGCTATTTCGTCTTTGTAACTATTGTGTTGGAGCGGGTCGCTCCCTAAATAAATGCATAATATTAGATAATAACCAAATGGAGTCCTCTCTTTCTTTTTCCCAGTAAGAGACGCCTACGGAAGCCAATAGTACATAGACAGATAAAGCACATAAGCTATAGTTATTAACTAACATATGCAATTATTTAAGGCGCCAATTTATAATTGTAACAAATAGTATTTGAATCAAAACATTCAATCGGGTAAAACACGGGCGTTGCCCGGGTCATTCGGCTAGTAGATTATAAACACAAGGTAATAAGACCAAATAAATAAATAGTGTGTGATGTTTTGATAACAGCATTGTTACCATCTTCAGACAAAAGTACTGAAATGTTTTATATTCATTTTTACATTCAGTACTTTTGTCTGAAGATGTTAATAACGATGTTACTGAAACATCACACACTATTTATTTATTTGGTCTTATTACTTTGTCTTCTTCTTCTTCTTTCTTATCTCCACTCAATCATACTAAGGTATCAAGCTTGTAAAGCTTGAGATTTTTGATGGTGTCTGCCGGGGAAGAGTAGAGCTCATCAATGGATGAGTCAATACAGTCAATAATATGTCTTGGGGTTGCAGGTTGACACTTATTACATAGTTATTACCTAGTGTTTATTTTGAGTACAAATTATTATTCATTTTTATGGGCTTCTGTAGATGGGCAGAGATGTCTGAAAGCTTTGAGATCACGTTAATAAATATGAAAAGAAGCTTATCTCCAGAAATCTGTTGTATTATTTAATTTAAAGTAGAAATTTGTAACAATTATTAGGGGTCAAAGGGGGTTAATTCTTTACCAATTTGACAGTATTATGCTAATAACTTATTTTTATGTCTATTAAACACAAGGTAATATGACCAAATCCAATTAAATAAATAGTGTGCGACGTTTCAGTAACAGCGTTGTTACCATCTTCAGACAAAAGTACTGAATGAACATTCAGTACATTTGTCTGAAAAGTACATTCAGTACACAAGGTAATAAGACCAAATCCAAATAAATAAATAGTGTGTCTCTGAAATCAATAAGATTACACAATAACATTTACATACTATTTATTTATTTGGATTTGGTCTTATTACCTTGTGTTTATATTCTATAATCCAAATTGTGCCTTATCAGTACATTCAGTACTTTTGTCAGAAAAGTACATTCAGTACTTTTGTCTCTGAAGATGGTAACAACGCTGTTACTAGAACGTCACACACTATTTATTTATTTGGATTTGGTCTTATTACCTTGTGTTTATAATCTATAATCCAAATTGTGCCTTATCAATTTTAAAAAAGAATTCAAATTTGTTTTTAATCAAAATTTAAATTCCTTTTTTTTTTTTAAATGCATATATATATTAATAAAAATATCTTAATTTGAAATATTGTGGATACATCAGTGATTGAAAATGAATTTTAAAACAGGTATAAATAAATGACAATGTTTTTAGTGTAAACCAAAAAAAAAATGTAAACATTTGAAGAGACCAAATGTAAATTATATGAATACTATAGTTATTTACAATTAAGTTGACCCTAAATGCATTTCAAGTTTTAAATGTGTAGAGAGATTTTTAAAAGCTTTTGCTTTGTAAATATATATTTGGTTAAAGCTTTCATTGTGAAAAGGAGTAATGCATTTTCTTTTCGGAAAGTAAATTAATAAATATTCAATAAATAAATTCCTTTCATTCCTTCCTTCCTATATTGGATGCTAGTTATCTGGATTTAAAACTCTACTAACATGGCACTAAAATTGTTTAAGATTTTAGATAGGTGAATATGCCAAAATTAATATCATCAATTCGCGAGGCAATATATTAAAAATTAAAAGGCTGTGCACAAATTGAATGTAAAAAAATCCATCATTTAATAAATAAAAATGCTGTTTGCTAAATTTTGATGTTGTCATTTTAAACTTTTTGAAAAATATTTAAATGTATTCAAGCATATGTGAATAAATTACTTTCAAATATTTATTTTTATTGTTAACAAAACTTCAAAAAGTGTTGAAAATTATAAAAACAAACGATGAAAAAATAATAACAATTTAGGCCTACGTTTTCCCTAAAGTAAACAGCATTCTTTTGCCATTTGGAAGAAAAAATTGTGAACGCATTAAGTATATCTAGTTCGAAATACTTGCTTTAAAACTAATAGTTATAAATAAAAATATTATTTTCGATTATTCGAAGAACAAATTACCGATCGCCATTTTCAGAGCATCCTTACATCTCGAGTTCATGTTCACTTCAGACCTTTTCCAGAAGATATTTTAAATAAAAACCAAGGGAAATAATGTGTATAAAATTATAAACGGGCACACAATAATAAATATTGTCAAGAATAATTTATTTTTGATACTCACATATATTTTTTGACATAAAAACATGGCGATAAACCGAAGAGTTAATGCTTTACTCGCTCTAGTGCCACCATTGTACGCCATTCACCATCGCTAAGCGGTTTGTCTAGGGATTTCTGATTGGTTCGTTGAAATAAACATTAATACGTGTATAAATATTGTTGACAAAAATGTGCTTTAAATAGTATTTTTCATATTATTTTTAGCATAAAACGAGAGCTAGATACTTTATTTATGAAGCCTCATTGGTATATCAAACTGACCTCCTATAAAAGAGTAAATATGTATTTTTTAAATAATAAAAATATTATTCAAATTTTAGCAATAAAAATAGCAGACGAAATTTGAAAATTACCAATATAAAAAAATTTACTAGAATATATTGTATGAGCTATAAAACTGTATTTAATATTAATTATTGAAAATATTATACAAAAATTAGTGAAAATGGAGTTTGTAGAGGTTAATTTTAAAATTCTAGGGGAATTTAAATTGCTTTACAATTAGATGGATATTAAATTAGAATTTGAAAATAAATGCTAATAACTTTTAAAATATATTTGTTAGTTGTAGGTAATCGCTTTTTTAAATTAAAACTGAATTGTTATAAAATATTCTCGACTTAAATTACAAAACACTAAAAATTTGATGGAACATAAAGAAACAAAAGGAAATTATATAAAAAGACTTGGAAATTGAGTTTAAGAAATAACACATCTTTTTAATTTTATTTTTATAACTTTTATTTATTTCTTGATTATATTTTCTATAATGAATTTCAGAGTTTTTATATTTTGAAATTATAAATACTGATGAATTATGGCGATTGATATACAATCATAATAATATTTAAGCCCTAATTTAACAAATATCATGCAAGGACATGCAGGTTGAATTTTATAAAAGCTCTTTTACAGGTTTCACATAAAATTTAAATTCATTTTATTTATAATGGTGGAAAATATTTCAAAATTTCATTTAATAACGCTAAATGATCCCAGTCTCACCCAGATAATGCCAAGGTGCATATTTGTCGAGATGCATTGTTCTAAAAAAGGTTCAGAGTTTTAATAATAGTGAATATAGTGAAGTATATGTTTTAATAAAAGTGATAAAATAGGAATCGATTAATAAAATTTTTGCATATCATGTTTTTTAAAGGTGAAACCAAATTATAGAAAATTTCTAAAGAACAAGATTTCTTATTTATATAATCTAGATGGTGCTCTGCTATCTAAAAAGCACATGTGCTTGTGGTCAGGATATGCCTTCCTTATTTTTAATATCAACACCTGACCCACTTTTTTTTCTATTGTTTTTTCATGTGTTAAGCGTATTTACGCAAATTTGGCCTTAAATACCCATTTCTTGGTTTGTCAAGAAGCCTTCATGACCAAAAATCTTTTTGGTCGCAGTGGTACAGCCTCCTCCACGCTGACGAGCGCCAACAGCGCGAAATGCGTTCATGGATGGCTTTTCTTGATTTATCAAGAAATTGGGTTGGCCAAATATCACGGAGCAAATTAAATAAATAAACGTTAGTTTATTTTTGCTCCACTAGATGGCGCTCTGCTATCTAAAAAGCACATGTGCTTGTGGCAAGGATATGCCTTCTTTATTTTTAATAATCTAGTTTGTTAATGTTTTCTTTAAAAGTCCTTGAAGTAAATTCAAGGTTTTATTCTTTAAAAACACATATTTTATTGTACTTTATTGGTGCAAAGGGCATAGAAATATTGGAAAATGGATGGCTAAATTTTACAATGGTGCATCTTGTTGTAGTTGGATGCGATATATATAAATTTTCACACAAAAGAGAGAAATTTCATCTTCAAACTAATTATTGAATATGCAGCCATTAGACTTGGCATCAGGTATTTATCTGAATCACTCTCTGGCTTTAAAAACTTTGTCTTGGCGGTGCAAAAAAATATGGGGGTTCAATACAATTTAGGTAGTATTATGCTTAAGGACATTCCCATTACATTTTACAAATTTAGGCTAATATCTCTTCCTACCCCCCATTTAATTTGAAAATATGTTTCAATTTTAATGTCTGTGGTGATTTTTTTGCAAACAAATGTTGGGACACCTCGTGACCATAATATGCCATAGTAACCCAGAACCCCACCTAACCTAAACATATCCCACCTTTGTCCATCTAAGCCACAAACCTCTGGTGATTGCAAGGTGTCGAGATGGAGCCTGAAGCCACCTTTAGCCTTGGCAGCACCGAGCCAGAGACTGAGATCTCCTTCCTGTGGTCAAGCCACCTGACCTGTGGTGGATGACCTGGCCCTACCAAGCAAGTCTGAGATGGACTCAGACACCCCTTCCTGGTGGGGTCGAGTCACATGTCCAATGGTGGCCGACTTGACCACAAACCAGTCCAAGATGGACTCAGACGCCCCTTCCCTGTAGTCAAGCCACCGACCTATGGTGCTTGACCTGACTCCACCAGTATCAAGCCAGATTCCAGCATGCCTATGGGCAAGCCACAAGCCCATGGTGGTTGTTATAAACACCATCTCATACAGAACACCAGCTCCACCACGAGCCCTGAACCTTTCCCAAGCTGACCGCAAGATGCCCAGATCCTACAATATTAATTATATTTTTAAAATTATTTTTTTAATTCAATATTTAGGTTTTTTTTTGTGAATATTTCTTTAATATTTTTTTATTTAATTTATTTTTATCATTTTTTTAAGATGCCTTTTTTATTTTCATAGAGAGAAGGGTGATGATAGCCTTGGAGGGGTGAGTCCAGAAACACTGGGGCAAGGAAGCGGGATATTTAAATTTTTTTTTTTTAGTAAGAAGAGTTTGATTTTTATTTCTTCCTGAGAAGCTGAGGGCTGGAAGTTGCTGAAGGCTCAGGCCGCTGGCTGCGGCCTTAGCTGCCCTTTTTTTCGAATCATGGACTTGGGTGGCTGGATGACGAGGTAGGTGTGGGATAATCTGGGACTTTGGCATAATAGGCCTTTTGTATAAAGTTTATAGATACTTTTAAAAACCTCCCTTTTAACCATATATATAGTTTTTTCTTTAATACTTTTTTTTTCAAATCTTATATATATATATATATATATATATATATGTGATTCTATTAAGTAATTTTTCTTTGTTTTTAATAAATATACCTGTTTTACATTGAAAGATTATTTTATTGGTCTAAATAAAAGTTTTTTTTAGCCAAAAAATGATTGGTTAATTACCTCTTTAACATTAACTGCTAGCCGGCACAGCATTAGGTCTCTACATGTGCCATAGATGAATAAATTTGTGGTCTGCTTTTCTGCAGCCACTGGCGCCAGAATATTTGGACATGTAGAGATCTGGAAATAGTTATTTAAATACAATAACAACAACGTAAAAGTATAAAACCTCCCGATTTTAACAATGTCGCCCAAAGCGGGCATAATTATGTTTATAATTCTCTTCTATTATTATACAAAAAACTTATAAAATCTCACGATTTTAACAATGTCGCTCAAAGCGGGGCATAATCATGTTTATAATTTTCTTCTTCTATTATATTAAAACATAAAATCTCACACACGATTTTAACACAAATATTATTCATCATGAATTTCATTTTAACACTTTACATTTGAAAAAATTATGTTTTAAACGATCTTCAGGACCCAAGATCTAATGCAATAAATAAATACAGGGGCTGTATTTATTTCTTTAACAATGATTTTTATTCCGCAGATAAATGAAACTTGATTATGTTCCAGAATTTAAAAAAAAAGTATTAAAATCCAAAAGTTTCTAGACATTAAGAACACATTGATATTTTCATAATATTGCTGAAATATGATATTCACATAAAAAAGAGTCATCACTCCCTTTAAATATGCATTGTGTTTATCACCTTAATTATTAAACATTGTAGTATACATGATGACTTTTATCTGAATTTGTCAAAACTGGTATTGTGGTTCAATCTTTATCACCACCTTTAAGTGTTTACTGAGATGATAAACTTACTTAAAAGGGGATATGTCCCTCTTTTGGTATATATTGGAAAGAGATATTTTCAAGTATTTCTCGATTGGCTGAATGTCAATCTTTATCAAGTTATATAAACCACTTTATGATCTAATATATCGCTTTAATATATTAATATTTAATTATAAGTCTCTATCTTTTGTAACAAATAGAATAGTGTATTTGAAAATAGAGCAATCTCCATAAATAAATCTTTAAATAAAAAGGCATATATTGGATCAAAATATCATTTATTATCCCAATATATCAGTTGGCTGAACGCCAACCTTTATCAAGGTATATATTATAACATTTTCAAAGTTATGTTATAATACTTTGATAAAGGTTCCATTTAACCAACTGAAATATTGGTAAAATAAATGATATTTTGATACAATGGTGACCGAAAAAAAAAAAAATAATAATAATAAATCTTTATCTGGTCACCCTCTGTGATAAAAAAAAGAAATTTTTGAAAAATAAAAATAAAAAATTATAATAAAAATTATCATTTGAAATATTATTTTAAAATATTAAAAAACCAAATAGCTGCTTATTTAAAAGAAAAAGGATTTTTTAAATAATATTATAAGTTATATACAAAAATTAGAAATAAAAAGGAGGTGAAGAAATGGGCTGGATTGACAATGAAGAATGCTCGAAGTCCACTTCTTTCTTGTCGAGGCAGCTTCTTCATTGTCAACCAGCTTTCCATTTGATACTGTGGTTGAACTTTGTGGAGGCCCCAGGAGTGGCCTCTACAGAGGATAAAATGGAAATGGCGACATTTATACTCAGGTTGCCATTCTCGGCGAAGAGATGGGCAACCTGTGTATCAAACACCAGGCATTCGCTGTTCATAATGGCGGAGTGGGTACCCTCGTGGATGGAACGTGGCGTAGCTTCCCATGTCAATCTCCTCCGGTGGCAGTTCAGCTGGAGCCTGCGCAGATATTGAGGTTTTTATTTTTTCTCCCCTTTATAGCTGTGTATGTGTTTGGTTCATGCATCCATTTATTTTTTAAACCAGGGTAGAAAACCTGCTTGAAGAAAAAGTGGGGGAAAGAGAGAGTACTTTTGGCAGGAGTGGATATACGACTGTTCCTTATCAGACAAAGGGTAATTTGGATAACACTGTAGACCTAGTAGCTTCCTTTCTACCAAGACTATCCATGCAAAGTGTTGACCACATGAGAAGCTGCTGTTGTCAAAAGATCTAGACTGGAGAATCATAAAACCACCCTGGTCAGTGTGAAACAGCAAATGGCAGTACTGGCAAGAGGCCAAAGTGAAAAGAATGGAATATTGCAAGATGCTTCAAATCACTCCGGCTTATCGTCTGAATACAAGTATTTTTGTTGTATATTCCTTTTTCACTTGTACTAATCTAAATTTCTGTCAACACTACTAATTATTTTTTCAAGAAAAGGAACTGCTTGTTCTCAATTGCTTGTAGATAAGTTTATGCCAAACCTTTTCTTTCTTCTTTACCCTTATTTAATACATTGTGAATAACATTGCTTATTATTGCTCTATCACTTTTATTTCCGTATATACCCTCTTCTACTTGGAGAATCTGTATAAGACCAAAAGGTTATAATAAAGCTTTTTGTTGTTGTTGAATACAAGTAGTTTGAATGTTCCACACACTTATCTATGAGGGCGCAAATAGAAAAAAAAAAGCTATATGCCAGATTTCAAAAAGTATAAATGGCAAACTGTGTCATTCATATAGGAAATTGTGGTTATCATTTTTTAAATTTCCACAAGGTAAAAAAAGACCAAATCCAAATAATTAAATAGTGTGTGATGTTTCGTAACAACATTGTTACCATTATCAGTCAAAAGTACTTCAGTACTTATTTGTTTATTCAATACTCCTTGTGTTTTTAATCTTTAATCCAAATTGTGCTTTATCATTTTCAATTTCCTATATGGATAACAGTTTGCCATTTATCCGTTTTGAAATCTGGCGCCAAGTGGTAACATTACTACTCATTTTTAAAATAGGGCCATCTTTCGACCATGTATAGAATTTGAAAAAGAAAAATGCAAAGTTGAAAATAAAATAAAAAATGAGAGAGGAAGACTAGGTAGTAAAGAATTTACCCAGACTAATCTATTAGCTTAATTGTCTTTATATAATTTTTCCTGTATTTAAATATCATATTACCATTCAAGTACTATTGCTTTTTTCCTTCATGTGTCCTACATTTCTGCTTGGAGAATCTATATAAGACTAAAAGGTCTTAATAAAGATTTTTGTTGTTGTTGACTATGTATTAAAATGAATTTTAAAAAATCCTGACCATGCCCTTTCTCATATATACAGTCAGGAAATGCCTATACAGCAGAACCTCTATGAGAGGATACTTGCGCTAGTGGACACCACTCTACAAAGGACAGTTTTCATTTGCAAAATTACCATTTTTGCAATTTAGCAACTCTCCGGTAGGATGACACCTCTCCCTAAGGGACACTTTGGCTTTTCAAATTAGGAGTCCTTTACAGGAAGGTTCTACTATATATTCATTTATACAAGAATTAAGTGCTAACAATTCTGGTAAACTGCCACCAGCAGGTTTCCATTCTCCAGAACAAAGGTTATCTTGACTATAAGTCTGGCTGCTGGTATTATTCCAACAACTCTCTATGGTAGGTGACTCCCAGCCAATTATTCTGTTTTAGCCCCAGAATGTTGGTTGAGACCTACCTGTAGATGAAGGACTCTGCCTGCTTCCAGGAGCCAATGATCTGGACGATGGCAAAAAACTGCTGGTGGCCATCATACTTCTCCTGTTTCACCAACACCAGCATGAAGTGGTGGCCGAAACAAGATTGCATCATGACCCAGCTTTCTGGCCCGGGAACATTAATATTAGTGGCCATGAATACTATGGCCTCCCCTGCAAGAACACACCACTCTTTGGAATACACACACAGACATTTTATTATTTATTACAATAAATAATATAAGTGCACCACATGTCTACACATTTGAAAAGCAGTTAGACTTTTACACTTAAAAATGTGCCAGAGCCCTGTTTGGTTACTTGCACTCGCTGATGGGGTTGGATTTTAGCAAGAATTGGGGGCAATTGGAGTATTTTTAAATTAGAAAGTGCCTAATGCGGGATTCGATCCCGGGTCATAGTAGTCGAAAACCAACTGTACGACCACCGACCCCCAAGTATATAAAGACATTATTTCTACAACCACAAAAAAAGGACATTCTCAATGAATACCAATTTTCTGATTTGTAGCGGACTGATTGATCAAATAGGTGAAATGTAGGATTACCACTGATGTGAGATCTTCCTACAAATACAACACTGTTGTTTAATGGCTATATAAACATTTTAGAAATAGAGAAAAATGCTTGTATATATATATATATTATATAATCTAAAAATATTATATAATCTAAAAATATTATATAATCTAAAAATATTATATAATCCAAAAACCTCAAATATTTCTATATTTTAAAAAATATATACTTTATTTTATTCATTGATAATTTTATTTTTGTTATCATCGTTTTTAGAAAGACTTTTAGTTTAGTTGTTTAGTTTAGTTATTTAATTTTGTTGTAAATATGCGTAGTTAACCAATCAATCATTTTAAATCACTAATATAGGATTAAATTATAAATTCTATATAATGTGAAACTGACAAATGTGTAATCTTTCCTCAAGTAATTGAAAATAAAAGCTACTTGACGGTAAATATTTATCTTTTTTTATCACGACTGCACCTCAACCCTTTATCTTATCGATCCTTTGTCTTATCAAGCCTAATCTAACAACAACACAAAATATTCATAACATATATAAATATAATTATATATAATTTCACAGTGAAGATATACTTGTACAAAAGAGGGAGGAGACACCTCTCCCTTTATAAACATTCCGTAAACATGGCAGTTCAGACCAATCTAAAACTGGCCCATATCACCTCAACAACTAAAATATCTCATTGGCAGTTTCAGTTGATTACATATACATACATACATATATATGGCATCTCTCCCTTTAGTTATGCATCAAAACAATGCATCAGGTTATCACCGTAGTAAAATACTTTACTAGTGGTTATAAAGAATGATACCAGTTTTGGCAAATTCAGACAAAAAGCGAACCTGTATACCATGGTTTCAGGCTAAGTTTTTAAATTGAAGTTGAACCTGTACTGATGAGGGCCATAACCAGAAATCATGGTATACAGGTTGGCTTTTGTTTGAACTGGTGTTATGTCTCATTATTTATCATCACTAGCAAAGTTTTTTCCTATGGTGCTGAACATAAAACATCATTCTGATACAAAATTAAAAGGAGAGATACCTCTATAGAACCATAGTCGGCTATTTTCTTGAATTGCACAATAGCTGGTGTTTTGTATTGGGCATATTCACTGATCCCAATCTGAAAATTTTGTAGTGAGAAAATATTTTGAAACAATATATCAATAGACATTTTTATAAAGGAATAGGGTGTCTTTTGCACGAAAATAACTTTCTTCTCCCTCAAACTTGATTACAAAGATTACAATTCATTGATTTTCTTATATGTCAATTAAAAGACTTCACAAGTGAATGTTGCCTCAAGTAACCCACTAGTAGCCTATCTGTTCAGCCTAGATGCCGGAATATTTTTTAAAAATGGGGCATTTTATTAAGGCAAGGAAATTTAACAAGGACTATTTGAACCTAGTAACCACTGCCACAGCGGGTGTCAGTAACCAGACTCTGGCACTAAATGTGTAGACAAGCGGTCTACATGAAAGAGCTTAAAAAGTTGCTAACTATACTCATCAAGTAACATGTCTAAACAATATGGACATCAATTCAGGCAGGTACACATCATGTGTACTTGTCATCACATGCAAAATAACAACAATGAACTGATTGAAGGGACCATACAAGTGTCACATTAAATGGAACATGTTATAATAGTTCTAAACAATATGGACTTGTAAAACCAACAACAGCAGCAAGCACTAAACAAGTAGAAGAGTGTCACCTTGTAGAGTGTTGATGGACTTGTGGGAGTGGGTGAGGTGGCCCATGACCTGGTCCAGGGAGCCCTGCCACTTGCAGCTGGCCCCGGTGCAGGGGCAGGAGTAGGGCCTGAACTCACAGCCCTCCTCGTGGTCCCGCTTGTCCGAGTGGACCAGGTGGAGGGTGCAGCCTGAGGAGGAGTACTTGCAGGGGAACATCACCGTGGACGCCAACTTCTCCATGGCTAAATTGCGGATATTGCCCATGGGACCTCGGCATGTGGGGCAGCAGGACAGCTTGAGCCGGCACGCAGCGCATACAAGGTGCCCGTTGGCGCACTGCAGAATAGGGGGCAGAACATAGTCAAAGCACACAGGGCATTCAAAGAGACTGGCTAGATCAGCGGGCGTTGGAGAGGTGGGCCCACTTGGGACGGAGACATCAAACCCCGTAGCACCTGGGGACACACTCTCTCTGTGTGAGACACATTTATCAAAAGAAAGTTTGATGCAAAATGTTTTTGCATTTATCTTGAGGGGAGAGGAGGCCTCACTTTTTATAGAACACACAAAATATCCTCCAAGTAAAATTCCCATCTAAATTACCCCCATAGATGTGGCTATAGTCACTTGGACAGCTAAACACCTCTTTGATAAATTTTGAAGATTTCATGAATCCCTTGTAGATCTTGAGAAATCAAAGCCCAATCTGGACAGATAAGGGCCATTAGCTTTGAAACCACGGTCCACAGGTGGTCATCCTGAATTTGCCACTAACTGCTAGTTTGCATAGAGAGACTATAGATTGTGCATACTTTTTTTTTATAAATATTTTTTGACAGAAGAGGCAACCTTTCTTTTTATAAAACACAATATCCTACTGAACAAAATCCCCATAAACATACAGTAAAACCCCGCTAAAACGAACCCTGGAGAATATAGCAAACCTTCCCTTATAACAAACCTGAAATATCCCCATTTTTATTTTATAATACAGTGTACTATGGCTATAATGAACCATGGCTATAGTGAACTATAGGTTCAGTCCTATTGGGTTTCCCTATAAAGGGGTTTTACTGTATTTAGTTAGAGGATGGTATTTTAAGCTTTTTTTTTCAACTTGGGTTTTAAAGTCAAATTGAAACAGTTGCTAGTCAACAGAAAGAAAGTCTTCCTGTGGAACCATCTACCTTCCTGCACTGTGGGGGTCACAAGATCTGATGGTAAAATACATTTTGCTGAAACCTAGGGTTATATTCTATATTATTGGATACCGGATCTTGCACAAGTCCAACCTCAGCGGTGACGGTAACAACCTAATGTTTATTATGTGTAATAACATTATTATTCATTTTACATACTCCTGTAGAAGGGCAGGGATGCCTGAAAGCTTGAGATTACATCAATAAAAAGAAACTCATTTCCAGAAAGCTGTTGTATTCTTTCAATAATATGCAGATAGGAACACAAGGTACAAGACCAAATTCATATAAATAAATAATGTACAACAATGTACATCACACACTATTTATTTGGATTTATTACCTTGTGTTTATAATCTATAATATGCAAATAGGAAAGGGGAGAGATGAGATTGGGGCAGTAAATACTTACCATTACGTAAAGGGGGTCCTGGGTTTCTGGACTTGCCAGAGAGAACTACTGTTCGGATTGTAGGCTTGAGCTCTTCGGCCATGGCTGTACAGAGCAGTCGCACATTTCAGCAACACAGAATAGAAGATTTGGAAACACAAAGGAGTAAATGGTATGAAGCAGTTTTTAGACTATAAATAATAAAAAAAGGCACACAAGGGTTAAAAACACTAAAAAGCATCTTATATATCCTATTAAGTATATCTGGGGGACTTTCTTAAAGCACATGTACAAAATTACAGTGGTATCATAATATTCATTTTTGTAACAGTGTAATTTGGTTAAAACATTATCAAGTCCTCATTGTTTTAACCATTATTATAAAAACAACAATGGGTTTATAACAATGTACATGTTTGGACCCATGTTTTTATAATGAGGTTTGATTGTATATTTTCATTTTTCAACAAAATATAGTCGAACCTCTCTCCAAAGATATCAATATCTGTTATTCTATATTTTCTATTTCGCAGCTAGAGATTTGTATCGATAAAAAATTTTTTTTTTGTTTATCCCTAGTACACGTGGTACACGTGGTGGATAAATAAGGAAAAAGACATCTCCTGATTATGCAACTAAAATTTGCTGAGGGCTTGTGCTATCTGTTGGAATAAATATCAACTAATCGTTGATTTTTAAATGAATAAATTTGCATCCATTGCACAATCAGGAGAGATACCTTTTCATGCACAAGACTCTTGGCAAGCCTCCTCAAACCAACATTGAATTCCACAGAAGAAGTAGGTAATACATGTTTGTGCAAGTAGTATAGTAATATTTTAAATTTTCCAATTTGCAGTAATTTCATGCGCTTTTAGAATATGCAATCTGATAACATCAGACATAAGGAATAATAATGCCTCTGCACCAAATGAAGAGACAAGCATCGTGATAAAGCACGATTTGGATTATAGATACAAGAAAATAGGACCTAATCCAAATAATTTAATAGTGTGTGACGTTTTGGCAACAGCATTGTTACCAATTGTTGCACCAAGTTTCAGCTTTGCAGGGTCGTCGACCTTGGTTTCTTCCTTCTTGGTGTTATACACGTTTCCCAAACGGGTTTCCATATTCAAATCAAATGAATAAAAGTAAATAAATAAAATTAAATAAAAATAAATTACCTTTTCAAGTTATTGTGTTTATTTATTCTTGTCTTGCTCCTCCCTAGCGATCCGCCGTCCTCCAATAAGCAATAAAGATATATGTACAATAAATATAAAAAGGAGTGAAACTATAAAAAGGAATGATGCTAATCTAAATATTCTGTTTTAAATAAATATTAAATATCATAGAATATTTTGAATAAATGTAAGGCGCATTAAAATTGATGTAACACTTTCCCCTCTCCAGAGGTTGTCACGGTAAATATAAAAGTAATATTAAAGTCAATAATAATCATTAGCCAAGTTGGCGCATATATAAACAAAAGGAATAACTCTTTTTATATATAGCACCTCCCTGGCCAGCAAGTTGAATGGAATGAAGGTCCGCCAGCAGAAGGAGATCCTGCCACGGATCTGCCTCTTCAAAGTGGATGAGGAGACATCCAACTCCACAATTAAGGAGACCTTCCTGGAAACCGCTGCTGTTAGAAAACTTCCTGGGGACAAGGTGGTGCGCGTGGCGCACCGTTCTGCACCCAGAAACGGGACCTGCGCCGCCTTCATCGAGGTGGACCTCAAGACCTTTAGAGCCCTGGGCGTTCGCGGGAGGATCGTGGTGGATGGAGTAATCCTCAACTTCGAGGAGTCCATCCGCGCCCGTGTCTGCTTCCGCTGTTGTGGCTTCGGCCACAACTCTGCCCAATGCACCAGAGCTCCTAAGTGCTTCCACTGCGGTGAAGACGGCCATGAAGGCCGAACCTGCCCATCCATTGCTGACCAGCGCACCTCCAAATGTGCCAACTGCTGCTCCCAGGGCCTTCCTGACAAGCACGAGGCGAGAGCCTCAAGCTGCCCCATCCTGAAGTCTAGGGCCCTCAAGTTCTAGGCTTCAAGGACCTTCTGCCTCCAATTCCATCTGCCACTTCTCCTGGATTCCTGGCCTATTCAACGCACCCGCCTCACTGCACCCTGGCGCTATTCCCCTGCTTGCCCAACGTTTCCACCACCCCTGCGAGACATCTCCTGCTTCCAGATCCTAGGGTCCCTTGCCACCTGACATCGATTTTGGGCTCAAAAATCATAACTTTTGGTTAGTAGCCCGTAAATAAAGATATTTTCTCTTCTTTATGGCATTCATTTAATTCAATATGTTTGTGTTTATTTCTTTTGATTAAATATTCAAATATACATAAATAAATAAATATATATATAATAATAAAAATATATAACAATGAAAGTTTTATTTCTTCATTTCACTAAAGTTATTGCAAATAGTGTATGAGATGAGTGGGAGAAAATGAAGAAAAAGGCATTATCTGATCATGATATTGATCATTATTGATGGCCTGGACATCTATCAGAATGAATATCAGATAAATGGTTATCATTTCCCCTTTATATTCCATAATATGTATTGGAACTAAAATTGTTCATGAAGATTCAAGCCACGCCAACAATGAACGCTTTTCTGGCTGTTGGCCCTCATCAGAGTAGTGCATGTTGAACTTCAAAGACTAAGCAGATGGTTCTATGGACTCTACTATTTTTCACATTGTGTCGCGGTCTCACGCAATTCTGGCCTTAACTACCCGTTTCATGATTTTTCAGGATGCCTTAATGACCAATTTTTTTGGTCGGTGAGGTACAGCTTGCATCACGCTGATGAGGGCAAACAGCCCGTCTGCTTCTGTGGTTAGCTTTTCTTGAATAATCAAGAATGGATATTTGGCCGATTCTGGAATAATTAATCGATATTTACATTTATTACAACAAACATACATGGTATTCATATATCAAAGAATATTGCTCATAATATAGATTTTTGTGGTTATATATATTAATTGTTTTAGCAATTGTTCTCAATAATTAGCAACATATGCCAAACTCAGGCTAATGAAATGTACCTATTAAAAAAAATTCAAATATAGATCTCGAATACACATGCTACATAGAATGCTACATACACATAGAATATACATGCTTTAATATCAAAATTATTATTTTTCATATTAATTTTATTGTTTTTCTGAAATTAAAGAATTTTTTATGAGTGTTTGAGACTAAAGTATGATATTAATATAATTCAGCTTCATTTGTGTATGAATGCAGATTTAAATGAGTGATTCAAAGAAAACTATGTGCTCACATAAAATATACAAATAAACTCTCACCTGGTTTGATAAATTAAAATTATTTTGCCTTAACTTTATTAGATAAAGCTCTTTTAGTGTTAAACTCTATCATTATAATTATAGTAGAGGATGTAAGTCATAGGCAGCTATTTTTTTTATTTCATACTCCCTCAACATATTTTTTATTTCGATTTTTAGGACTCACTAATATATATATCAAAAAGTTCTGTCCACCCTCTTATCAGCCCTCATAGAATTTGATATCCCATATTAATTATAATTTCAAACATCATTTTCATGTCATTAAACAAACAAATAAAATTAAACACATCAAAATATAAAGACATTCAAATTTATATTTTTAACTATTTTAAAATTTATTCATAACTCCACCAATTTTTACGATTTTTTTGCACAAATTAAATAGACCGAGAATTTATTAATTATTGCCTTTATACTTAAGAAAAATAAATAAACGGCTTTATTTTCAATTATTAGTTAAAAAAAAAAGTAAGTCATAGTAATACAATTTTTTTTTAATAAGCATATTTATAATTTATTGACAAATTAAGAAAAAATCAACGATAAAAAGCATATTTAAATTTGACCTATAATTATTTGGTTTCGTTTGTTTATTTACTTTGCTTCGCATGCCTTTAAGTTAAAAAAAAAAACAAGAAAAGTTAAAAAAATGAGAGAGAAAAGTAAAATATAAACATTTTCAAAAATATTCCATTTTGATTGGATTTTATACTTATTCTAGATTATAATCCATTTTAAAAGGTAATATTCAATTTTGACAAGTTTTTGTTTATTAAAAGCACGTGATTATTTTAACATCATGGAATAAAAAAAAAAGCTATACATTTTTAAATTTTGATAATCGGTTTAAAGATAATATCTAATAGATATGTTTATGAGATGTTTGGAGAGAAAATTATTGGATAGACATGGAAAATATCGAATTATTGGGAACCAAAATTCCCAACAACCTAATCAGGACCACACTAATTAAGCCTAAACTGATGATCAAGTAGTTGTTAAGTTAAAAATGTTATAAATAAATAAATATGATAGATAGAAGTGTTCTGTAAAGTGCAATATAATCCAGACTCCTCTCTCAACACAACACTCTGATTTTATTATACTGAAGTGAGTATTTAATTTTTTAATTGGGGGTTAATTATAATTAATTGAATAATCGACTTGAATTCTTCAAAATAAGGTTTTACAAATATAAAAAGGAATTTTAGATATATACAAGGCTATTTACAAAGCTAACACTTGTGTTTAAAAGCACAGACTGGATGCAAGCCTCTCTTGCACTTTGAACATATGGTTCTAGACCTCCGCTTCAGGCCTTCTTTTGTACACTCCACACATCTACTCTCTCTCTTTTCTGGAAGTTTTTCGAGTACTTCCTGGCTTGTTGAAGGAAGAACTGGAGGTTTCAAGTGATTTTTAACTAATTCATTTATTACTGAATAGTTAAAAGCCCTTCTAGAAAGCTTGGGGTTGTCTTTGGCATGCTGTTCATATAGGATGAAGGAGTTTAGGAGAGCCCTGTGGAAGATGTTGAGGATCACCTTTCTATAAAATTTTCTTCCTTTTCTTTCATCCATATATGTATACAAGATTTGATCATTGAGATCTACCCCTCCCATGTAGCTATCATAGCAGATTTTCATCTGTGGGTAGTCTCTTTGGTCTGACACCTTTTTGCCAGAAGAAGCATCACAAAATGTTGAGAGAAACTTCACTGGAGGTTTGCTCTTCTTTTCTTTGTAAGCCAGGGCCAGTAGATTATTATTTACCATATAAAGGGATTCATCAACACCTAATTTTGCACTTGTTAAGGTTTTAGGAAGTCCTTTCCTATTAGTTCTTATAGTACCAGTCAAATAAGTATGACTGTCCAGTAAGTCCTTGGCTAGGTTGATGCTGGTGAAAAAGTTATCAGTTATCAAATTAGAAACGAAGGCGATAAAAACGTGGTGATTATCGCCTTCGTTTCTAATATTATTGCGTGGCCACGTCATGTCTGATCCTAGTTATCAAATTATAACCTTTTCCAAGTAGACTGGATTCCTGGAGCAGATTCATTGGAACATCATAGGAAAGGGACTTGATAATTGGAGATAATTTCCCTTTATATGGCTTCATTCTCAGACAATAGCCAGTTTTAGATTCACAAAGCATCCACAGTTTGACTCCAAATCGACCATGGTGCTTTTGGGGCATATGTATATTGTCTAAGACGAGTTCGGTTTTTTAGGCACACCAAGCTCTCATCAACTGTAAGATTTTGAGTAGGCTTATAATAATATATAAACTTGTTGTTCACATGCTCTATGAGCTTCTCAAATCTTGCAGTTGGGTTGTAATCAGGATGAGAACTTAGAACCAGGTTGGAGTCATCAATCAGAGAAAAGCAGCTGTAGAGCAACTCAAATCTCCCTCTAGACATAACTTTACCAAACCAGGGCGTCTCTAAAAGTTCATTCTTGCTCCAATAGTCCCTGATTTGGTTCTTCTTCACATTGCCCATATTGAAGATGACTCCAATAAAGGCCATCATCTCATCCATGGTAGTGTCCTTCCAGGCCAGCTTCCTAGAAAATGGAGGCAATTTGTCCCTATTGCTTGCCAATAAAGTTTGGGCACATTTATTGGTAAAAGCCACAATTTCCTTCATCAAATTCATTGTTATGAATAACAAAAAGTATTCAATAGGCCGGATAATAAAGGGGGGAAGGTGCTGTGGGCCACAAACTTCTCCAAAAGTCAATGTTTTGGATCTGTTCCTCATGTTAGAGGCTGCCATTTAATACCAGGTCCAAGTTACACCTCTCTGTAGGTGACCTCGAGGAAATACTGGATAAAACCAGCGCTCTAACGTAACTGGCATATAACCTATATGGAGTCGTGCACAGTAGAGTACAGTACAATACAGTACAGTAGGATACAGTATAGTAGAACTACCTCTTTCTAAAAGATAACATCACTAGTTACAGAACAAAAGTGCCTTTAAATAGAGATGTTCTCCTCTTATCTGAGAGTTGCTAGTTAGTAAAAAATGGCTATTTTAACAATGAAATACTCTCCTTTGTAGAGAGTCTCCGGAGGTTATTCTACTGTTCCATACAACACCTTCCTTGAGAGACCAAGGCACAGTAAAACCTGCTGTGAGCTATCATCAGGCTCTGCTAAGCCTTGTGCACAGAGTGCTATAAACTGACATTTAGTTCTTTCTGCATTGACTGTTCTAGAATCTTTTGTATGATAAAGCACAATTTGAATTGTAGATTATAAAGGTAATAAGAGCAAATATAAACACAAGGTGCTAAGACCAAATCCAAATAATATTTATTTATTTGGGATTTGGTCTTATTACCTTGCGTTTATAATCCAAATTGTGCCTTATCATAAATATAAATACACCTATCCCCCGATTTACACGGTACTTGTTTTACACGTTTTCGCTTTTACACGGTTTTCCAAATAAGTTTTTTTTTTGTTTTTATCACACTATACTAAATGCTACTGTGATTGAACACATGCGCTGTGTACACATCTCACGAGGAATCCCGAGCTTATGTGCTGGCTTGCTGCACACGCACACTGTGTCTGCATTTCTAATTTAAAAAAAATTTTAATTTTCGATTTACACGTTTTTCTCAGGAACGTATCTACCGTGTAAATCGGGGAATAGGGGTGTATATAAATAGTGTATTTGGATTTGGACTTATTACCCTTACATTTTGGCTTGCATTAGATGCACTAAACAGGACCTTTGGGAGAGGCCGCTGCTTATCATAAAATAGCTCGAGGAGCATGAACTCATGGAATTCGTGTAATCTTTACACAAGGGGATAAGAAACAACAACAACATAATTCCTTGTATGATATCATTTGAAAGAGAGGAGAATTCTTATCCAGGAAAGAGTGTGTGTCTTGCAAAAATATATAATTTAATTTTGCATGACACTCTTCTTCACTGGATTTCCCTCAAATGGTTGCCAATTCTCTCCTCACCAGAAGTTGCCCACATGCTGTCCCCCATGGGGATCCTCACAATCAAACAAGCCTCACTTTGTCAACCATTCAAAATTGTGAGCATTGTTTGTGGTTATCATGGTCCCAAGGCTTTCATTTGCCTCTTACCATTGAAGGTAACTTTGGGTGTGACCAACTTCTAGATGGTCCAATCGGTCTTTCAACCCCCTTACTAAGGTCTGACTATGGATTTCCATGTCAGAATTGCTACAGACCTTCATCAGAGTTTCTTCTAGCTTCATCCTGTGCTCAGTTCACCATTTATCCCACCCGGAAATCATAAAAAAAAAAAAAGACTTGATCCAATCTAACCTTCATCCAAAGAGAGGGCAGGAGAGACCAGATGTTTTCCATCTTTTTTTTTATTTTTTGGGCCCTGGTCTCTCAAGAGAGGTTGTGTATTGTACAGTAGAACAAACTCTATGAATGGACACTCCTACTAGAGGACACCTCTCTACAAAAAGGAGAGTTTTCATGGCTAGAGTTGCCATTTTTTCCTAATTATCAACTTTCAGGTAAGAGGACACCTCTCTCTAAAAGACACTTTGACTCTGCAATTATGTTTTTTTTTGCTTATCCCTATTACACGTGTTACAGGCCATGATAATCATGGTGGGTAGAAGGCGTCTACTTTTACTGTAAGTGCACCACATGTCTACACATGTGAAAAGCAGTTCGACTTTGCACTTTTAAATGTGCCAGAGCCCCGTTTGGTTACTTGCACTCGCTGGTGGGGTTGGACTTTTGCAAGAATCGGGAGTCATTGGAGCATTTTTTTTTTATTATTAGAAAAAAGTGCCCAATGCGGGATTCAATCCCAGGAGGTAGCGGTTTAGACCATCCTTCCACCGACCCCCTGCAATCAGGTGTTGCCCTTTATGATAAGGCACAATCTGGTTTATAGATTAGAACTACAAGGTAATAAGACCAAATCCTAAAATAAATAAATAGTGAGTTACATCGTCCAATACAGTATTAGAGCTCCGAGAGGCGGTCTGGTGGATTAAATTGGCGAGGCCGCTGGAAGGGTTCACCACTGATGAGCCAAGCCCTCCCAATATATTTTTTCATCGCAGTAAGGGCAGTAGAAGTTTGTATTATGTATAAAAGAAACATTCGTGCTTTTAAATCCTTTCATTTTATATGTATAGATGGCGCGTTATTGCTTAGTGAGTTACATGTAAGTAACAGTGCTGTTACCGAAATATCACACACTATTTATTTTGATTTGGTCTTATTACCTTGTAGTGTTGTTCTTTAAAGAGGTAGTTCTACTGTACTGTAGATCATATATCCTGTACATAATTTTGCCAACAAGATTCCATCACTCAGTCGTGTGTGTCAGATGGGGGTGAAAGGACTCCAGAGTTTCATCGACAACAACGGGGAGTTCACACAGCCCCACAAGCTCCACAGCTGCCACCTGGTGGTGGATGGCAACAACCTCCTCTACCATCTCTACTTCCATTCTCAAGCTGACTACCTTCACGGGGGCGACTACGTCAGGTATCCTACATAGAGGACGTCTAACTTCTCATGAAGCTCTTTGTCAATGGCATGTGGGTTGTTCCCCCATTCCAATTTCTTCTACAGGATGGCCCATAAGTCACGAACCATTAAAAATTAAAGGCAAACCAGAAAAAAAAAACTATAACTAGTGTAATAATTTCGGCTACATGAACTCAGTAGAATTTAGTTTAAATAATAAGGATTAAAAGATTACATGAGGAGCTTCTTTTTAGATTTATTGCGAGCTTTCGAACCTTCTGGTTTTTCAACGGGCATGGATAGCATGGATATACTAACATGATTTATACGCATTTGAGCCATTATATACATACATACATATATATATATAATGGCTCAAACACGTATAAATCTTGTTAGTATATCCATGCTATCCATGCCTGTTGAAGAACCGGAAGGTTCGAAAGCTCGCAATAAATCTAAAAAGAAATTCCTCATGTAATCTTTTAATCCTTACTATATAACTAGTGAACTACCATAGTGATCTAAACCGTTGGTTTTCAACCGCTACGACCCGGGATCGAATCCCGCATTTAATTAAAAATATAAAAAAATGCTCCGATGGCCTCCGACTCTTGCAAAAATCCAACCCCACCAGTGAGTGCAAGTAACCAAACGGGACTCATTTGTAAGTGCAAAGTCGAACTGCTTTTCACATGTGTAGATATCTGGTGCACTTACAGTAAAAGTAGTCGCCAACTTCTACCCTCCATGATTATAATGGCCTGTACTACGTGTATTGGGGATAATTAAAAAAAAAAGATTTATGCGCCACCCTGTATTTACCTACTGTTTTCTTTTTTATAATTATCTTCTTCTTCTTTCTTATCTCCACACTGGGTGAAGTAGAATGCGTCTGCCTTTGTCATTAAGACTGGGAGCACTACTCAGTGGCAGGCCGACTTAGCTCCAAAAGAAATGGCCGCCTCTGACATGAGGAACAGACGCCATGTGCAGCCGCTCCTAACATGGAGTACAGACGCTGCTCATCCTGTATTCCTGGATTAGGAGCTCTAACAAGGTACTATCAGCCGGGGCAGCTGAGCCCAGGTTTTTTACCGAGCTTGTTACTGCTCCCCCTCCTCCTTTTTCATCCGGGCTTGGGACCGGCAAAGGTGGAGTTTTTTATAATAATTATTATCCCAAGTACACACGTGGTACAAGCCATGATGGTGGGTAGAAGACTGGCAGTGACTCAGCGGAATTTGTCCCAATTCCATCTAAAGGATATATCCTGGTGTATCTTGGTAAGTTCAGTAGTTATCCTGTATTTGGTTGATTGTTTTACTTTCTCATTTGCCCACATGAAAGCAATATACGTCGACATGACAATTGAATCCAGCAATTTCATTGATGCTGGAAAAAGAATTTAACTTTGAATTGATTATAAACACAAGGTAATAAGGCCAAATTCCAATAAATAAATAGTGTACGACATTCCGGTAACAGCTTTGTTACCATCTTCAGACAAAAGTACTGAATGAGAAATTATACCATAGCATGTTTTAAATAGTTCTTCTTCTTCTTTCTTATCTCCACTCAATCATATTAGGGTGTCAGGCTTGTAGAGCTTGAGATTTGACAACCATCATGATTGGGTGAAGTAGAATGCATCTGCCTTTGTCATTAAGACTTGGAGCATTACTCAGTGGCAGGCCGACTTAGCTCCAAAAGAAATGGCCGCCTCTGACATGAGGAACAGACGCCATGTGCAGCCGCTCCTAACATGGAGTACAAATGCTGCTCATCCTGTATCTCTGGATTAGGAGCCCTTACAGGGTACTATCAGCCGGGCCAGCTGAGCCCAGGTTTTTTAGTGAGCTTGTTACTGCTCCCCCTCCTCCTTTTTCATCCGGGCTTAAATAGTTACTGTTATCAAGTGTGTAAACAAGATAACAGATAAGAACTACAAGTAGTAACTATTTAAAACATGCTGTGGTATAAATTCTCGTTCAGTACTTTTGTCTGAAGTTGGCAACAATGCTGTTATTGAAATGTCATACACTATATATTAGGTTTTGGTTTTATTACCTTGTGTTTATAATCTATAATCCAAATTGTGCTTTATCATAAATAGTGTGTAAACAGTCACACACTATTTAGATTTGGTCTTATTACCTTGTGTTTATAATCCAAATTATGTGCCTTATCATTTGAATGGATTAGAATTCTCTGGAACTGTGCCGATAGCCACGAGTGCTTTACCTTTAAAGTGAAAAGCAGCCTGACTTGTTGAGTTTGGTATTGTAAGAAAGTATCCCAAGTAAATAGATTTCTGCGTGGTAGTTAAAGCTCTTTGACCCCAAAACCATTTGTCTGTGTCAGTCAATCTCCGTTATAAAACACCGTTATCTTAAGATTCATCTTCATTCTAAGTCAGATGGTTTCCCTCAAAGTATTTTTTAACTCAGATGACAAAGCATAATTTGGAATATAGATTATAGAATACAAGGTAATGAAGACCAAATAAATAAAGAGTATGTGACGTTTTGGTAACAGTATTGTTACCATTTATTCAGTACTTTTGTCTGAAGATGGTAACAACAGTGTTACTGAAATGTCACACACTATTTATTTATTTGGTTTTGTTCTTATTACCTTGCATTTATTTTTTTTAACTCATATTAATTTTTTTGAGCTGCAAATTAAATTTGGATTCTCCTATTAGTACTATGTGATTGTTTTTTTTTTTTGCTTATCCCTAGTACACGTGGTACAGGCCATGATAATCATGGTGGGTAGTTAGCAACTGCTTTTTACTGTAAGCGCACCACATGTCTACACATGTGAAAGCAGTTCGACTTTGCACTTACAAATGTGCCAGAGCCCCGTTTGGTTACTTGCACTCGCTGGTGGGGTTGGACTTTTGCAAGAATCGGGGGGCCATTGGAGCATTTTTTTTTTTTAAACAGAAAAAAGTGTCCAATGCGGGGATCGAACCCGGGTCGTAGTGGTTGTAAACCAAACGGTTTAACCAGCCTTCCACCGACCCCCTCTATGTGATTGTAAAGGAGATATGTATATATTCCATAATCTGTGTGTGGGAGATAAATTCCAGGTAGTTCAGAGTTGTTGAAAAGATCAATAATATCATTCAAAAACTATAAAGAAATAAGGTGACAAAGGCTCTCCTGGCAATTCTCCAGAGAGAGAATACAAATTTCGAATGGCTTGTGTTATCTGTTGGAATAAATCTCAACTAAATGTTGATTTTTTTAAAAATTATTCCAGAATTGAACAAATACCATTTGGAGATCAGAAGATGTCTTTTTCTTAATTTTAAATTCTATCTGAGATTTGCCTCACAATCAATCACATTGTTGGCATTTTGTAATGCTTCATTGTTGTGACTTAACAATGAGTTTCTATGATTGAGGGGAGAGAGAGAGATAAGAAAGAAGAAGGGGATCTCATCAGGGTGGAGGTTGTTTCTTATCCCCTTGTGTAAAGATTACATAAATTCCATGAGTTCATGCTCCTCGAGCTGTTTTATGATAAGCAGCGGCCTCTCCCAAAGGTCCTGTTTAGTGTATCTAATGCAAGCCAAAATGTGTTCTGGAGCTGCAGGTACCAAACTAAATTTTGGGCAAGTGGGATAAATTTTGTTATTATTTTCTATCTTCAATGGCTTGAGATGGCCTGTTCTAAATCTTGTTAGTGTTGTTTGATGCTGTCTGATGTTCAGAGCTCCTCCTGGGGGTGGAGGTTGTTCATGAGGGTAGAGGGGACAATGTTATATGTTTGTCCCTATGTGTCACACATACTATGTGTCAGGTAGAAATGTCACACATTGCTGTGTGTGTAGGTACGGCAACTATGTGAGGAAATACTTCAAAGCCTTGCTCCAGTGCGACATAGTGCCCGTGGTGGTGTTTGACGGGGGCAATGAGAGGGACGGCAGTAAGTTCCCCAAGTTGATGGAGAGGGCCAGGTTCCGCATGGTGAACTCGCGGAGACTGGCTCAGCAGGAACGGTGTACGGAGAAGGTCCTCCCAGCATTGACACGGCTTGTTCTCAATAGCGTCTTGCAAGAGCTGGGATTGGTGGCGGTGCAGAGTGCCTACGAAGCGGATTATGAGATCAGTGCGGTGGCCTCCAAGTTGGACTGTCCAGTGGCCAGCCAGGACAGCGATTTCTACATCTACCCCCTGCCGCAGGGACTCATCCGCCTGGACACCATCAGCCCCTCCTCCCTCCGTACAGAGAAGTTGGAGGATGGCACTACCAGGGACTTCATCTCCTGCTGCATCTACCACAGCTCCAACTTCACCAGGTACTTCCCTGGACTGGAACTCTCCCTGCTCCCCCTCTTTGGCTCCGTGGCTGGCAACGACATCATCTTCCCCCCCAAACTGGCCCCCTTCTTCCAACACATCCCTCTCCCTAAGACCAAGTCCAGGAGGTACCGCTACAGCAAGCAACATGCTAAGATCATCGGTCTCCTGGAGTGGCTCACCAATAAAGACCTGGAGGAGGCTATCGAGGGGGTTCTGAGGCATCTCTGGAAGGACTCCATAGAAGGGGTTCGCAACCAAATCAACATGTCCCTCAATCAGTACGGCAAGTCCAACACCAACCTCTTGCATTTTATCAAAGGAGGAGGGGATCCAGTCCCGGAGTCCAGTGAACTGACCAGTTATACCGGCAAGTCCCTCCCGGACTGGCTGGTTGCTAGGTTCCACCAGAACAGAGCTGCTGCCTTCCTCATCAATGCCCTGGGGATGCACAAGCACATCCTGCAGTCCCAGGTGGAGGACTTCTCAGAACCCAGCACCAATGCCTGCTCCAGATTTGTCCGCCAGATCATCTACACCATCCTCCTGGCCTACGACTACGGGGAAGACCTGAAGACCAGCAACGAGGCCTTTGTGGAAGAGTACGATAGAATCCAGACCAACCTGGCTAAGATCAGAGTGGCACCCTGTGACATCTCCATCCCAACAAACCTACTGAACGTGATGCCTGAACTGGACAGCGAGCGCAGGAAGGATTACCTCATTTCTCTGCTGGGTGTTGATTCCTGGGTGAGGGATCTGCCCCAGGAGTTTGCTCTCTTTGCCTGCGCGTTGTCCTGTACCATCCGCCATTCAGACACCAAGTTGTCTCCGCCCATGATCGCAACCATCTTGCTAACTCTTTTTTACCTCTCTCTCATCAAGCCTCTAGCAGAAGGTGACATCTCACCTTCATCACCCCCCTATGACCAGAAACAATCAGAAGAACTCCCGTTGACTCAGTTGTACGCCAATATTAGAAAGGAAGATGCTCAGATGGCTCTAATTGAGCTCTCAAAGTGCGATGGCAAGGCGAACCACGGCAAGAGACTGGATATCGTACCCATTCACCATCAAAATCAGTTCCAAGTTACTTTAGGCTTTGTTATCTATCTCAATGGACTTCTGATGGAACCCTTCCCATCAGGGAGTGTGGAGCGTATGGTCAACGGTCCGTTCAGCTTCAACCTCTACCGTAGGCTAGGTCCCAGGACCCAGCTGAAGCTCTACATCTCCCAGCTGTTAGGCTCCAAGCCCAACTGGCTCTCTTCCTTCCTTCTCAGGATCATCCAACTCTTCATCTCCCCCGAGGATCTTTCTTCTTGCACCTTGTCCCAGCTTCCCAGACGCAAGTTTAAGG